>OY282498.1:48897619-49432503 GCA_958295605.1 Ajuga chamaepitys
GGGTCGAGGCCCCGAGACATTTGTGACGGTGCACATCGCCGTCGACCTGCTGACGTTCCGAAGCGCCCTCGTCTTGACCCATCTCGTATGCTGGATCCTGTGGAACAAGAGCAGGCCCAATTCGCCGCGGAGCTCGACAAGGTTTTGGGCCTTGATGCTAACGGGGAAATTATCACCCCATTCTCGGACGAGATTCTTGCGGCCCCACTCCTTGATGGTTTCAAACTCCCCCCAGTGGCTGTATACAACGGCACTGGGGATCCGAGTAATTTCTTGAACGCCTTTAAGTACGCTATGTTCAACCGCAACTGCACTCCTCATCATCTGTGCAAGGTGTTTCCTGAGTATCTCCAGGACGAGGCCAGACTCTGGTTTGACTCTCTACCATGGGGTAGCGTAACTTCGTTTCGCGATCTTGCCGAGCAGTTTTGGGCGCGTTTTCATACGCGGGCAAAGCCCATGGCCACTTTTGCCGACCTCATGAATATGGAACAACGGGATGGAGAAACCGTTACCCAATTTCTTGATCGCTTTACAGCGGAGAGTCTTAAAGTGGGGAGCCGGTCGGATGATGTTATCATCAATGCCTTCATGAATGGCCTTCATCCCGGACCGCTCTACACCGAGTTGGTTCGGAACCCTCCAGTCACAACCCGGGCTTTGTTTAACACTGTGTGCCGATATGCTAAGGCCGAGGAGCAGACTCGCCGTAAGCATGAGAAGCATGCTAGCAAACGGCAGCCCGATAGGGCACCAACCGGGCCCAGTACGCGACCTAGTGCCTTCTCTCGTCTAAACCGGGGACGTCCAGAACCTCGAGGAGATATTCCACAACTCACCCCGCTTACAAAATCACGGGCCGAAATTCTTTCTGTTCACAAGAACGATCTGCGGCCATGTCCGCGGATGACTGCTCCAGCCGAAAAGCGAAACCGCAAAAAATGGTGCGCGTACCACCATGATCATGGACATGAGACAGAGGAGTGTCGAGAGCTCGGCAAAGAAATTGAAGATTGTCTAAAGAAAGGTTTCTTGCGACAATACGTTGCTCGGACCGACGACAGGCCTCAGTCAAGCCAGAATGGAGGTTTGCAACAAAACCGTGGAAGCTATAATGACCGTGGTTCACGTCAAAACAGGCCACAATAGCAGAATAACAGGCAGGGGCCAAACAACTATGTACGGCAGGACCACGGAAATCGTCAGCAACCCCACTTTTTGCCACCACCGCTTCCTCCGAGAGGACCCGGAGACAATCCGCCTACCCATGTCATAAACGTGATTTACGGAGCCCTCCCCACCGGGGCTTCTCGGAATGCCTTGAAGGCAGAGGCACGCCGTCCTCCTCCCGAGGAGCCGTGTCACAAACGCCTCCACCAATCTGAGACCGTCAGTTTTACAGACAGAGATCCTGTTCCCGAGCTTACCCCCCATACCGACGCCATCGTCATTGACATGGCCGTGGCCAATGTTACAGTAAAGCGGGTCTTTGTAGACAATGGAGCCGCAGTTAGTGTCATATTCACCGACTGTTTTCAAAAAATGGGGATTCCTCGTGAGCAGCTCCGACCAGCCCCCGGGCCGCTACAGAACTTCACCCAGGGTGAAGTCCAGCCTGAAGGAGTTATTAATCTCCCGGCATCTCTTGGAACTTATCCGGCGATAAAAACCATTTTTGTGGATTTTTACGTGGTTAACTCTCCGTCCCCGTACAACATGATTCTGGGTCGGGACTGGCTTACTCCAGAAAGAGTCATATGCTCCACATATCACCTCGCACTGAAATTCCCTACATCACATGGCGAGGTGGCTATCCGCGGCAGTCAGCGGGTTTCTAAGGAGTGCATGTACGTCGCACTCAAAAAGGCAGCAAAGGTTCCTCCTAAGCAGCAGTTTCAGGTAACAACCTCGGCTCTCATACCTAATTCATGTACATCGCTGGAGGACACCACTGTTCAGGTGCCGCTCGATCCATCCAAGCCCGAGCAAACTGTAACCGTCGGCACTGTGGATGTGCCGTGGTTACACCGTGCCATCATTCAGACCTTGCGGGAATACTCCGACGTCTTCGCGTGGTCTCCCTTGGACATGCCCGGAGTTTCTTCGGATGTCATAACTCACAAGTTGAATATCGATCCCAATGTCAAACCTATACAACAAAAGCAAAGGAAATTCGCTCCGGAGCGGAACGCAGCCATTCGAATTGAAGTACAACAGCTCCTAGATGCAGACATCTTGTTTGAAGTTCATTATCCCTCTTGGCTATCTAATCCGGTGATGGTAACAAAGTCCAGCGGGGCATGGCGAATGTGTGTCGATTTTTCCGATCTTAATAAACACTGTCCAAAGGATTGTTATCCTTTGCCCTCTATCGACCAAAAGGCCGAAGCCATTACTGGGCACGCGGCACTTTGCTTCTTGGACTTATACAAGGGATACCATCAAATCCACATGGACCATCAGGATGCCCTCAAAACGGCATTTATCACTGACTTTGGATGTTTTGCCTTCAAGAAAATGCCCTTTGGGCTCAAGAACGCGGGAGCCACATACCAGCGTCTTATGGATCGCGCTTTTCGAGGTCAAATTGGTCGTAATGTTGAGGTTTATGTTGATGATCTGGTCATAAAAAGTACTTCTCAATCTTCATGTGTGCAAGATATTGTTGAAACGTTGAGTACCTTGCGGCGTTATAATTTGCGTCTCAATCCAGCAAAATGCACCTTCGGCGTTGGCTCCGGAAAATTTCTCGGTTATATGGTTTCACAACGCGGCCTCCAGATCGATCCGGCCAAGATTCGGGATGTATTAGACCTGCAACCACCGAGGACAGTAAAAGACGTTCAACGCCTCACTGGCGGTTTGGCGGCCTTAAACCGTTTTTTGTCCAAGGCCGCGGAGCGTCAACTCTCATTCTTCAAAATTCTGCGGCAGGCAAAGCTATTTGAGTGGACCCCGCAGTGCACCGAAGCTTTTGAGGCTCTAAAGCATCATATTAAGCAACTGCCCACTCTGTCCGTTCCTCTCCCCGGAGAGCCGCTTTATATATACTTAGCCTCCGCCGAAGAAGCCATTAGCGCAGCTCTTGTACGCGAGGCCAATGGTGTGCAACATCCGGTGTATTTTGCGAGCCGAACACTTCACGGGGCAGAAACTCGGTACTCCACGATGGAGAAGACAGTGCTCGCTCTCGTCATGGCGGCCCGGCGTTTGCGGCCTTATTTCCAAGGACGTGAAATCAGGGTTCTTACTAATCACCCCATTCGTCAAATTCTTGTCAAGCCCGAGGTGTCAGGGCGCCTCGCTAAGTGGGCTATCGAGCTAGGAGAGTATGATATTCAATTTCTCCCACGCCGAGCTATCAAGGGTCAAGCACTAGCAGATTTTTTGGCCGAGACACCAGTGGATAATCACGAATCTTCCGCAGATAACGCTAGTCCTCACCCTGCTGCCCTTGAAGCTCAACCCCGCAAGTGGCAACTATATGTGGACGGCGCTTCCACGGCTCGAGGAAGTGGTGCTGGGGTGTTTCTCATTGGCCCCGAGGGCGTTAAAATTAAATACGTCATTCGGTTTAAATTTAAGGTAACTAATAATGAAGCGGAGTACGAGGCAGTCCTCGCTGGGCTCCGGCTCGCTCAATCCTTAGCAGTCCCCCACCTCGAGCTCTTCACGGACTCCGAGGTTGTTTCTAATCAGATCAAAGGCACCTACACCGCTAAGGATGAAACGATGATCAGGTATCTCGCTTTGACGCTTAAACTTATGTCAACTTTTGCTTCAGTTGATATCCAACAGGTGCCACGTACACAGAATGTTCAAGCTGACGCTCTCAGCAAAATGGCCTCCGCGGTCCTCACTAATGCGTCTCCGGACATCATAGTCGAAGATGCCCTTCATCCGGAAATTCATGAGGCAACGGTCTCCGTCTTGACCGAACGTGGTCCCAATTGGATGACCCCCATCGTCCATTATCTCCGGGATGGAACTTTGCCAACTGACAAGTTGCAAGCTCGGCGGATAGTTCTCAAGGCACCTAAGTACACACTCCACGACGGAATCTTATATCGGCAGTCGTACTTGCAACCGAATCTTCGGTGCCTTGCTTCCGCCCAGGCCGATCAGGTTCTTCGGGAGATTCACGAGGGAGCCTGCGCCAGCCATATCGGCTCAAAGACGTTGGCCAAAAAAATTCTTCGGTGGGGGTACTACTGGCCAACCTTGTTCAACGATGCCCATCATTTAGTGACCAAGTGCAGCAAGTGTCAGCGTCACTCCCGCGTGAAACATCTGCCACAAACCGAGCTCACTGGAATACAAAGTGCCTGGCCATTTATCCAATGGGGAATTGATATTGTGGGCCTGTTTTCAGTTGCCCCGGGAGGACTTAAATTTCTTGTAGTCGCTGTTGATTACTTCACCAAGTGGGTAGAAGCCGAACCTCTCACTGCCATCACTGGTCAGAACATCTTGAAGTTCATCTGGCGTAATATTATATGTCGCTTTGGCATCCCGAGCACCATTATTTCAGACAACGGTAAACAGTTCGCCAATGATCCCTTCCGGTCATGGTGCGAGGAGCTCCACATTAAGCAAATTTTCACCTCGGTAGCTCATCCTCAAGTCAATGGTCAAGTTGAAGTCACTAATCGCATACTCCTTCTGGGTTTAAAGAAACGTTTGGATCACGCTAAGGGTCTTTGGGCCGAGAATCTTCCGCAGGTTCTTTGGGCCTACCGCACTACGCCGCATACCTCCACTGGAGAGACCCCCTACAGTCTTACTTACGGCTCCGAAGCCGTCATTCCAGCAGAAATCAGCGTACCTAGCCCCCGCCTAGTGACTTTGAATCCCGAGGATAATAACGAAGCTATCCGTACAAACTTAGACATCGTCGTGAACAATCTTTCATCCAGCAAGCCAAGTGTAAGCAACGTGCAGCTCAATATCACCACCTCCGGGTTCGGGGTACTCAGTTTAATGTCGGGGACTTGGTACTCCGGCTCAACTCAGCCAGCAAGGCTGCCCCCAAGGGAAAATTGCATGCTACCTGGGAAGGTCCTTATCGCGTCATCGCTGCGCACGACTCCGGGTCCTACCAGTTAGCGCATCCTGATGGAGCTCTGATTCTCCGAAGCTGGCATGTTACCAACTTAAGGCGTTTCTATCTATGAACACCAAGTGACAAGTATCGTTCCTATCTTTACATTCATTGTACATTTCTTTTTCGTTGTGATTTCTCTTTGTATTTTTTAATTGTTCCGACAATCACCTTGAATAAAGTTTTTTACTTGCGAATCTTACTGTACTTTCTTCTACGTTACGGGGACGCCCTAGCGTAGTCTTACTATTATTCACCGTCTTCGGACAGTTTGATCTCTCGCCCGGTCCATCCGGGGAGATTCACATTGGGTCCCCGGACTTGTATTCCCTCTCGCCTGTTTAACCGGAGAGGTCTTTAACTCCCGCTCGATCCGTCCGGGGAGATTCTATGCCCTGTACATATGGTGCTCCCGAGTATCTGTTAAGGCAATTATAAATGCATTCTGGTTAACAGCTCATTATTTTCCTTTCAAAATACACATATTTGCATGCCAAAACGGTTTTTTACATTTTTCGATTAGATGCCAAAAGGTTCTATACATACTAACAACGATAAAGAGTAAAATCTATTTTCGGCCCCCGAGCCAGTACTCAGCGCTCCGGCGTTGCGACCCATGTCGGGAGCTACTCCGTGTCCTCCGGGATCCTGCGGCTTCTCGGCTTTGAGCCCCGGCTCTTTCCCTACTACGGCTCCTTTGGCGTCGAGGACTCACTCTTGGTACTTGTCTTGGGGCTTCGCCTCTCGTCCTGCCACGAAGACTCGGCTGCGACGTTGGCCTCGGCGTCTGGGCCCATTTCACGGGATCCCACTCCGCGGGGTCCATCACTTCGATCTCCTCAGCCAGCTTCTCGACTTCCTCCTCCGCGACAACCACAGGCACTTCCTCGACTGCAGTTACCGAGGCTGGCTCCTGGATTACTATCCCTTGACTTTTTCCCGCCGGTTTCTTCTTACCCTTCCGGGGGGCTTTTGCAGTACCTTGGCCCTGGCTAGAACTCGCAATGTACTCTTCGGCGGTGCGCCGCCACCTGCCACGGCCTTTCAGTCCTTCATACATACTTAGCAGTAACTCCAGCACCTCTCATTTTCTTATCAGCTCCGCGGACTCTGCCGAACCCGTCGTCATCAGTGCCGAAATTTCACCTTGAATCTCAGTGATCCGCTCCTCCACTTCCTCAAAAGTCAGCAGGCCGTACTCTGTAAGGATCCGGTCGTACTCCCTTTGATGGATAAGGACGCGGTCCAGTTCGGCCACCTTCGACAAGTACTTTAATTCCTGGTCTCTAGCCCTCTCTGCGGCCCTAGCTCTTGCCTCCTCGGTCTCTTTCGCTCTTCTCTCCGCTGCGGCTACCCGTCTCTCCAACCGCGGCACTACTTGCCTTTACAAGTTATCTTTCTCTCCGCGGAACCAGTTTAAAGATTGCATGAGCTTCTTTATCGTATTATGCAGCTCCGCGATGTCCTGATCGGGCAACAAAGTCAGTGTGAAAGATGGATTTCAAACACATCGCTAGACAGCTATTCAATTATTAAACAAACACACTTCTATTCAACAAAACAAGTGTACATTGTCAATAGTTTTGTACAACGGATTTACAGTTATTCCTATCATCTACTATACTATGATAGGTATCAAATTTGTGGGGAACGACTGACCTCCCCCTCTTCGGTTCCTTCAATGGCCTCGGGCTCCACATCGCCCTCCCTCTCCACCTCGTGCTTCACCTCATGTTGGTCTCCCACCGTTCCGGCCTCCTTTCCCGCAGCCCCTGCGACACTCTCCATGCGGAGGGTGGCTCTTTGTTTCGGGGTTCGGAGACGAACTCACCCCGACGGAATGCCAAGAACTCCTGATCTTGGTCCACCTCGCAGCTTGAGATCTCCTCGGCACTTAAAATCTTTTTCTTCTCTGCTAGGGCCTTCACGAGGGGCCACTCCGGGAGGCGCGCTAAGGCTTGATAGTAGGCCTTCTCCACCCCGGCCACGGCATTGAAGTCATACCCGAACTCTGGACGATAAACGTCCACGTTCGGGTAGATTTCCTTGATTTGCTCCAACAATACCGATCAGGTGGCCGTATCCCCGACAGCGACAAAGTTAGTCTGGAAGTCGAGAAATGTGCTCGTCTGGAACAACTTCTCGGCAAATGCTTTCAACATTGCCTCTTGACCTTCAACAACAGCCGCTTCTCGGGCCTTCATCTCTGCCCGCAGTTAAGCCGTTTCACCACCGAGAGCCCCGGCCTCCGCCTCCACTTCGTGCAACCGCGCGATCTCATTCTCAACCAAGGCCGCCCTCTTGCGCGCTTCGGCCAGATCATGAGTAAGTATGTCGTTGCGTGCGCGCAGCTCCCTTGCCACCACGACCAGCTCTTCTTTGGCCTCCTTCTCGCTCCTCCAGCCGAGCTCCATAATCCCCCGTGCCAAGTGCAGCAGCTCCTCGGCGTCTGCCCCTTCCAGTCCCAGCAGACTTATGGGCCCTTGCCCCTTCACAACAAAATACCGGGGTCAATACTGGTAACACACAATTAGCTTGAGCAAAAGTTACACCTCGAAGATCAGTTATGTCCGCTTTACCTCGGCGCTTTCCTCCGTGCGGAGTCTTTTGGCCGCCGCCGGTGGTGTCCCGGATGGTTCCGACCTCCTTTTTGTCCCGAGGGTTGACCCCGCCGCCACCATTCGCTTCTCCGACCCAACAGAGGGTCTTGGACTGGGCGACATCCTCCCCCGGGGGGATACTTCAGCCGCTTTCCCTTTCATCTTTGCTGCCGCAGTTACCGCGGGGCTTCCAGCTGGTTCATTTCCGAAGCGTCCCACTGCATACAGAAATTGGAGTTAGTCCTGCACAAGACACCAATCTTATACAGATATAAGAATTCCTACCCTCCTCGGCAACCCCAGCTCCCGACTCCTGTCCCCGGGCGGACACCCCCTCCGCATCGCCCGAGTAGTATGGGCTCAATCCTGCCTCCTCCAGCTCCGCCTCGGTGCAAAGGGTCTTGAACGTCCCCACTGCACGGAATGGGCCCACCACCTCGGCCTCCGGATCCACCACCGGGGCATTATCTAACACCTCCTCCCTTCTCCACCTCGGGAGGGTTAGTCTGTCTTCACGAAGATAAATTTCTCCTTCCACCCCTCCACCTTGCTCGGGTTCTGTACTTTGAAACCACCCCAGGCCCGGGGGCTGAAGGAGTACCACCCTTTTGATTTCCCGAAGGCCTTTAGTTGGAAGAAATACCGGAACAGTTCTACACTTGATTCCACCTCGGCATTCTTGCATACCACCGTAAACCCCACTACTTGCCTCACGGCATTGGGCGCTAATTGACTCAGGGAAATATTGTAATATCTCAACAGCTGTATAACAATGTTCCAGAGGGGGAATCTTAACCCTATCCTCAGAGGATCTATGTATACACTAATGAAGCCCTTCGGCGGGCAACAGGCCCTGTCACCAGGTTCCGGCACTATATACTCTAAGTTAAACGGAAAGTAAAAGGAGGGGATCAGGGCTTCTATTTGCACCCTTGTCATCCGCAGTGCTACCAACGACACTTCGTATTCCTCCTCCAAACATTCCCCAAATCCCACTGCCCGGGTGCCGGCCTCCATAAAATCAGCCCTATACACCATCCTATTCACTAGTCTTTCTGGAATAATAAAGCGTATCGGGGGTACATTTAATGGGGCTTTTTCAGTTCCTACTTTCCTAATCGAAGAAGAAGACGATGAAGAAGACATACTTACTTGATTTTGGTTTGGGATGGATAGAAAGTGCACAGATGATTCTTCTTTTTTTTCCCGCTTTCTGAAACTTGCAATCGCAAATAAGGAAGATGAAGTATACTGTGCACATAGTTATATATATATATATTTTTGAATCAACGGCTTAGATCTAGCCTTTTCAAATTTCGCGTCTCAGATTCGAACGTGCTGCTCACGCGCTTTACAGTTCCCAAGGCGCGTGGGGAACAGGTCCCTTGGAAATCTCAAAACTCGTCACTTCACATCCCTTTCTCTCATGATGGCGCCGCCAATCACATCAACCTCATTCTTGGCCAGGAAGTTTTGGAAAGCACTCCGGTGTCTCCTTCACCTCGGCCACATCACAGTTCGCTTTTGCTCCACTTTATTGCCCTCGGGGTACTCTAGTTCGACTCCGGTCGATTTCCTCCTCCCGGGGTACTTCGCTATGGATCAGGTCATCTCCGTCACCTCGGGGTCATTCAGTACAGTCCGTTTGGTCCCCGCGGATCCCATCACTCCGGGGGTGGATTATCTTGGCTCCAGCTAATTCTCAGATCCTAGGGGCACTTCGGCTCGCCATTGACAACAATCCATCTTGCTCGCTGCTTCGCTGCCTTGCTCAAACTCGGCACCTGTTACACCTCACCCTGCTTATAACCGTAGCTCCTTCCTCGCTCCGGCTGGGGGGGGGCATCTGATAGGTATGGCCCAGCAACTTCGGGTCGGAGTGACATCCCGGACCAGATCAACCCGACCCGAGCAACTGAGCCCAGGAAGATAAGCCCAACAACCGGCCCAGAAGTGCGCATGAGCCTGGAGCAACCCAATCGCGGTATATAGGGAAAGTAAGATCCCCACGATCTTCTCCCAACTTCCATGCAACAATAATAAGCGCGATTGTAGGGAGTTAGTGAGGGTTTGAGTTGAGTAGTATAAGTAGGAGAATTGTACTCAGATTTAGAGTTCGCATTTTGTATTCTGAAAACTATTACGTGTAAACACAAAGAGATAGTAAAGAAACACCTCGGCAGGTGACATTCTTAGCCCGTGGACGTAGATCTTCGGATCGAACCACGTACATCCTGTGTTCTTTAAGTTTCTTGCGTTGATTTACGTTCCAGGAGATTTTCGTTTGAAGTTTATATAATAACCGGATTACGCTTTAACAATTTGTATTTGCAATCCAATCCCAATACAAACAATCTAAATCATACTATATACACACATAGTAACAAAATTCTCCGAATTTTTCAAGTCTCTCGGTCCCGCATTTTTTAATAAAAGTAAAAAATACGATTAATACTCGAGATTTTCAAAATATAGTCATATATACGAATATATCGCGATTAATACTAGTATAATTCCCGAAAAATATGAGGCTCTTTTAATACTTTTCTTTTATTTTTTGTATAATTCTTTTTTAAATTTTCAATTTATATTTAATATGTTCTAAACATTCATACAAGTAAGAATACAACTTCGAATTATAAATTTATTAAATAATACATGTTTCAATAAACTTTAAGGTTAATCAATAGTGATACATGTAGCTCATAAGAAAAATTCATAATTTCTGGACTCAAAATATGTATTCTAAAATAAAGAAAATATAAGTAGTATATAATAACTAATAAGAAATACAAAAACATGATATAATGAGAATACAGTTCAAGACATTCTAATCATAAATTCAATACTTATAAACAAATTTATGTACTATTTGTGTTTGAGATTATTTCAGTTAATGATATTAATATAAATAGTGTAAAATCACAACAAATAACATCTTCAGTAATTGATAAAACCTGAAAACTTAATAAAATAACACTTAAACATAAGATAATTAATAAAATTAAGAAAGATAATTAAGATTACTAAACTTTTAATTTAACGTATTAAACCCGATTTATTCCCGAATAATGTGACGAATCTGGTCGATTAGACGTTATTTTTTCGATTTTATCCATTTTATTCACAAATGAAACCCGAACTGCGAATAATTAACAGTGCCGAATAATACCCGCATTCGAATTTTGTTACTATGCATACACAAATCTAACCTAAACAATCAACAAACAATTATGTTTTCTTAAGTAACGTATTTGAATGTCAATTTATAAAACATGAAGAAAAAATTAATTTAATTATATCATACATAAGAATGGAAACGTAACAAAAAAATATGCGTCTGTTAATTTATGGGAAAAAGATTTTTTATATATATAGTAAATGAACCATAACTCTGTCTCCCTATAATTATTTATATATAGGAGATTACCCGGAAAAAAATCAAATTTGAAATTTGTCGAAGGAAAAACACAATTAGTGTGCCTTCGTCAAAAGTAATTGATGAAGGGGTAATTTAGGTATTCACTAAATAATATGTAACTGTGAACACTTGTATTTGACACCCTATATAAAGGGGATCTGATGAATAAGAGAACTCTAATTATTCCGTGTCTTTCTTTCTTCTCTATTTCTTGTTTATTTTTATTTCTCCTACAACATGTTAGCAGCACGAGGCTATAATCAATTGAGCAAGAGAAGGCGCAGATTTTTTCTTTACTCGACGGAAAAGAAATATAGGTGCGTAATAATCACGTCTATTCTATCTGAAATCTTATATTATTTTTCTTATTGTCTTTCGCCAGACAGATCCATATGAATCCACGTTGCTTGATGTAATTATTAACACGAATTACGAAACACAATTGATATACATAGCAGTAGTTATGAATTTTTGTCTCCAAATTCTTTTTGGAATATATTTCAAAATACATTAAAAAAAAAAATCTTCAAACACTCAATAATCATAGTATTACACCGACAGAGATAGATGATGAATCACAATTCTTACTTTTCCGTCCATTTATTTTATGACATTAAAATATGTTATGCATACTGTTTGAACATATCACTTGTAGGAAATTAGATTTACTACTTACTATGACATTTATTTTAATATGTTGTATAATTCTGATGAAATTATATGGATAGTATATGCAGTTTTTAATTTCTATGATTATAGATGATATATATATATATATAATACCGTTTTACATAAATAACTTTTCTTATGATTGATGAGTTTTTTCTTGTTAAATTATTAATGTAAAAAAAAAAAAAAAAATCATTGGTATTTGCGAGTATCAACCCGCTTCCATTGGCATGGAATCTGGATTGGAAGCTTGTGGTTCCTAAGCCCATTAAATACTCTTTGTGAAGTTTGAGAAGTACCATTGGAAAGAATCGTGTCTTTCCTGTAAGGTATTTCGAACCACCCAATTTTGTGATCTAATGCAAATAATATTTGTTGACATCAACATGTGGCATGACATATTACACGCGACACAAACCCATCTATGTTTATTGATTTAAATATTTTGAGCAATTTAAGCATGAGAAATTGCATGAATATATATTTCTTTGATGAGATACAACTGTTATTTTTGGAAAGTTGAGAACAAATTTATATGTGCATCCTAAGTATGTATAATCTTGAAAATCATGGAATTTTGCATGACTGAATTTATTTTCATGGGGACATGTGTCTAGCCTCTTTAATACTTTCTAATGTAATTGAAAGTTTATCACTTGAGTTGTTTATTATGCGCTTAGAGATTTTTGCAAATTAGTTTATTTGCTCGAAAAATTGGTTACTTGATCATGCTTGTCTATTAACTTAGTTAAGTACTATTGTATATTTTCATGATAAAAGAAAATTCATGGAAGTTACATAATCAATAGAAATCAACTACATGATAAAGTAATTTTATAAAGTATCGAAAAACTTGTGATATATGGTCCCGAAATCTAATTTGGTCTCGAAATCTAATTCATAAGAAAATGATTAGACTCAGAAGAAATTGAGTTACCACAATTGATATTCCTAATATGAAAATATTTCCATGAAAAATAACTACACCCTGTACGAACTCTCTTACGATCATATCATCAACCGACCCCAATAACAAAGCACTGTCTGACATAGGAGAAGTCACAGTCAATGCTCTAGTGAATTTGAGATGACACATTAATCCTAGCTTACACTAGGAGTATTGTTTAGTTCAAAAATACCTGATGAGCTGCGGAATGCAATAAAAGAAATATAAAAAATGTAGATGAATCTCTACTTCCGACATTAACTATCTAGTAGAAAGAAACCCACTCACTAGACTACAAAAGGGTCAATAGCCTCAATAAGGACACATTGTGTAAAGAAATCATAGAAGATGATATGATACATAAAATCTCTTTACTTTCCTACTCTAATGCTTATATTAGCGAACCTGTATAGGTTAGAGTATGAAATAAAAGAATTACAATATTCAAATAGCTAATCAACCAGTGCAAGTTGTTGAGAGGCATGATCAGTTTCTTCTACAAAGTAACATCAAACGCGCTGGGATAAAGAAAATTCTCCAGCCTAACTATGATAAACTAAATAGTGAAAATAACCCCAAAGTAAAGGGAACAAATGTATCTGTCTCTACAGTTGTGGTAATGATACACCACAAAGTAAGGGACGTAGAAGCCCTAGAGGCCTTCCGATGTGCCTACCCAAATGGACATGGTGGTTATGGAAACAATGTGCAAAAGACACCTCGAAACCCTCTAAACAAAAGGGATAGCGTTGGTAATGAACTTTTAAATAAGTGCGGAAATATTATACTTTTGTATAAAAACTGTTAGAGCAGTTAACTATAAGAGATACAAGAAGTACAAAGAATAGAGACTCACTGCATCACTGCATAATAACCATCATTGAATCACAAGTACTAAAAAGACGAAGAATCGTCAAATTCTTAAGATGCCTAATGACATAACAAATATAGTCACAAAACGCTCTATATGCACCAAGAGCTATTATATTCGTGTCAAAGACTATCATTTCAAAACTACATGTGAGAATGGAATTGAATAAATTATGATACTTCTAATGAATGTGAAAGGAAGCACATCTTAGAGAAACAAATGAGTCAATCTAGTGGCATGTACTCCACTACAACTCTGATCGTTGGATCAAACACTATCACCATAATGAACTTTGGAAAACAGAATCATATATTACCCAAAATGAACTTTGGGACATTAATTCATATAGGTTTTGGTGCGACTTTCTTAGACATCCAAGTCATAACATGATGATCCATATTTATGAAATTATATGAACATTCTTTCTTTCGAGTGAAATACAAAAGGGATAGAAATCTTATACGATGTACAGTATTAGTACTAATTTTATTATAACAGAGTTAATGCTTTCTAAAGTACTAAAACCATCCCATTCTGCCTCATTAACTGTTTTAGGGTATATCACTCATTCTACCAAGCTTACTGTTTAGCAATAAGTAGGATCGAGACCTTCCTATGCCAAATATATAAGCAAAACATTCCATTCTTACAAAAAGAACACAATATAATATATGTGGACCTATCAAACCAGAAAGCGAGCCATTAAAGTATCTACGGTTCTGGTAAATGCTTTGACACACAAACTGATCATCACATTATTGTCCACAAGAAATGTTGCATTTGAAAAACTCCTAGAAAATATTATATAAGGGCTCACCACCCTCACTTCATAGAGTCTATAAGACTTATTAACTCTAGAGAGTTCTCATCATAAGGATTTGATGATTATTGCATATCCGTCAGGATCAATGTATAACATCCTTTAACCCATGTGCATACACAAAAATGGTCTCACATGTGCCACTATCAAAAGGATATAGATAGAGGATTAGGCGTTGAACTGCGTACTAAAATGCCTATTAGATATGGGATTATGCAATATCATTGCAACTTTATTTTATTGTCTCAAACCCACTGCTAATCAATAATTTATGTGTACCAATTGGTAACTGGATTTAGCCTGATATTTTTACATTTACGGATATTTGGTTACGCAGTATATGTGCCTATTTGCGTCCCCACAACGCATAAAATTGGGTCTTTAAAGGCAATTAAATATTTATGTTGGTTATGGATTTTCAAATATTACCCGCTATTTGAAACCTTTGACAGGCGAGATCTATTTACCGCTAGATTGGCAAATTGTCACTTTAATGAGCCAGTCTTCCTGTCGTTAGGGGGAGATAAGAAAAAAAAAATTTAAGGGAACGACAGGAAGTGTTTCCCAGTATGTCTCATTAGGATCCCCACACTTCATAATGTAAAGTGAAGTAAAACGAATTATCGATCTTCAAAGATGGAAGATTTGATTGTTGATGCATTTGTTTAAATCGCTAAAGTGACAAGATCATATATACCAGCTGCAAATAAGTCTGTAAGGTCAAAAGTCCCCAGTAAGGGGCGCAACACCGCAGATAAAGGTGTTACAACCATACTTAGTGGAGGTGTGGTTGAGGCCGTGGCTCCCAAAAGGAAATGGGGGATGCCACGTGGTTCGATGAACACCTACTCAAGGAAGGAGGTATGTGTGGCACAATTTGAATCATCAATGAAAAGAAATACTCTCAAATTATCTCTAATTAATTATGTCCATGAATCATCACTGGAGGACGCTCCAAAGTTTAATATGATTCTAGAGGTAATGAGAGTGCATGTGAGTTAATGGAAAAATCTTTCACGTGCATTGATGATGTATACATTGTTGTTCAATGAATTATAGAACTCAATAATATCGAAGCATGCTCTATTGTAAGATATCAACAAAGAGCATATTGGCCTATATGGAATCAATCCAGGTAGAACTCGATTCTATGACATAATAACAGGTATTTGGTTTGGTAGTGCTAGCCTTACCAAGTGTAAAGCCTGTAGGACATAATATATGTTTTGTCAGTAAGCGTAGTGAGAAGAATAAGTCCTGAGATGCAAAACTTACCTTAAAGCACAAGGTTTTCTCACAAAGCCCTGGAATTGACTACGAGGAGATATTCTCCCGCAACGGACGTCATAATGTCTTATTGATAAGTTTCCGAAGGATTGAAAATGCAGGATACTAATGTGGTTACAACATATCTCTTTGGGGATCTTGTTATTGAGATATGTGAAAGTTTCAGATGGACTTGCATTGCCCAACTCAAGTAACTCTAGACCACGGAGTGCATTTACAATATTAGATTGAAATGCTCACTTTGATTGAAATAAATCTGGACGGAAATGGCATACTCGTCTGAGTGACTACTTAATTGGGAAGGGAAAGAACAAGTAGTATTACCCCTATGCACTTATAAAGGAAAACAATTTCTATATTTGCAACTATAGCAACTTATGTCGATGTTAAGGACATAATAGGTACTCTTAAAGAAATAAGAGATACTGTGATGTATTTGAAATCTAAATTGAGATAAAGGATCATGGGAAAACTTATCGAGCTTGTGGAATATTAATTCCTCAGTTTGCATATATCCAAAAGATTATCAGGCGATTTCACATGGATAAAGTGCAATCTGTTAGCACTCCTATGGTTGGTTGAAGTGTGAACAAGGAAATATCCATTTGAATCCAAAGGAAATGACGAAAGAGTTATTGGGAGATGAAATTCCCTACTTATTGTACAAAAAGCTTAATGCACTCAACCATGTATTACTTTCTCAAATAACTTGTTAGTTATATTTTACTCAGGACAACGCAATATCAGTGGAATGATATCAAAAAGTATTTTGACATCTGAAAGAAACCCTTGACACATATTTGTTCTTCCCATATTAGAGACATGAGAGATTACAAATGAAATTGTAAACTCTAAAGTAAATGTCAAATGTTCTCATATAAAGAGATAAGGGTTAATTACCAAACAAATCACGACCTTTAGGTCAATTTTCAATTGCAACACGACCTTTAAAAGGTGACAATTTCTGTCAAATTCTTTTAATTTGTTTCAATTACAACATCGCCGCCCAACTCCGATCCCCAATTGCTGACGTGGACGGCCGTGCTCCCAAAACGGCGTCGTTTCTTTTAGTGACTGGGATCAGCCGACCACGTCATGCTACACGTGGTAAATATAAAAAAAAAAAAAAAAAAAAAAAAAAGAAATTTGCGTAAAGTGAAAACAGATTCATATTAAAAAGTGATTATAAAAAAAATTAAAAAGTGCTTATTAAAAAAATAAAAAGTGCTTATTACACTGATTTATTCTTACAAAATGTTGCACGCTGTTCACACCCGTCTCTTATTTCCAGAAGAAGAGAAAATATAAACCCTAGTTTCTTCTACCAAATCTAATTTTTCTTCTGTAGCGTATGGTTTAGGTTTCAATGGGAGCAGAGTGAAATTCTATAGAGAATCGGAGCGTGATTTGAAAATAAAGCCCCAAGGTAAGAACCCTATTTTTCTTCCTCTGAAGCTGCAAACAATTTAGATGAATAGATGGCACATTCGAGTTCCAGTTCATCAACAGAGGCGGCTGGACGCTCAAGAATAAAATGTAGATGTGGTCTTCCTGCCCTATTTCTTACATCGAGGACGGATTTGCATCCGGCTAGAAGATTCTTTCGCTGTCGTTTCTACGAGGTTAGTCGGTAGACGGTTTAGCTATTTTACAAAAATTGACCGTAAATTTCTGGTTATTAAGATTTGTAACTGTTTATGATATATTTTCAGCAAGTTGGTGACTGTCGATTTTTTTAATGGTTTGATCCCGATATGCCGAGTTATCAGAAGGGTGTTTTTTTAAGTATTAAAGGAGAAAAAGAGTTTTTAGAACAACAACTGATCTTGAAGAATGAGGTAGAGGGTTTACTAAACCAAAAATTGACGATAGCAACTTCGAGAATTGATGAGTTGAATTTGGTTGTTACAAATTTGGGGAAGCAGGTTGAAGAAATGAATAATATGAAGTTACAACTTTTGGAGAAGAACAAGAATTTGAAGTCCAAGTTGAAGACTGCAAATTTGGGAAATAAATTTCTCATAGTATTGATTTGTTTGCAAATTTGTGTATTGGCTTGGGTGATTCGTGATGGTGGTAGGGGTATTCTGAAGTCTCAGAAGTTTTACTTGCTTCCTCATATGTAGGGATTATATGTTATAGGGGAGGTAAGTAAATTTGCAGTAGGTTGTTTTGTGAAGGATATTGTACCATTCCATGTATCATGAATGTGAAAAACGTGAAGTTTAGTTGAATTATTTTTTTGTACTTTGTGTTGGAGTATCAATTTTTTTTTTCTTTTTAGTGAAGAATCTAAATTTGCCGCAGCCAAAAAGTTTAATGAGCTTGTTGTATTGATAAGTGCTTCAAATATCTATGATGTCAATGTTTGTTCATCAAAATGGATGTACAAGTTATGGACAAAAAGGTATTGTGGCAGTAGACTACTGTCCCACGGTGAGGCTATTATGGACCAGAGATTCATCTTCATTAGATTGATATAAATACTATAATTACCATCACCTGGCCTAGAATATAATTGGCCAGAAATGTCAAGCTAAATAAAGCTACAACAAGCAGTGTACAGCAAGAAAATCACAACGAACAAATCACAAAAAAATGATCTTCTAATAAAACTACACATTCCAATTTAAGTATACTCAAAAAAAGATAACTTCATAGCAGTCTAAATTCAAAATGACTAAAAATAGTCTTCAGTTAGGACTTATCAGCCGCAACCATTCCAAAAAGAGAGTTTCCGTACGGACTGATCACAAAAGACAAAATGCTACTGTCAAGCTAATAAGTAAAATGACTTAATTCCCAACAGAACTTTGTTGTGTGCCAATCCCACCCGACGGAGCCAAGCTTGATTGTGCTCGTGATGATACGGTTGATCTTGCATATGATGGACCTTCATGCGATGGACCCGCTGGAGCTTTTGATGGACCTGCACCGCTCAAAGGTGGATGCGAATTCGGAACACCCTTCGATTTACTCGAAGTTGCCCGTCTAGTCGAAGTAGTTCCACTCACATATTTCACCCTCTTAGATCCAGGCTCCTATAACCAAAACACATAATGATTCAATTTTAGAGCATTATAAATACAAGTATAGGAAGAGTTCAGAAACAAAAAGATCCAATTTTAGTCTTACCCTGAAATATATTTGGCCAGACTCCGAGCAATATGCACCGTACCCCTTTCTTGCTTGCCTTAATTCCTTCGCTTGATTGATGCCATGTAATTGAGAATTTTGGGTAGTCTTATACTTCTTCACACTAGGCTCTTCAGAAACACGCCTTGTAGTTGATCTTGTATTGGGTCGGATAATTCCGGTCGCCTTCTTACAAAATGAAATCGAGAAAAATAAAGTAATATGAAATAATTTAGAACTAGAATTATATATAAAAATGTAGAACTAACCTGATTTGACCTTGGCTCAATATTAGTTTCTATATTCTGGACCTGTTGTGTAGAAATAATTGGTCTAACTCTAGGCCTACCCCTCTTCCTCTTCGCTTCTTGTGAATTTTTAGTTGGGTTCTTGCATGATCTCTTGTTATGACCCTTTTCACCACAATTGTTGCAAGTCATATCGATGCATGCCTTGTAAGTTTGTAAGGTTTGATGGTGTTTTCTTCAGGAGCTTTTTTTCTCAACTTTTTTGGCCTACCAGGCATTTTTCGGTATGGAGGTGGCTTTACAGGATTACCCTCAGCATTTGGCCACATTTTTCTTCCATTGATGGGCTCAAGAGCAAATGAGTACGACTCTATGTAGTTTTGAACACTATAGTAATGACTCACAAAATCTGCAGTATCCTTTTTCAAGAACCGAATGCAAGAACATGCATGCATACAAGGGATGCCAGAGATGTCCCAAACTCTACAACTACACGTCCAATTATTGATATCAACAATGAATTGGTCCTCACTAACAGTAACCTGAAATTTCCCCCCAATAGCAGGCTTAGCAATGCACAATCTACCATTGAATTCATTTTTTTCAAGTTTTTTCCGTATTAGAGGGCATATCTTATCAGTCACACCACTCATGTCCCCTAATTTTTTATGTTGTCTAGACATCAATGCAGTTCTTATCTCCTCTAGCATTACTATCAGATCTTTGGATCTGGACTTCACTATGTATCCATTGAATGTCTCGCACACATTGTTATCAACAATATCAGATTTAGGAAGGGCACTCACAAATGATTTGCACCATTTTGTGGGGTCTCTGTCACGGAAATCCCGATACGCCGCTTCATTCAATGTCCGCAGGTCCTCCAAATAAGTAAGATATGCTGCCTCATACGTACTTCTCACGGCCCCCCAGAATATGTTTTTAAGTGCTTGACCTTTAAACTCCTTCTTCCAATTGCAATACACATGCCTTGCACAGTTCCTCACCTCAGCAAATGGAGCTAGATTTGACAAAGCATTTAGGAGACCCTATCAAAACAAAACACGAAAATGACTTCAAGTAATGCCATAAACAAACTGCATCTTCTGGAGTTAGATTATAAGAAATGCTATAAACAGCAAAACTGTTCTCCAGATTTTAAGAAATCGACAGCAAAATTGTTGTCCAGATTATAATAAAACCCATAAACAAGTCAATCATCCTCATCCGAAATAGACAGCAAAACTGCTGTCCAGAATTGGAAAGAAGCTGCACGTGGTTTGACAGCAAAGTTGTTGTCCGAAATATCAACTGATCATCCCTCCCCCCCTCCCGTGGTTTGACACTAAACATAAAAACCTCTATAATCTCATATAGCCCTTCCCAGTTCGTATTTCTTACTTCACACATGTTTTTTCACCACAATTGATTCTATTTCAGCAACCAAAGGCATCAAACCTTGTTCACAGTTTTTTCTTTTTAAGAAATCGACAGCAACCCTACATAACTAATAAATACAAGAAGAATTAATTGTTTCAAGAGTACATACAATTTGATTGAACCAAAGGCAATAAAACATAGAAAAATGATTTTGGATTTACCTTCTGTTGGTCCGATATAAAAGTCCATCCGAGTCCATCATCGATCCCTAACTCTTCAAACACAAGCTTCATAAACCAGGTCCACATTTCTTCATTTTCAGCCTCCACAACAGCCCAACATATGGGGAACATTTGATTGTTTCCATCCTTCCCCACGGCAGCTAACAAGGCACCACCTAAGACAGTTTTCAAAAAACATCCATCAAACCCAACAACTGGTCTACAACCCTTTGCAAATCCTTGAATAAGTCCACTAAAACCAAGGAAAAAACCTCTCAAGCATCCATTGTCATCTAACAACAACTCAAATCTACCCCTAGGATCCACCCTCTTCAATTCGGCAATGTAACTTCTTAGGTATGAATAGTGTTCAAAGATTTTTCCCCTAAGAAGCTCTAAGGCCTTCCACTTAGCCCTATAACATTTCACCCTCGTTAACTCAAGATTATATTTCTCAAGCACATCATCTCTCAAATCTTGAGCACTATAATTTGGTTTTTGTCTCCACTTGTGCATCATCTCCTTGGCAACCCATGCGGCAGTGGCGACCTTGTTGTTCATGACCCTATGACAAGTGTGTGGACCCACCAGTGTTTTAATAAGAAAAGTATTTCCCGATATGCTGCCATAAACCTTCCACACGCAATCCTGGTCCCTACAATGAGCCTCAACAGCTTTGTTGTTGCTTCTTACAAACTTAACCGGTAACCCTTGTGCAATCGAATACTTTTGGATAGCACATCTGCACTGTTCTGAACTCTCAAACTTCATGTTCAATTTGAACTCAAATTTCTCGTGATCGCACCTTGGATCATATCTCACACCTCGCTTTTTTTTCTTCCGACCATCATTAACTATGTGTATCTCATCCTCTGACGTACTAGAAGCAGAGTCGACATCAGCATCGCTCTCTTCGTAGTCACTTACAAACCCGCTCAAGTCAACGTTCTCTCCATCTTCTTCATTAGCTGCATTCTTCGACCCTCTACTGCCACCAGCAAATGAAGGTCTAACATCGTCGACGTGTACATAATTCTTGAACTTTGCCTTATTTTTCCTTGCTTCAACATACTCATCATCATTCGATGCCAACTCATCATCACCTAAACCATCGTTAGTGTCACTGTTGTTTACGGGATCATAGTCGGGATCGTTCTCTTCTTCGTCTTCGATTATAGCAGCTTCCGCCAAGTACTCAACCTCCACAGATTTCACGTTCTCGCTCTCTTCTTCACCACCACCTGCTTCTTCAATGTCTTCATCTTCGTTCCTCCCATCACCAGTTTGCACTTCACCCCCACCAACTTTATCATTTTCGAAGCGTTTTCTCCCCCCATCTACATACAATATAAGCATTCTTCTGTCATGATTCATACTAGCCAACATCTCCATCACGCCAGCATCGTCGCTTACATACTTCATCATATCACTACCAGGAGTTTTATACGCAATACACTGCCATTTTATATACCCCAGATTCTCGACAATCTCAGCTAAATCAAGATAGCCGAATCTGTCGGAACTCAAACCCATGATGTATTGTAATTGACCCGCCATAGTAAAGAGGCATTGGGTCTCCAGAATGAAGAAATTCGCCTCCATGTTGAATGTAGAGCGAAAAATGGGTGCTAAATACAAAAAAAAAACAAAAAACAAAAAACAAAAAACAAAAAACCATACATTAATTCCCAAAAAAAAAATCAGCTTGGGGACCACTACAATAGAATATAAAGAAATGTGAAACCCTAGTTAACAATCCACATGGGTTCACATATACAGACAAAAAATAAAACATTATCAAATGGATTTGAGAATCTTACCTGTTTGACATTAGGGCAAGAAAAATCAAACACTTAGGTCCACAAAATTGTTGTTTTCTCCACACCAGGCCCCACGGTACCACCACGATCGGCCACCTCGGAAGGGGAAAATAACGGGATTGCTCCACCAAGTTTCAATCGCGACGGATTGTTCTTCGTTTTTTACGGGATTGAAATTTCAACTCTCTAAACCTTACTTCCTTACCGCAGCCACTGTTTTCATTTTAACTCTCTTGTTTTTTATGATTTGATTTAGCAAATGTGGATTTACGCAAATTTCTCACGCAAATTTCTTTTTTTTTTTTTTTTTTTTTTGTATTTACCACGTGTAGCATGACTAGGGGTGGTTCGGTACGGTATACCGTACCGAATTGCCCATACCGTTACCGTACCGAAATTTTCGGTACGCCGAAAATCCATACCGTTACCGTACCGAAAATTTCGGTATACCGAAATTCGGCATACCGAAAATTCGGTATGATATCGGTAAATACCGATACCGTACCGAAAATTCGGTATACCGAATTGTGTATCGGTATCGGTATATACCGATCCATACCGTTGATTTTGGTATACCGAAATTTCGGTATACCGAAAATTTACGGTATACCGTTAGGAATTTGGTATACCGAAATACCGAACTACCAAAATACCGAAAAAAAATTCGGTATACCGATATATACCGAAAATACCGAACTTTTTTCGGTATTCGGTATATACCGAAATACCGAAAATTTCAAATTATCATACCGTTACCGTACCGAAAATTTCCGGTACGGTATCATACCGTACCGAAAATTCGGTATACCGAAAATTTCGGTATTTTCAGTAATTTTTCGATACGGTATGTGCGGTATTTCGGCATTTTGGTATTTTTCCCCACCCCTAACGCATGACGTGGTCGGCTGATCCCAGTCACTAAAAGAAACGACGCCGTTTTGGGAGCACGACCGTCCACGTCAGCAATTGGGGATCGGAGTTGGGCGGCGATGTTGTAATTGAAACAAATTAAAAGAATTTGACAGAAATTGTCACCTTTTAAAGGTCGTGTTGCAATTGAAAATTGACCTAAAGGTCGTGATTTGTTTGGTAATTAACCCAAGAGATAAAGAATATGTAACTCCTAAGTAAATGTTGAAGCTACCCCCTACTACGAAATACTAAATATTATTTTGGTTGGTTTAGATATTGGTTATCTTAGTGGCCAATGTAGAGGTCATTACCAAACCGGTTATGTATTACCATGAGGAACACGACGAAAACTTGAAGATCAATCAATCACAACTACGCAAACAACCTCATCACATCACTCACAGATGATATTTCACGAAGTTCATCAACCTATAGAGTTAAAGCATTAGTGACTTGAGCTATACCACCGAAGAGCGTACCCGAAGTTATGAAGATGAAGTTATTTGCAACAATCAGATGAATCATGCTACACATCAAAGGTGACGAGACCAAGCATGTACTGCCAACACTTTTCTATAACCAACAAAGACATAATATCCTCATGATTCATGTAAATCGAGGATAAAGAGATTTTCGAAACTCTCTTGATAGATGTACGTATCAAGGGAGAGATGTAGACTTTAGGGGAGTCTCAACAAAGGTGTGTTGCACTCTTTTTCCCTTCGACCAAGGTTTATTTTTTCCCACTGGGTTTTGTTACTTTGCAAGGTTTTTAACGAGGCAACAAGTTATGCACCAATTCCCCTTTGACTTGGCACAAGGGGGAGTGTTGAAGGAAAAACACAACAATTAGTGTGCCTTCGTCAAAAGTAATTGATGAAGGGGCAATTTAGGTATTCACTAAATAATATGTAACTGTGACCCTTGTATTTGACACCCTATATAAAGGGGATCTGATGAATAAGAGAACCCTAATTATTCCGTGTCTTTCTTTCTTCTCTCTTTCTTGTTTATTTTTGTTTCTCCTACAACAAAATTAAGTTTTTACATGACTGTAACATATAAAAATACCTATTTTTAGCATGTGGAATTAGAGATGATAATTGTGTAGATACGTACCTATGAAATTAAGAATACCCAAATCGTAATTATGTAAAACTTACATGATCCAAATCCATTAAAAAGATACGTACAAAGTTACAATACCCAAATTCATGGGAACCCATTTACTAATGCCTATGGGTATCTTGACTACTCAATTTATATTTAATTTTTTAAAAATACTACCATGAGTTATCTAGATGAGAGTTTTGATAGTTTCATATGAAATTATTAGTCATATATATTAATAACTATAACTTTTTTTTTTCTTATGACTTAGTGGCAAGTTTTTTATGGATTTTTTTATAAAACATAAATGGGTTCAGGTAGTGTTATTGGTAAGATTTTTTTTTTAAACCATAAATGAATTCGAATAATGCGTGTACTGTAGAACTAAAATCTGAATCATAACTTAATACTAATGATATTTAATTTTTTTTTTCTCAAATCCTTTCCAAAAACATTTAAGCTTTGTCCAGACCCTCCCCAAATTTCAATAGGATTTGGATGGCAGTACCCGTCAAAACCTGTCTGCGGTGATTTCTACGTTGAATGGGTATAATAAGATAAGATTATTAGTATTATTATGAGTATTTTAATGTTTAAATATTACTAGTTTTTAATTCTATAAAATTAAATATATTTAAACAAACGCTAAACGAGTTCGAAGACGAGCTTTGCGAGTCTGAACTAACTCTAAACAAGCTCGAATACAAGAATTTTCAGTACTCAATTATTGTGAAGTCCAATCTATATATCTATATATATATAACAACAATTAAGTCCCAAAATAGAAATATTAAAATTTTCCCGCCCAAATCCCTATTCATTTATGGAAAAAGTTATTTTGGTAGATAAATCTTGACAAAAATGAAGTACGTTCTAATTGGAGATAATTCGCCGTATATTTTCCTAAAATATAATAAGTCATCATTATCCCATTCAATATTAACTCTCCCACATTCAGTATAAGTTGTCCGAGTCTATAAATACATTCACGCAACTTTCCAATTTTTTTCCGAAATCAATATATTTAGGCATAATTTAAGTATACTAATTGATGTTGATGTAAATCAATTAGTATATATTTAGCATATTTGTTGATACATTTACATCTTTATTTTGCAATAATGTCAGTAAAAAATAAGAAGTATATTAACCACTGTCAGTTGTTAATTAATTTTTTTGTTTGATAGTTTTCCAACCAACAATTGTTCCTATTATTAAAAATCAAAAAATTATTTCTAAAAAATGCAAAATAAATTTGGTTGATTATTTGTCTTATATTTAAGTCGTTGATTCTCTATTTATTTGTTAAACTATTATAAACATCCCTGAAAAAATTGTAAATTTCGATTGGTTAGATATTTTTTTCTTAAATAAGTATAAATTAGGAATTATTCTTCAATCATCTCATATTGGAAGTACTTTTTTCAGCGAATTTCAATTACCATAGCGTGGTGCATTTCCAACAAATTGTCTTATATGTGGTGAAATAATTCTCGGCAGTTTTCATGAGTTGATATGTAGCACCTATTAATTAGTTTATTTATTTGAAAATATTTTGGAATTTCTTCTGACATAATTATTTTTTAATTATAATCCAATTTAATTACAATATCTCAAATTAATATTTTGTCAATATATTAAAATTGACACCTAATCAAATATTATGTTATAAAAATGTTATTTTTTTATTGATTAGCTGTATTAGACATGAACCATTTATCGTGGGAGAAATATTTGTATTGTTTTAGTAAATAAAATTAATTAATTTTTTATGCAAATAATTTAATTACAGTCCAAAGTCATTTGCCAAAAAATGTTGTGTAGTCCAAAGACTACAGGGCATAAAGAACAATTTAATTTTTTCAAACTTTTATGTGTTCCCATATTATCTAGATGTCCAATATATTAAGGATAACCTTGATGATGTGTTATATGACATGTTTTTATTATTATTTATGTTATATTACTTTTTATATTGATCAGAAGAGGTTAAATTTGTTACACTTAATTTTTACAATATATTAATTATTATTTTACTAATATTATAATTTAATAATGACTCAAATCTACTCAAAATTTTCAATTCTGTTTAAATGGTGCACATTTTTTTGTTTTTTCCTTTTTTTTAAGTAGAAAAGGAGAGAAAAGTAGAGTCGCTAGTTAGTGAGTCATATATAGGGGTGGGGAAAAATACCGAAATGCCGAAATACCGCACATACCGTATCGAAAATACCGAAATTTTCGGTATACCGAATTTTCGGTACGGTATGATACCGTACCGGAAATTTTCGGTACGGTAACGGTATGATAATTTGAAATTTTTGGTATTTCGGTATATACCGAATACCGAAAAAAGTTCGGTATTTTCGGTATATATCGGTATACCGAATTTTTTTTCGGTATTTTGGTAGTTCGATATTTCGGTATACCAAATTCCTAACGGTATACCGTAAATTTTCGGTATACCGAAAATTTCGGTATACCAAAATCAACGGTATGGATCGGTATATACCGATACCGATACACAATTCGGTATACCGAATTTTCGGTACGGTATCGGTATTTACCGATATCATACCGAATTTTCGGTATGCTGAATTTCGGTATACCAAAATTTTCGGTACGGTAACGGTATGAATTTTCGGCGTACCGAAAACTTCGGTACGATAACGGTATTGGCAATTCGGTACGGTACCGAACCACCCCTAGTCATATATAACAAGCTAACGCCGAATGCACATCTTTCTCTTCTCACTCTAAATCAAAATGGCTAGAGAGAGAAACAAATCCCCCGGAGACGAAAACGGAGCCCCTCCCTCTAAACGACGCAGCCACCGTTCGGAGTCAGAACCCGACCCCGATTCTGACTCTGGTGAAGCCTCCAGAAAATCTGAAGGCACCAGAAAACGTGCCAAGAAGCACACTAAACCCCGAGCATCAAGTTCGAAGAGAAGGCGGTCCAGGGAGAGCGACTCTCATACGTCGTCGTCTGACTACGATGACGACTCATACGATTCGGAGTCAGAATCGGAGGAGGAGGTTAAGAGGCGGCGACGGAAAGAGAGGAAGAGGAGAGAGGAAGAGAAATTGGAGTCGGCGTCGGAGGAAGATAAGAGGCGGGGAAGGAAAGAGAGGAAGAGGAGAGAGGATGAGAATTCGGAGTCGGAATCTGTGTCGAAGGAGGATGAGGAACGAAGGCCGCGAAGAAAAGAGAGGAAGAGGAGAGAGGAGAAGAAAGAACGGCGGATGAGAGAGAAAGAGAAGGAGAAGAAGAGGAAAAGGAAAGAAGAGAAGAAACGGAAAAGGAAGAAAGAGGAAAAGAAGAAAGAGAAGGGGAAGAAAGGTGCTGTGACAAATTCATGGGGGAAGTATGGGATTATCAAAGAGACTGATATGTGGTATGTTAATTTACCGATAATTTCACCGCTTAGCTACGTACCTAGATGTAAATTGTTGCTTGTTGTATGTCTATTTTCAAGCATAGCAAAATTAGACTTGAAATTGTTTGTTTTTATTGTTGTTATTACCTATTTGATTCAGTTTGAATGTGGTCGTTATTGTTGATGGTTACAGATAATGATTGATCACGAGATGCTTTTGATATATAAGCTCTGTAGGCTGCTTAAGTTTCTTGTAGAGTGAGCTTGTACAGTCTCGTTTTCGACGTATCTGTATGGTATGCAACTACAGGATGTGATCCTTTTATAGCATCTAATTTAGCAGCATATTACTACTGCATGCTGGTTGTGCAGTTGTAGACACGTTTTTTTTTAAGGGATTGTAGTCCTGTTCTCTTGAAGTTGCTGAAAAATTGATTGCATAAAGTAATACAGGAGCCATCCGATATTTCAAATGATAAAACTATCTTGTACCTCTAATTGTATGCCTAAATCAGAGATACTGCAGTAGTCTTGTTCTGTTATGTAGCAAACAAAAAATTCCTTGCTTTCTTGCGCGTCCTCACTTTTGTATCTATAAGAATTTGGGTGGGCAAATTTCAAGTTCTAATTGCAATGTTTCGTGTAGGAACAAACGACCCGAGTTTACTGCATGGTTACTAGAAGTGAAGAAGGTACGATTTATCAGCTCCCCTTTAGTTTCTTTTTACTGTTGCAGTGCATTTCAGTAATACATCCTCCTAGCACCTTTAGTCCACCATGTATGGCTGACTTTTTAAAGTTGCTTTGCATGCCTTACATTCTGACATTTATCTTGACATGTTGTCGATGGATGCTCATGACTCTGTCCGTGGGTGATATCAAACTTCCTTATTTATCATAAATTTTGAGATGAACCTGCTTTATCCATAACTCTCAAGTACTTGGGGAGTGTGATTCTGGCCATGAAAATTCTGACGTTCTCTTTTTGAGCAGGTGAACCTCGAAAGTCTACCCAACTGGGAAGAGAAGCAGCTCTTCAAAGAGTAATCTCCCAAATTGTATCTGATGCTTTCTTAGAATGTTATACCTGGAAATACTTGACATTCAGGTTTAATAGTGGATCCTTCTTTTCACAATTCACATTACTTAAATTTCCAAATTTTCTATTATCTGCAGCTTCATGGAAGATCATAACACAGCAACCTTCCCATCTAAAAAGTTAGTTCTCTTCACTCTATGCAGTGCTTCCTTTAATATAGGTTGTGATCCCTCCTCCCCCCGATGTTTCTGTGTCCTTCTCATTATTGCGTTAGAATTTGAGATAATCTTTTTGCTTCTGGCCTTAGACAATGGTTGTTTCTATTAATTTGTTAGGCATGTTTTTGTGGCTCTGCTTTTCATCTGTTTGGGTATTAGTTTATCAGCCTAAGACAAGTGTACACACTATTGTTGGAGAGAATATTCTGCTGTTTCAAGATGATTCATTTCACGTATGAGATTAGGATTGCTCTCAGCTCCAGTACTTGCTCTTGTTGCAGGGCTAATGCTTTTCAATGGTTACAGATACTATAACCTTGATGCTTATTTCAAACATCAATTGGAAAAGGAAATGAAAAAGGGAATTGCTAAAATGCGGCCGTCAGAACGTACTGTATTCAATGATGAAGAGCAACGAAGGTGAACCCCCCCACCCCCAAAAAAAAAAAAAAAAAAAATAGTTTTACCATCATCTGCTGTTAAGTTTCCTTATAGTGACTTGAGAAGTTTTTATGTTCCTTACACTTTCTAGTTTCTCCTTTCATCCCATTGAATCTTGTGCAGACCTAGTTGACCAATTGGTAGTGAGAATGAGTTTGAGAACTAGAGAATCTACATTTTAGATGTTTCAGATTATGATTGTTCACTAAGTATCACTTGTCGTAAACTTACAATCAACGGCATGTCTTTATGTTTATAGTGATATGCTATAATTTGTTTCTTCCATGAAAAATTAATGTTGTCTTCATCTATGGATGATAGTTGTACAATAACATTACTAGCCAAAGATTTGATGTCACTTTTTCACCTTTCTGGAATGTAGAAGTTTGTGATTTTAATTTTTATGGTGTCGAGAGTGTATACCTGTAACTGTTCCGCTTTTTAGATTTGAATTCTCTATGACCCATGGAAATGTTCCGAATTCAGCTCAAAAGCTCTAGTACTAACTCGAAACTGTGAGAGTGAGTCTACCGTGGTTTAGAAAATCTAACTGGCCTTAATTTGGAACTAAGACCCAAAGTTGAAGCTCGTCATTAAGACACTGAATAACATGTGTAAGCAATAATTGAAGAAATCTTGCAGCGGGCACGTTTATGTATGGCAATTTCTTTATGTATTACTGAAGAGCAAGTTGCATCTGTTTAAGTGTTTTCAGTCTTCGTACTACAGAATTTTATGTGACTGTTCGATACTGTTTGATGTTAAGCTCAAAATGCCTCCTGAGGCTTACCTCAGGGCTTTTACTTAATTTCAATAGAAAGATCTCCTTTTAATATCAAAATGTGCTGATCTAGTAAGCTATTTGGTTGTTCTCCTGGCCAAATATCATGTGTGACCGTAAATCACACTGATTCATTTCATCCCAGGCATCAGATGCTTCATTTTACACAATGATGTGACCTATTTTCCTTTTAATTTGAGCTTCCTGCCAAGTTTGCCTCTTATATCTCTAGCGCCTGAGAGTAGTCTGGAGCTTAAATCCTTTATTTTCGTCTGTCTATTTTTACAGGCTAGAATTACAGCAAGAACGTGAGAGACAAAAGGAAGAACAGGTGCAAGCATTAAAGCAATCAATGCAGTCTGGAATGGTATGCTAATACTTATTAGAAAAAGGGGGGGGGGGGGGAATTCCTTCTCTCGCTTCATTCTATTTTTCATTTTTATCTTGAAGCTAATGTTAATGCACTGTTCCATTCCTGTTCTGGTCCTTCTGATTTTCCAGGCCCAAGCAATGAAAGAGCAAGCCCTACTAAGGGAAGAGATGGCTTTGCAATACAAGCTCGGTAACTTCGAGGTGACGGTTAATCTACAAATTGTTGAATATGATCCTTTTCTACTCTGCCTACTGACGTGCCCTTTTTTTGTTTTTTAATAATTGATCTATAGGCTGCTGCTGCTATTCAGAGAAGGTTGGATCCAGATGTTGCTACCTGAGAAAATTATGCAACACTCAGTATACAGCTCTGCTGAATTCACGAATTATCAGAATGTAAACGGATGGCGCTTTAGGGTACAAATCACTGATGCTTGACTAGTGTCTGAAGAGGGATCTTTTGCTTCTTACCATTGGGTTGTGTATCTTAAAATTGCGCAGATGCTTCTTTTCTACGATTTGTGGCTGTAGTATTTGTAGGTCCCTTGTAGAATATGGCTGAACAGTAACAGGGGCTATGTTTTCACATATTGGGTTCTGAGACAGGAATGTAGGAGTGACAATTTGGATTATGGGTCGAGTTTGTGCTCGATTTCGTGTTGGTCCAAGTTGTACATTAAAAGCTGTTATTTGAAATATATTATTATTACAGAAATTATTGACTTAGGTCTATTTAGGTCAAATTGGGTTAATTGTTTCGGGTCTCTCCATAAATTCTGGTCGTGGATTATGATCTCTGGAACGGAGTTCAGCGATTTCGTGGTCCTAGACTTACCAGCTTGCAAAATATTTGTTTAGTATTGAAGGTGCTAAATTAATGAGAATTAATTGTAGAAACAGCCAAACAGGGACCAAACGTGCTACTTATATCCAATTGGAAAGTAAATATTAGTTTGTCACGAAATGGGTGCTAAATTTTGCATCAAATTATATATTTTTATATCAAAATAAATATTAATATATTTTGCAGAAAATTAGGTACTAACATTTTATAAAATAAATGACTCGAAATGTTCTTTCATTTTCGTCGTACGTGCCTCCGTGGCAATAAGCGCTTCATGCTGATTTTCTGCGCTCTTCCAACTGAAAATTTGGTTCCTCTTACATTGATCATTTAGTGCAATATAGGAGTTCTAGTATGACGCTAATTTTAGAGTCCAACTTCGGTATCATTGTGGTACCGATACCATTATGAGAGAAGAATACATATATATTTAAATATGAGGAACCCACTAAATTATAATTTCTTTTTTATTTCACAGTGATACCGGTACTACTGTGGTACCATATAATCACCCATAATTTTAATATAAATTAAAGTTTACTACCTATCATACAAATAGATTTGGACGATTAGGTTTCACTTAAAGATAATTTTCTAATTCAGATGGTAACCGAATGTGTGATTTCTACAGGAGCGATATCCTTATGATGGTGTGCAATGTTTGTGTTCAGAGATTCGAAGTAGTTGGCATGTTTTTGGCTTACCAATTGTAAAACATGTGTTGAAGCATTGGACCACTACAAGCATCTTATGTTTCATTATTAGAAGCTGTATATAGTCCTAGCTTCTCTCTATATACCACCTGAATCAAAAATACGATTTTGTTTAACGCTGGGTTGTGCTCGGCCTGGTCGTCTACAAGTTCTTTTACCGATTTGAGCCCTTCTCCCATGTCCCGACTAATACAGCCCCAACCCATAAGCCCACTGAAGGAACTAAGCCTTAACGCCTACCCGCCCAGTGCCTCAACAAATTGGATCTTACTGACATTTGAACAAGCCAACAAAGAATAATAGCAGTTGGTGGTTGAAGACATTCTGATCAGCAAATATCCTATCACAGGCAGCAACACTCGCAAAGACAAGCACCAGAATGAAAAAAGCAAAGTGGTAAAAAATAAGCATCATGCACAACAAGGCAAAACTTCCGGGTCTGAAAGTTGCATGACAAGTCAATGTGACTAAGATTGAACAGATGAAATAATATCGAGCACCTAACCACTGAATTTCTTCACAAAAGAACTATCCTAAATGAATTCCAAATGCAGAATGACAGAAATGAATACATTTTCCCTGTAAAGTAATTCATAACTCTTATCAAAATTTTGAATTCACGAGACATGTAAGAGTCTCAATTCATATTCAGTTGATAGCGCACATAATACACATCCTGCACCCACTATTCCTAAAATAAATTTACACGGGACTAAGACAATGCAAACTAAGCTCACACCAAATTCATATCTAAGTTTGGGGGAAAAGTTTGAAAAATAATCAATCAATAGTTGTAGAAATATTTTTTCATCCAACACCATCTTCATACCTTATCTGTCTGCTGAGTGCTTCCGTTCTATCGCTGGCACAATTTGAATAAGTCAACAAAATCTAGGATCTAGCTGATCTTTGGACTCTATCTCCCTCACACTCTTCACGATGTTTTGGATCTTCTTGGCAACAGATTGATTGTGTTCCTCAATGTGTTCAAGGATCATTTCCAAATGCCTTTTATACGTAGCAACTTTCTTTTTCTCAATCGCCAGCTGTTGCGACAGCTCACGAATCTTATCATGCTCATTCGGATACTGATCATAAATTAGATCCTTACGTCCTTTACCAGGACTCAGAGGATGAGTATGCTCCTTCACAAATTTTGTCACTGTCCATTTACCTGAACTTACTTTTCGAACTAAGATCATGGCTCTACAACCAACCCTTGTCTCAACCCTTTGCCTTACAATCTTTTCGCGTTTGTCAGGCATTCGGTAACCTTCTTTGTTGCAAACAAGCGCCCGACCAATGGCAGACCCATCACGCCTTGATCGAGAAAGCTTGCTAACACGGATAACAAAGCCAATCCGCGTTGCGTATGCATTGTAAAATGCGTGCGCAGCCGCTTCTGATTCGAACTCCTGACCTAAATATGGTTCATCGGCGGGAGCTGAACAATTAACATCTTGCAACTCATCCAAACGAAACAATTCCCTCTCTGAAGAATCATCATCATCCACCTTCACATCCAGTCCTTCATGAAGGAACCCGTCAGCAGAACTTCCTATGATTGTATCATCATCATCTGTTCTTGCTTCAAAGTTGGTCGAACTTCCCACTACCTCACCATTTACATCATCATCAATCTCATAATCCATCAAAGTTTCAGCAATTATTATCCCCTGAGGTACAGCATAAATGTCAAGACCCTGGTGTCAAATAACACGGAGAATTTAATTCCGCCCTAGTTGCAAGGACGTAACCAGACACAGAAGTTTCTTAAATCATATGTAGGAATTTTACCATTTGAATTATTTTCACACAAGTTCCAGAATCTGACCATTTATGAATGCAGAATATCACTAGATTCTCCAGGGTAAAACAGCTACATATAATTCCTTCATTGCATGGTTGATAATAAGAATGTTAAAACAAATTCCTTAATCAAACATGAAAAATATATAAACTATTCAAGGCCTATATACTTAACAGCCATGGAGCGTAAAAGAATAGCATATATCATCACGGTATTTGCAATAAACGTTATATTATGTTTTATCCACTACTAGAAGTATGACATACGTACATACATAAATATGAAGACAATTCTTGCATGTCAAGAAGCTAGCTAAACTCAGAAAGCCATTATCCATCCAGTCACCAACACAAATTCGTAACTTAGTTTCATCCACATCAAAATTTCTAAACATGTCACTGAAGTAGCCATTAATTCATATTAGAAAAAACATGTATTTTCATTTTTTCTTGCAGTCAAATCGGCAAAGTCGTCTGTTATAAAATTAATGTAATCTTGGATAACTGTTCTAATTTGTCTTTTTTAGTTAATCCTCGATTTAGCCATTGAGGAATTTAACTTCGAAAAAAAAGAAGAAAAAGGAGAATAAACCAAATCAGAAAATTCTTGTCTCCAGATATCGCTTTCATTAGCATAGAGAGTGCCGAAACAGTGATTTTCTTCAGAAATTAGACAAGAACAAACAGGGAACTGGAATCGGAGGAAACCACAGGATTCAGGACAAACATGTGGAAGATCATCGCTGATCTGCAGTTATCCATGAAGAAAAGTAGAATCAAATCGGAGAAGAGATTAAAAGGAATCGTACCGGCGGCGGAAGACACGGCGGCGTTGGGGAGGATTGGCGTCGTCGCCTCCGCTGACTTTGAGGAGGGAGAGTGGCCAGTGTCCGAAGCGAGTGGGGCCGCAAGTGGAGCAATTGAGACTGAGAAAAGAAAAAAGAGGGTTGGGAATTGGGGTGCGGTTTTATTTCTGAGGCTAAATTCGTCTTTTCACTGTCCAGGTCAGAATTTGTGGACAGTTTTGTTATAAGTAATTTTTTTGTTTTTCAATTATGACTACATTATTTTAAGGGGACGGTAATGCTAGATTATGGGATGTCTGCAAATGATTGTACTTTTAGATAAGTAACTAGTATTGCTTCGTGCGATGTACGAAAATTTATTTAAAAATAATATTATTTAATATAAAAAAATAAAATTATTATATTCTAACTAAATGGATATTTGAATAATTTTTTTTTTTTTTTTTTACGATCAACCTGAACTTTGCGTTCCTACCTTTGTAACTTTTGGCAGCAATTTTCGGAGAGAAAAAAAATATTTAAAATAATTAAAATGTTTAGAAAATATACTATTTATTTTCAAATTCTAAAAAAATATTTAAAATATCATAAACTTTACTTGAAAAAAATGTAGAAATTATTTTAATAAAAAATTAATTTTCATAAAAAGAGATCGAATAGTTTTTATATTACTTCAAATAACTTTAAATATTTATAAAAGGATTTATTTTTTCCAAAAATTAATTAAAAAGATACTTATATCATAAAATTTAATTTTTCATAGATACTTCCACATGTCTTAAACGAAATTTTATAGATTTTAAAATATTTTTTCAAGATAACTTTCAAATAGTTTAAATAAATTTTTAGAGTTTAAAAGATAATTTTTAGAAATTTATAATAGTTTTATAATTTTAAATAAATTACAATTTTTTTAATTTTTCTTGCTTAAAATGAATTGATTTCAACTTTTTTATAAAAAAACTCAATTCTTTAATTTAAGTTAATTTCCTGTTATTTTAAATGAAGTTTAGAATTTAAAAAATATTTTTTAGATTTTTAAAAAAATTTATGTTATTTAAATATTTTCTAATATTCTTTTATTTTTCGCACTTAAATTACTGGCAGAGGTTGCAAATATGAAAAAACGCATAGTTCAGGTTGTGATGCAAAAAAAGAAAAAGATGAAAAACGCGCATACTATATATATGTTGTGTAATATCCCAAAATTTTAGTGTATTATTTAATTCTAAAATATTATTTTACATGTTCAATAATTATATATATAATTTATTACGTCTTTCTAAACTAGTGTCTTGGTATCCTTTTGTAAAACAAAATATTAGTGCTTGAATTAAGCTCAAAATCTTATCTATAAATATTTAAGATTCTAGACTAGTTATAAAATTTATATAATATATTTGGTCCTCGTCTTGATCAAATAACACTCGATATTCTATTTTTATATATGTTTTCAATGTATTCGCTCATTTATTGATTTATTAAATTGGACCAACTCATTAATATTTTAAATGCATAGTTGGGCCTACGGCCTAAGAATAAGTCAATTTGGTCCGTTTAATATTTCCAAGCCTAATCATATTGGAAATCATTATTATTATTAATTCCAAACTCATTTGTTGGTAATTTGTTGGTTAATTTTTAAGCTCAATGTCTCAACAGGAAATATTATTTATTTATTTGAGTCTCTTTTACATTCATTATTCATCTTATTGTTAAGCACAAACCCTTGAGCCCAATACTCAAGCCCCATGTACTAAAGAAAATGAAAAGGGCCCATGTCTTGAGCCTGAGAAGTAATAACCGCTTATAGATTTGAATTACATGATCTCATCGCGATCCCTGATTCTTTGCAACTAACAGATATGTCAACCCCCTAAATTTTATTAACTGAGACTCCACATTAGATGAGATTTACGGGGCAGTTAATCTCTATCAATTACACTCTTAAACCTAATCGAGTAGTTTATAACCTAATAAATTGAGGACGCTGCATTACCGCCATTCCATCCTCGCTGCCGTCACCACCAATTACCACTCAAGACCTAATCACTACTTCCATCTCCCTGTCCAAAGCACCTCAAGCACAAGTTCATATTATAATTTTGATACTAATAAATGTATCAACAATTCAAAACCAGCATACATCTACATAATCACCAACAAGGTGAGGTCCACTTCTTTCGAGACCTTCCTGTTAATGGCCACCGCATCCCTTTAATAATCCGATAGCCTTATCACTGCAATACACCGCGGTTCTGCCGATGCATCATCGAATCTCGCTGCCGGAACCGAACCAATGTTTCAGGTAATGATATTCAACTTCACACCTAAATTTACACTATTTCAAGTTCAATTACTCCGGCGAGCTATCGTCATTCATGAACAGCCCAAACCATCTTCTATATACCCAGGTTCAAGAATCCAACTCGAACCACAATTCCAACCCCAAAACGAACAAACCCAAACCTAATTCGTAGAACCAGTAATAGTGTTGAGGTGAGGGTTTGTGTGAATAAATTTAGTGTGCGCTGCATGTGTATATCAAATGATGTGTGAGTGGGATTTAGTGTGTGTGTTTAATAGGAGGAAGAAGCCTTAATCCTCAAGTTCCATTTTCCATGACTTCCGTTCTCCATTATTTATTGGCCCAGACTGCAATAATGTCCAAAAAACCATTTCCACTTCCAATTTGTTTAGACCATCACCATGTTTAAACTTCTATATTCTTATATCATTCGATTCTCTAATTAGTTAATAAATTATTAATAATAATCATGTTAGGGCATGTCTCGGTAATTGTAGGTTGCAAAGATCAGAGACACGGTGCTATAACGTCTACATAAATATTCAAGCATTATTCAGGCATCTTTATTTGCATCTCAATTCAGGTGGGGGTTTATTGTTTATCGCTTTAATTATATTTACTTGACTGCCTACGTGTGCTTTTATTTTCAAGTTGTTACTTGCCAATACAAGTAATTATTCAATTTGCTACTTGCCAATACAAGTTTAGCTTATTGCCATTATGCTACTTGCCAATACAAGTTTAGCCCATTACCAGTATGCTACTTGCCAATACAAGTTAGCTCTATGTGTCTTGTCAATACAAGCACATCATTATAATAATTGTTACATTGTATGCCTCTTGTATTTGTAATTATTGTGATAAGTTGTAATCCTCCACGAGCTAAAGGAAGCTCACCCCAACCCAATATTGATCCTTTCAGGTTACTTCGGTGTGGGTCGGTGGAGTTGAGGCGGAGCCCGGAGCATATGATAGTCACTAAAATTTTACTGAATAATTTACCATTTATATGTAGCTACTTGAAATTTATGTGGAAATATTTATGTGGAAATATTGCAATGGCTTGTTGTGACTAGATTAATAGGTAAAATATTAATAAAGTTACATGGCTATTTACTTAATTATCTGCGAAACATGTGATATTTGCATAGATTATTTGCTTGAATGTCTATCTAGGTTTCAAAATATTGTGTGACAATGCATGAGTGAATTATTATATGATCTCTTCATTTCAAATAAGTAATATGCTTATGTGCTTGTACTATGACTTGATTTTACCTTGATTTGATTTGCATTTTATAAAGGCTGTACGTCAGGTGTGCTTGTACATTCACACACACGAACACTTATACTTAATAAGATAAATTAAAGTACACTCGTATGGGTCTCCTACCATACGGGGTCTCCTTCCATACGGTCAAAGTCAATTTATGTACGGTCAAAGTCAGTTTATGTGGGTCTCTTTCCATACGATTAATGTTATATTATGTGTTGTTAATTAATTATATTATAAGCATGATTAGATGTGATGATTAAATTATATATTTGTTGGAGGTGCGATAAGTTTATCTTAATAATTTTATTCGTGACATGTTTATTAATATTATGTTCCTATAACTTAACTAATAAATAAATTATTTGTCTATACTTAGTTGTTGATTTGTGTACGTTGATTTATAACTTTCACTAGTATGTTGTTAAATAGGTCTCCACCTTGCTACAGTCTAGACTGTATATGTACTTATTTACATTGTGTTATGTCTTATGGTTTCGATACTATGCAAAATTTATATTTGAATTTATTGAGGTTATAGATTATGAAAGATTCCTGATATGAGTTAATTATGCTCTTAGAATTAATTTGTTTTTCTAATTTGATAAAAACAGGTTTGTATATTTATTGAATTATTTGTATTGAATGTATGCGTAGGAATAATACAAACTTATTTGAAATATTTACCTAGTATCGTATAAATGTTTAATTGTCTTATCTGAATTATCCGAAAGTGCAAACTGATTTTAGTATTAAAGTATTGACCAAAATATTGTTTAGTTGGTTGATTTCGACCAAATTGTGCGGATGTAATACGTCGTAGATGTGGCTAGTAATTATTCGAATATTTTTAATAGTTAATTTTATGAAAGGTGTCTTGGATAAAATCATGATTATTATGTAAAGTTGATTGGTCAGGTTAATCTTTGGGAATAATTCTATTTTATTATTTTAGTTTAAATTAATCTTCCATGATCGCTTATTTGCTAATAAATGATATGAGTTTGACTCGTGATTGTATATTTGTTTTATTGTTACATGTGTTGTGAAGTTTTATGATATTCCAGGGATGTTAGTTGATATAGTTTATTAATAGGGATTTATAATTTGAGTCCGATATTATGTGAAAAATAGATTTAGATGCATTTTCATTTGGTTAATTTTAACGGCCTGTCTAGTATTGTCTTTAATAGATATATAAAAAGAAAAAAAAAATTTACTTATTTCTAATTGAAAATGCTTTAAAATATTTTTATGAAAATCGGGTCGTTACATGTTGCAAAATGATATAAACCTAAAATATAAATAATGTAAATATCAATTTCTCCCAAGTGATATATGGATTTAATATAACTTAAATTTTATAAATTTACATCAAGATAAAAATATTCAATGTAAAATATAAATTATATCTACTTTTAAGAATGAATATCTCCTAATATTGAAACCCATACATATATTTAGTGTGTGTGTATCCACCTTAACCTATGCGAACTCGCAATAGCTTAATTGAAAATGAATATTAAAACAAACGCAAATACATAAATATCACACGACACACCAAAATATATCAAATAAAATAAATTGAATTGTATTATAAGAAAATTAGTGTTTTCTTTTATTTTTTTCAATTGTTTTAAATATTTTGATTTATCCAAATAATATTTCAAATTTTAACTATAACTATTTACTTTATTTTAAGAAAAAATAATTTTCAAGTTTTAATATTTTACATGGTGATTTAATATACTTAAATACTTTTTAGATTTTAAATAAATCTTGATATTAATAAAATAAAATTCAATGATTATTCTATAGTTGGACTAACAAAATAAAGCATATGAATTCTTCAACATATCTTAATAATATATACATATATATATATATATATGTTGAAATTTATTTAAAGATACAATTAATATAGATATATGTGTGTGTGTGTGTGTGTGTGTTTGTATATTTTGCTTAGGTTGCAAAATATGAAAAATGTGACAAAGTATTGTTTATATTGAGAAAATCTAAAAAACCTAGTTAGCTCAAGCATGTTAATTTTATTTTTTAAATAGAAATATAGATCGTAGCATATGTAAAATCTCATAGTTTAGACTGCAAAGTGTAATTATTATTTATAACGAAATAATGTTAATAAATAGAAAATATGAATATGTAAATACAAAACAATTTCAAGATTAATTATCATATATAAATATATGTGAAAGTCTTAGTCCCATGATTAATTATAATAAATTAATATTTGTAAATACAATAATTTAATTAGTCAATCATTAAATTATACATTAACTTTTACTTTTAATTTAATAAAGTATATATTCATTTGTTAAGGAAGGTAATACTTAATATTGTATTAATTTGAAGGAAAAATATAACTAATGTTTTAGAAAAAATTAAGAATGCATTAAAGATATATTTTAGGAGGGAAAAGGTAATTTACAATAATAACCCTCATTTTACTTTTATATATATATATATATATATATATATATATATATTTGAATTGATTTTTGTAGAAAAATCAGAATTTGGTAGTGTGTGGAAATAAAGTTATTTTAAAGCTAAAAACTGGTAGAAGCTGAGTGATAGCATCTTCTCATAATCAGATTTTAAGTGATTCTGACAATCAGTTTTAAGAGTTTCCAAACACTTTAAAATTACTTTTGAATTGCCAAAAGTGACTTTAGGTTGATGTATTGTGTTGTAAACACCACTTTAATTGTAACTCAATTGGGGGAATATTTTGTAATTTCGATAATAGATTGGGGATCAATTTTCACCAAATTCATTCTTTGAATTCTCATCAATTCCACTCCAATCAGAAAATATACCCAGAAACAATTTCATTCCAACTAGAAAATGTACCCCAACTAATTCCACTCCAATCAGAAAATGTACCCCAACCAAAAAATGTACCAAAAAAAAAGGAGACGGTGTCACTTGTAACCATAAAATAATAGATTCTTTTCTAACAAACCACTATATTTACTAAAGTTCTACTCACTTTCAAATGGTAGACTAAAAATATCCTTACTTTTTAGCTTTAACTTGTCTTCTTCATCTAACCATTATATTATCATGCAAATCGTTAACATTATCGTAAAATTATAATCGTGAGAATCATTAACATCATCTTGTAAATCGTTAACTTATCATTGTGCAAATTGTGAAAATCGTTAACATTATCTTGCAAATCGTACAATCATTACCGTGGAAGTCGTGAAAATCGTTAACAAATTGTAAATATTGTTAATGTAAATTGGGGAAACAAAGTTAGTGCAAATTAATTATTACTCTATTAAAGACTTTCGCTTATTTGGTGATGATTTTACGAGAGAGGAGAAGAATGATTTGGTCACGATTTCACAATGATGAAAGAGAAATGAAAAGGATAACGGCCAACTTTTCAGACTTTGGTCCTTTAAAGAAGGTAAAGTAGACAATTTGAATAGAAAAAAATGCCGATAAAAAAGAATTTTGTTAACAATTTGAAAGTAGGCACAAATTTTCCAGTTACATTGCTGATCTCCGGAGGATTTTTCCATCGCATAACAAAGATTTAAGATCACTTGAGTCAAATCCTAGCAACAAAAACGGATTCCAGCAGTAGAAAGGCTATTAGTAACTCCCCCAACAAAGACATATGTATCCTGCGAATAAAGCAACCGATTTAGTAAATGAAGATTCATGTAAGAGAGCAGACAACAAAGAGAGTTGGCTCATTTCCGTACGCTAAGATTGGAGCGTAAAGGTTCACTTCAAAGGCTGGGCAGTAGATAAGATTAGGGTATAGAGCCTTGATATAATTTTGAAATAAAAAGTAAGGAGACGTATGTAATTACCTAACAATCAAGAGGGGCAAGATAAATAATCCATGTGGTGGAGGTGGGCTTCGTATCCCCCATTGTATCCAGATTTTTGCATAAAATCCCAGGCCCCTGGGATACTGAGCAACAAATCCTCCTACAAAGTAAATATCAGAAAATATCCTACACTAACCTACTCAAACAAAGTAAATGGAGTCTTCTGTACTATTAGATATAACACGTAAGACTTAACCTAAACATACATAATAACTAGTTAGGCCTCGTTCACTATCCTGATTCAGTTAACCAAATGGCCTTTTGATATGATATCTGACTCACATGGTTTTGGATAGGCCCAAATAATCCACTGCATACTTGTTCTGATTCCCCACAAAATGATTCTTCAAATCCCGGCAAACTAATAAGGGTGATTACTACCACTGACAATGGTCCTCTTACCCTTTTTTATGTACATCTTTGTCCCACCTCCTTCGAACGGATCGTATCATGATTGCAATAAAATTAGCAGGTTAGCGGCGGGCCGAGTGATTGATCTGTTAATGCAATCAATGAAAGTAAATGTTGGGCTGAGAGTGATATTTAATGCAATTAGGTAAATGAGACCTTCAAGTATAAAAACTATAAACGAAAGTATTATTTTAAGTATACATTACCTCAACGGGAATTGATCTTTTATTGATCTCAGCCCAATCATGTCCTGGTCAAGGACGGACAAAGAGAGGGGAGGGTTATGGGCTACTCAAATTTTATTCTTTTCTTTTAATAATGTAATAGAGTAATATTATTTTACAATTTTATATAAAATAAATTATATATTTCTTAGTATCATATACATGTACGTGCTACTATTTAAATTTATTGGTAAAATGACTGACAAACTTTGAGCTATTTATTTTGATGTTAAAAAGGTTGTCATTTTCATTATACACGTTTATTTCTTGTAGTTCTCACTAAAGTCATGAAGAATTAAATTAAATTTGTTCTTTGATCTTAGTCATTCTGAAATTCATAATTTTTCATTCTTTTTGTTTATTTTATTGTACAATAAGTTCGTATCAGATAGTATTTATATCCTTTTTAATTTTATCATTTATTTATTCACTACTATTATACTAGTCCTTCACTTGGGCGGGGAGTCGGGGACGTCGAAATTCGACCTCCCATTGTCACTCCTACCCTCCACCACTGTTAATTGAAATAACGATTGTGACAAGGTAATTTCAACCTTCAACTAATTATTATTGTAGCAGTGAATAACAATATAGGTGGTAGATATATGACGGTTTCGTCAGATGCATCTGATCATGACGATGGCGTAATAGATGTGGATGATGTTCTAACAACAACAACAACAACAATAATAATAATAAGTGGATCATTCTTTGTCTTTTTTCTAAAGTTCATGTTGTAGTTGAGAATTCAACTAAAGTTCGCGAATCTTTCACAATTAACCCTCTTTTATCATGGTGAAAAACATGAGTATGAATTGTATAATTTTGTTCACTTACCAACAATGGGCACTTGTTGATGCATCTTGTTGGTTACAATGAGCACATTAACATGATCATAGTGGGTAGATGAGTGATTCCAGATAATAGGTCTCCTCCGATCGTGATCATATATTAATATGTTCGTCTAGAGATGCCAACAGGTAGAGTAGGCTACGGATAAGCCTTCTTCGTACCCTACCGTATGTAATGCCCATACCAACCCTATTACCCTACTTTTTCTTTTTATCTCGGGTAAGGTACAAGTAAAATTTGATGGATATACGAGTACATGTGGGTAAAAGGGCTATCTTGACTTATAAAAGTTATGCAAAAAAATGAGGAGCAGATGAGATAGAAACCTAATTGAATAATTCCATTTCACTATTTTTTCTTTTTATAGTCCGCGGTTGTAGTCAACAGACAATTCAATATGAGTAATATTTATATTTACACAAAAACCTAAATTAGAATTGGTATTATATTTAGTTTTTCTTTCACATCTTTATTTTCAAATTATACTATTATTCTTTGATCCTTGAAATGTTATATATATATATATATATATATATATATATATATATATATGAATGATTGCTCTTTTATTTAACAGATACATCGCAAGTGCAAGACATAATTGCTAGTTTTGTGACGAGTAAGATCATATTCCACAGAGACTGACGAAGACGCCCAACGTAAAGTATTGTGTTGGTTTTAGCCTAGTGTAGATGTGGTTGTTCTGGTGTTTAAAGCACTTTGAGCAATTAAAAGCAAATAATAAAAACTGACAAAGTTATAGATTAAATTAAATTACTTAAAACTATCATACGATTATAAATTTCATAATCAGTTACACATGAAACAAAAATAATCACCATAATTTAAATAATTCATATTATTATGAGACTTCACCATGTGTAAAACAATTTCCTTCCCGGAGTCATTGAGGTGTAGATCATATACAACAGACTAACTTTCCAGTTAAGTCTGCGCAACAACTTCTAACAGTGCTTAAGAACTACTCACACAATCATTTCAACCTCACGGTTAGTTGAATAATTGTGTTGTCTATGTTATTTGGTCATTCATGCCCCCATCTCCTGATTTTTGGACAAGGACTCGCGTGTGCTAAATCTAGGTGATCAGTCTAATATATCATCGATCATAACTCAACACATCAAATAATAATATGTAGAATAAAAGTAAATTAAAGACAAAAGTATCAATGCTAACATCATAACTTAAAATGACTTTCTAATATCCTATAATATAAGACGACTACTCCATAATCGAGTCGATAAAAATAATTATAATAATAAAATAATTTATAAAAATAATAAATTAATGGCATGGCAGCGCATTTCTCCTGAATGCTTCGCTGCTACTTCTTCATACACGACTTATCTCTCTCACTCTTACGGAATGTAAAATTGAATTTTAATGTGTAGAAGTGTCTATTATTGAATATCAGAGCCTTGAAGAATATATAGGAGTGTCTGGGCGAGGTTAAGTTGGGAGAATCAGATTTATGGATCGAAAAACGTGTAGGACGATAGGAGCTCCGGCTAGGCCGAGCCCTAGCTCGTTTTGACCAAGCGGTGACACACAAGCTCCGCCTTGTTCGAGGCCCACCACGACTCGGTCAAGCGATGGCCCGCCTCTTCCTTTGTGAGTCTTATTCTTTGTTTTGGATCTGTCTAACTCCATTTTGGGCCGGTCCAAGTTCATTCTCGAGCCCAATCACTTTAAATTTTTTTGTTAGGCCTTTTTTTCACTTAGTTCACCAACGGGACTATACAAATAATTTAAATAAGGTCAATTTGTACCAAAAAAATCAACAAACACGTGAAATCCACATAACAAATAAAATATGAGGCCAACAAGTGTAATTTCACATACTTTTATGCTAATATTACTATAATTTTATGCTCAGGAAGTACGTAAAATTACCAGTGTTATAGATATACATATCGGGTACACGATAAGGTTTACGTGTCGGGTAGGCGAGTATGACACTAAACCGATCCTTACTCTTAGGGATGACAAAATGCTTCGAACCCGAACGGATAACCCGACCCCCCCTCCCCTTCAAACCCAGTGGGGATTTCCCGCCGCGACCATGACAATGGGGCAGGGACGGGTTTGAAACCCCCCCCCCCCCCCCCCCCGTCCTAAGTATCCCCACCCCGTCCCGATTCTCTAAATAATTTATATATATATTTTTTATATTAAATATATATAAAAATTAATATCTAGTATATCTTATTTAGTAATATGTATAGATTTTTAGTGTATCGTTAAATATAGCACATAAAACTTAATATATATATATATATATACACATATAATTTGTTAAAGTATAAAAATTATAAATTAAAATGTTTATTTCAAGTGAATTAATTCGGGGGATACCTGACCTCTCCGACCCCGGTTGACCTCCGATTGACCCCACTCCAATCATAGCTCTATCCTTTAGCATCCCCGCCCCGATCCGCTCCATTAACACCCTACTTACCCTACAGCTACGAATGATCCGCTGCTCATACTCTACAGTTCAAACATGTCCTACCTATTTACCATTTTCGGGTGAAATTGAAACCCCTATTTTCACTATCTAGTGTATTAAAATCTCATTAAAAAAAGTTAATTGTAGTATCCAAATTTTAGAGATAAAATATTAAAGCATCAACAACTAAAACCTCAATATGTGTGCACGTTTAAAAAATGAACAATTTTGTTATATTAAAATAAGAAAATAAGTCCTATTTGATATATTTACGGGTGGTTAGTTACAATAAACTGTATCGAATCATCCATATTGTTACTAATGCAGGGAAAAGTACGGAAAAAAACAACAATACATAGGTCTAAATCGGTTGATTTTGAGAATACCCAAAAAGGGAGCTAATATGAGAATATTACCCATTTCTCTATTTCATATAAAAATTAACCATATAAAACAATGTAAAAGATCCTTATTTATACTTGTAAAATTACTTGGATCTTAAGAAACTAATCATAATACGAAAATTCCTGGTATTATGTTTGGAATCTCCATACATTTGGAAGAAGGGTAGCACCAGGACGAAGGTCGATACTTATTTATTTATTTATTTATTATTTATTATTTTTTTCCGATAAGTAATTCGTTTCACCGGGGGTTCATTTCCGTCGACATGCCGGAGGGATGAGAATGATGTTTTTGGGAGGGTGGTTAGATCGACAGTGAAGTCGACACATATGGAAGAGGTATGGTGGTTGGACTGAGGAATTTGAAAATTGTCGTGAATACAGATACACAGCAAATTTTTTGCATTTCTTTTGACCTCGTCACAGTTCCTAATTAGATTAAAAATTAACGGCCTTAATGTCTAACTTAACAGAAGCGTTTATTTATTCTAAATTATAAAGTTCAAGTATTTACTTGTTTAATTTTAAAAGTTGAAGTGTTTAATTGGACAAGAAAACAATTGAGGTGTGAACATTCCATCATAATTAAGGAACTGTTGAAGGAAAAACACAATTAGTGTGCCTTCGTCAAAAGTAATTGATGAAGGGCAATTTAGGTATTCAATAAATATTATGTATCTGTGAAACCCTTGTATTTGACACCCTATATAAAGGGAATCTGATGATAAGAGAACTCTAATTATTCCGTGTCTCTCTTCCGTGTCTCTTTACTGTTATTCTTTTCTATTTTCCTACAACATGTTATCAACACGATATTTTAATTTAATAGATAAAAGTGGACGATCCCAGAATTTACACATAACATCTGTCCAATAAAAGTGTGTGTCCGACCTCAATCTCGCACCGAAAAGTGAAGGATAACTTTTTTTTTTATCGACGGTACGTAGTTACATATTAAACGTTTTAAATTCGGGTTTGAAGAAAAACATATGGGTCTCAATTCATGGTAAAGAATCAGCGGTAGAAAGCAACAGGGGCTATGATTCTTACCTTTCTTTTGTTAATAATTTATTAATCGCAAATACCTCTTGATATGAATCATGATGTTTCGTTATGTGTGTAAACTTATTTTTCTTGTTCTTTTAGATATACTAACCCTTCTGGAATTCAACAAATACTAAAAGCTTCCTACTTGGGTCTAATCACTATAGTAAAAAAAAAAAAAAAAACTTTTCGGTCTAAACATTATTTCTGTTTGGTCTAATGTTCAGTTAATTTTTATTGTTCAATTTCATTCTTGTTAGTGCCCAGTTAATCTTTTATTGGTATTATTATTTCTATTGTTAACTATTTTTCTTTTGAATGAATTTTATTGTATTTGCGAGCATCAACTTATTTCTATCGGCTTGGAGGTTGGACTGGCTACTAAATACGTAGTTCCTAAAGCCTCAATTATTCTCCATAAAATTTGAGAAGTGTCATAGAAAAGAATCGTGTCTTTCATGCAAGGTAAATTGATTTACTCTACTTTGTGAATTGTGAACTATGAATAGTTAAAATTTGCTTACAATGATATGTATTCGTCTATAAACGATGAAATCGTTATATGTATACTTGATGACTTGAATATTCTTGTTAAGTAAGCATGAGAAATTATATGAGTACACGTTTCTCTTAGGCATACAATTATAGTTTTGAGAAAATTTAGATAGATTCATCTATGTTTATATATGACAATATGTATAATTTTGGCACTTGTGAAATTTTGCATAACATAGATGATTTCATGAGGATATGATTTGTTTGCTTAATACTTGATTACTTTCTCATTAAATTGAAATTTATTACTTGAATTATTCGTATATGCTCTTTATGAGCTTTGTTATGAAAAATGTAATTAAGCTTATATGTGATACTTCTAGAAATTGAATATTGATTTGCTTATGTTTTTGTTAAGTCTGATGAAAATGTGAATTTCCATGATAATGAAAATTCTTGGATTATACCAAATTAGCGCAAATCAATTACGTGATAAAGTAATTTCACAAAGTATCGAAAAACTTGTGATGTATGGTCCCGGAATCTAATTCATAAGAAAATGACTAAACCAACTCATACTCAATTTGAATTATTGGACTCACAAGAAATTGAGTACCACATTTGAAAAAGAAATTCCACAAATCATGCCATTCACCGACCTTAAGGTCAAAGAATTGTCCAACAAAGTCAAAGTTTATCCTAACTTACTTTGAAAGTATTTTTTAGTTAAATGATACCTCGATGAACTGTGGGTTGCCATAAAAGAAATTTTGGAATAATAGATAACTCTCTACTTTCAAAATTAATTATTTTGTGGAAAGAAATCCACTTACCGAACTACAAAAGGGTCAATGAATTTAATAACAACATGTTTTGTCTAGAAACAAAACTCTCTTTATGTGTAAAGAAATCATAGAAGATGATATGACACATAAAAATCTCTTTGTCTTTCTACTCCAATGCTTATACTAGCGAACCCGTATAGGCTAGAGTATGAAATAAAAGAATTACAATATTAAATTAGCTTATCAACTATTGCAAGTAGTTGAGAGGCATGGCCAGTTTCTTCTGAAATAATAACATTAAACGCGTTGGGATAAAGAAAATTCCATAGCCTAACTATGATAAACTAAATAGTAAAAATAACCCCAAAGTAAAGGGAACGAATGTGTCTGTCTCTACGGTTGTGGTTATGATACACCACAAAGTAAGGGACGCAGAAGCCTTGGAGGCCTTCCGATGTGTCTACTCCAAATGGACATAGTGGTGAAAATATTATACTTTTATATGAAAAGTGCTAGAACAGATAACTATAAGAGATACAAGAAGTCCAAAGAACAGAGTCTCACTGCATCACTGCATAATGACGATCATTGAATCACAAGTAATTAAAAGGCGAAGAATCGTCGAATTCTCTAGATGCCTAATGACATAACAATTATAGTCACAATGCTCTATATGCACCAAGAGCTACTAAAATGTTATTAAGTAAAGATATTCGTGTCAAAGACTATCATTTAAAAACTACATGTGAGAATGGAATTGAATAATTTATGATACTTCTAATGAATGTGAATGGAAGCACATCTTAGAAAAATAAATGAGTCAATCTAGTGTTATGTACTCCACTACAACTCTAATCGGTGGATCAAACACTATCACCAAAATGAACTTTGGAAGACAGAATCATATGTCACCCAAAATGAACTTTGGGACATTAATTCATATAGGTTTTTGTACGATTTTCTTAGACATCCAAGTTATAACATGATGATCCATATTTAAGAAATTATATGGACATTCTTTCTTTCAAGTGAAATACAAAAGGGATGAAAATATTACACGATATACAGTGTCAATACTAATCTTTTTATAACAGAGTTAATGCTTTTTAAAGTACTAAAAGCACGACAACATTCCATTATGCCTCATTAACTGTTTTAGGACATATCACTCATTCTACCAAGCCTACTATTTAGCAATAAGTAGGATTAAGACCTTCCTATGCCTGATATATAAGTAAGACATTTCATTCTTACAAAAGAACATAATATCATATATGTGGACCTATCAAACCAAAAAGCGGGCCATTAAAGTATCTATGGTTCTGGTAAATGTTTTGGCACACTAACTGATCATCAAATTATTGTCCACAAGAAATGTTGCATTTGAAAAACTCCTAGAAAAAATTATATAAGGGCTCACCACCCTCACTTCATAGAGTCTATAAGACTTATTAACTCTAGAGAGTTCTCATCATAAGGATTTGATGATTATTGCATATCTGTCAGGATCAATGTATAGCATCCTTTAACCCATGTGCATACACACAAATGGTCTCACATAAGCCACCATCACAAGGATATAGATGGAGGATTAGACATTGAAAAAGCGCACTAAAGTGTCTATCAGACATGGGACTTTGCAATATCACTGCAACTTTGCTTTATTTGACTCAGACCCACTGCTAACCAATAATTTATGCGTACCAGTTGGTAACTGAATTTAGCCTGACATTTTTACATTTACGCATATTTGGTTACGCAGTATATGTGCCTATTTGCGTCCCCACAACGCATCAAAATGGGTCTCTAAAGACAACTATGACCCGCTATTTGAAACCTTTGACAGGCGAGATCTATTTACCGTTAGATTGGCGGATTGTCACTTTAATGAGACAGTCTTCCCGTCGTTAGGGGGAGATAAGAAAAAAAAAAATCTAAGGGAACGACAGGAAGTGTTTACCAGTATGTCTCATTAGGATCCTCACACTTCATAATGTAAAGTGAAGTAAAAAGAATTATCGATCTTCAAAGTATGGAAGATTTGATTGTTGATGCATTTGCTAGAATCGCTAAAGTGACAAGATCATATATACCAGCTGCAAATGTGCCTGTAAGGTTAAAAGTCCCCAGTAAGAGGCACAACACCGCAGATAAAGGTGTTGCAACCACACATAGTGGAGGTGTGGTTGAGGCCGTGGCTCCCAAAAGGAAATGGGGGATGCCACGTGGTTCGATGAACACCTGCTCAAGGAAGGAGGCAGGTGTGGCACAATTTGAATCATCAATGAAATGAAATACTCTCAAATTATCTCTAATTAATTATGTCCATGGATCATCACTGGAGGACGCTCCGAAGTTTAATATGATTCTAGAGATAATGAGAGTGCATGTGAGTTAATGGAAAAAAAAATTCACGTGCATTGATGATGTATACATTGTTGCTCAATGAATTATAGAACGCGATGATATCGAACCACGCTCTATTGTAAGATATAACAAAGAGCATATTGGCCTATATAGAATCAATCTAGGTAAAACTCGATTCTATGACAAAATAACAGGTATTTGGTTTGGTAGTGCTAGCCTTACCAAGTGTAAAGCTTGTAGGACATAAAATATGTTTTGTCAGTAAGCGCAGTGAGAAGAATAAGCCCTGAGATGCAAAACTTACCTTAAAGCACAAGGTTTTCTCACAAAGCCCTGGAATTGACTACAAGGAGATATTCTCCCACAACGGACGTCATAACGTCTTATTGATAAGTTTACAAAGGATTGGAAACACAGCATATTAATGTGGTTACAACATATCTCTTTGGGGATTTTATTATTGAGATATATGTAAGTGTCAGATGGACTTGCATTGCCCAACTCAAGTAACTCCAGACTACGAAGTGCATTTACAATATTAAATTGAAATGCTCACTTTGATTGAAATAAATCTGGACGGAAATGGTATATCCGTCTAAGTGACTACTTGATTGGAAAGGGAAAGAACAAGTAGTATTATCCCCTATGTAATTATAAAGAAAACGAGTTCTATATTTGCAACTATAGCAGCTTATGTCGATGTTAAGGACATAGCAGGTACTCTTAAAGAAATAAGAGATATTGTGATGTATTTGAAATCTAAATTGAGATAAAGGATCATGGGGAAACTCGGTATTGTCTATGCCTTGAACTAGAAGACCGAGTTTGTGGAATATTAATTCCTCAGTTAGCATATATCCAAAAGATTATCAGGCGATTTCACATGGATAAAGTGCAATCTGTTAGCACTCCTATGATTGGTTGAAGTGTGGACATAAGGAAAGATCCATTTGAGTCAAAAGGAAATGACGAAAGCGATATTGGGAGATGAAATTCCCTACTTAATTGAAATGAGCGCATTATTGTACAAAAAGCTCAATACACTCAACCATGTATTACTTTCTCAAAGAATATGCTAATTATATTTTACTCAGGACAACACAATATTAATTGAATGATATCAAATAGTATTTTGACATATGAAAGAAACCATTGACTCATATTTGTTCTTCCCATATTAGAGACAAGAGAGATTACAAATGAAATTGTAAAACTCTAAAGAAAATGTCAAATGATCACATATAGAGAGATAAAAGGATTATAAATGAATATGTAACTCCTAAATAAATGTTGAAGCTACCCCCTACTACGTAATACTAAATACTACTTTGGTAGGTTTAGATGTTGGTTATCTTAGTGGCTAATATAAAGGTCATTATCAAATCGGTTATGTATTAGCATGAGCAATACGACGAAAACTTGAAGATCAACCTATCACAACTACTCAAGCTACCTCATCACATTACTCATGGATGATATCTCAAGAAGTTTATTAACCTATATGGTCAGAGTATTAGTGACTTGAGCTATACCACCGAAGAGCGTACCCGAAGTTATGAAGATGGAGTTATTTGCAATAAATAGATGGATTATGCTACACATCAAAGGTGACGAGACCAAGCATGTACCATCAACATTTTTCTATAACCAGCAACCACATAATATCCTCATGATTTATGAAAAATTGAGAATGAAGAGATTTTCAAAATCCTCCTGATAGATGCATGTATCAAGGGAGAGATGTAGACTTCAGGGGAGTCTCAACAAAGGTGCGTTGCACTATTTTTCCCTTCGACCAAGATTTATTTTTTCCCACTGGGTTTAGTTACTTGACAAGGTTTTTAACGAGGCAACAAGTTATGCACCAATTCCCCTTTGACTTGGCACAAGGGGAGTGTTGAAGGAAAAACACAATTAGTGTGTTTTCGTCAAAAGTAATTGATGAAGGGCAATTTAGGTATTCACTAAATATTATATATGTGTGAAACTCTTGTATTTGACACCCTATATAAAGGGAATTTGATGAATAAGAGAACTCTAATTATTCGGTGTCTCTTTACTGTTATTCTTTTCTATTTTCCTACGACAGGAACCTATTTATAACTTATTCCATAAAAAAATATAAAGAATAATTTTAAAGAAACGTAAAATAAAGGAATAGAAATCGAAATGATCGCAATATAATGGCTACACGTACGCATTACAAAATTAACGATTATATAGTCCCGATGGGGCCCATCCCCATTTTCAAAATTTGAAAACCCCTCTCTTTTCCCACCTATCTCTTCTCTCTCTCTCTCCAATGGCCAGCAACGGGAAAACCACAGATTTGCTCACTACACCCTCTAAAACACCCTCCTCCTCTTCCAGGAAACACCACCAAGCTATGGACGCTATCAACAAAGCAGCTTCCGATTTGAAGAAGAGATTCGAGGCCTACAACCGCCTTCAGGCCGCCGCCGTTGCATTTGGGGAGAAACTCCCCATCCCCGAAATCGTCGCTCTCGGGGGCCAATCTGATGGTAAGAGCTCACTGCTCGAAGCACTCCTAGGGTTCCGCTTCAATGTCCGGGAAGTTGAAATGGGCACCCGACGACCCCTCATTCTACAGATGATTCATGATTCTAATGCTCTTGATCCCCGGTGCCGCTTTCAGGTCCTCTTCAATCATCTATTTCACCTGTACTTGTTTATTTTGAGAATGTTACAATGAGATCGTTGTTTGAATATATTGTGAACTTCCGTACGGAGAACTCAAGAGAAATACTTGGGAATTTGAATGATGATAAACCGTTCGGACTATTTGAGCTGAAAGAATAGTTCATTTCGGACTCATATCTGATTTTGTAAGGTAATTTGCGTTTGAAAATAAGAGAAGTCTTGAGGAATATTGATTGGTATAATGAATTTGACTAGGCTCTTCATGGATCAATGTTTCTAGATATTTAACAGAATTAGATATGATGTTACTGCTGAACTACCACCAAAAATGAGAGGAAAGTACTTTAGTTGTAGGATCTTGAGACCATTGGGTTTTGCTTGATCAATAAAATCAACTTTTGTTACTTTTAACTTTAGCTGTCAGTATGTTGGCATAGAGGAAGCTGATGTGATTAGTAGAGCAGGAGGAGGATTCTGAAGAATATGGGAATGCTGTTTCATCATCTACTGCAATTGCGGACACCATAAAGTCTCGTACGGAAGCACTCTTGAGGAAGACCAAAACTGCAGTATCATCTACACCCATTGTTATGAGAGTAGAATATGCACACTGTCCGAATCTCACCATTATAGATACTCCAGGCTTTGTTCTCAAGGTATGCAGTGACAACTAAATACAACCTTGGATGATTCTTTGTTTTATATTTTCTTCAATAATTTCTATGAATTGCATTTGAGAATTTAACATGTAAACAGGCAAAGAAAGGTGAACCTGAGAGTACGCCAGAAGAAATTTTGTCAATGGTGAAGACGTTGGCGAGTCCACCTCATCGCATTCTTGTATTTCTTCAACAGAGTAGTGTTGAATGGTGCTCATCCTTGTGGTTGGATGCTATACGTGAAATTGATCCAGCCTTTCGACGTACTATCATTGTTGTCTCCAAATTTGATAACCGTCTTAAGGTATACTAGTTTTATTTCTGGACTAAAAATATATGTGTGCGTGTGTGTGTGTATTCATCTTCAAGTGGTATTTCCGAATTTTCCAGATTAAAATGTGTCGTTAGTTAATTTAATGTTTCTTCCTCTTCAGCATTCTGCTGACGACTTTTTCTTTTCTTCCTTTATTTGTGCATTATATTTTCAAGAATTATTCTACCTTTGCTTCTTTATGCTATTTTTTGTGGTGGGAAACATGAAACATATCCCACGTGCTAGCCGCATGAATAAAAGTCAAAATGTTCAGGAATTCAGCGAGCGTTGGGAAGTGGATCGCTATTTGAGTGCAAGCGGATACCTAGGAGACAACACAAAACCCTTTTTTGTTGCCTTGCCAAAGGATAGAAGTGCAGTTTCTAATGATGAGTTCCGTAGGCAAATATCTCAGGTAGATACAGAAGTATTACGCCATTTACGCGACTCTGTTAAAGGTGGTTTTGATGAAGACAAATACAAATCCCACATAGGTTTTGGTTCTCTCAGAGATTTTTTAGAATCAGAACTCCAGAAGAAGTACAAAGAAGCTGCCCCTGCCACATTGGCCTTACTTGAACAGCGCTGCAGTGAAGTCACAGCTGATTTGGCGAGAATGGAGGGCAAGATGCAGGCCACTTCTGATGTTTCATATCTTCGTAGATCTGCCATGTTGCATGCTGCTTCACTCTGCAACCATCTGGTGTATATCTGCATCTGTATATATACAAATATTTCATTTTTGTCATTTGGCCCTTACTGTATTTATGCTTATAATGTTATCTACAATTATCGTAGGAAGCTCTTCTTGATGGAGCAGCTGATCCAGCACCAGAGCAATGGGGGAAAACAACAGAAGCGGAAAAACTGGAGAGTGGTATAGGTGGCTGGCCTGGTGTTACTACAGACATAAAGCCCCATAATTCAAGTCTTCGTCTTTATGGGGGTGCTGCCTTTGAGAGAGTGGTCCATGAGTTTCGCAGTGCCACATATTCCGTGGAATGCCCAGTAGTGTCAAGAGAGAAGGTACTTCTCATCAAGGTGAAATCTTCTATTGAGTTATAAAATAGGGTGTCTAAAATTTCATTTTTCATCATTTGGCAGGTAGCCAATATCTTACTGGCACATGCTGGCCGGAGTGGGAGTAGAGGAATTACAGAAGCTGCTGCAGAGATTGCACGCGCTGCAGCTAGGTCATGGCTTGCTCCTCTACTGGACACTGCATGTGATCGGCTTGCTTTTGTTTTGTGCAATCTTTTCGATATTGCCTGTGAGAGAAATCGCCATCGCCAGACAGGATGTAAGTTAAAAACCACAGAAGTTTTCCCTTCAGTTCAGTTAGATAGCTTCTCAGTGAAAAGTCTATTCTTATGGTAATTTTGGAGTTTGCTGAGCATGGTGTATCATATATCATATATATGCATTCATCAACCACCACTATACGTAGCGTATTAGAGTGATCAAGGTATGGCGGCCCCCTCAAAATAATTTTGCATGTTTAATTATCTGCATCCCCCAGCTACCCGACCAATGTTTCTATCTCTTTACAAGTGTCCATTAACTCTGTTATTTATACTGACTATTAAGGGTGAGATACTTTCAAGTTACTCCCAGAAATGTTGCTTGTAATGAAAAATTAAATAAGGAATTATAAGATAAAGTGTTTGAAAGAGAGACAAGAATGTATATATGTAGTTGCGGTTTGATAGTAATTTACATATTCAAAATGTGAGTTTAAATCTAGTTTTGTTTTCTCTCCTCGATTAGTTACACTTACTATTATTATTGTTTTCCATTTGTCTTAATTCTTAGGTGGCGAGCAATGGGGAGACATGGATGGATATGTGGGTTTTCATGCTGCTTTAAGGAACTCTTACTACAACTTCGTAAGGGATCTGGCAAAGCAGTGCAAACAAGCAGTTCGACACCATCTTGATTCAGTCACTAGCCCATATTACTCTCTTGTTAGCTACGAGAGTGACATCTCAGGAATGAGTTTCAGTTGTTCGGGTGCAAACCCAGTTTATGGAGGTGGATCATCACTTTGTCTTGATCTATCGGATGGGGCCCCCATTGAAGAGCAAGAAAACATGCCCCCGGCCTCAGGAAAAGACCAAGTCACCCCTCAAGGAAAGGAATCTAGAGAAGCTCTTCGGGAATGCCAGCTCACTATACCTGAGACCCCATCACCTGATCAGCCTTGTGATGGCAACTATGCGGTTAAGAAGGAACTGGTTAACTGTGTTGTTGAAGTCGGAGCAAGAAAACGCCAAGCTAGATTTGCGGCAAATAATAATAATACGTCTAGGACTCATGTAAATGGTGGAGGTTACAGATCAGGTTCAGCTTACACACAGATATGTTCATCTGCTGCACAACATTTTGCTCGTATTCGTGAAGTTCTGGTCGAGAGGGGTGTTGCCTCAAGTTTGAATTCTGGATTCTTGACACCTTGCCGAGAGAGGCTTATGGTTGCACTTGGACTGGATTTGTTCGCAGTGAGTGATGAAAAATTTATGGACATGTTTGTCGCACCTGGAGCAATTGATTCACTTGAGAGCGAAATGCAGTCCCTACAGAAACGCCAGAAAACACTGCATTCCTGCTTGAATGAGTTCAAAAATATTGCCAGATCACTTTGATTCATGAAAAGAAAGGAAAAAAAAAATCTGTTTGATTGAAGTATGCTGAGTTGTTTGATTTCACAATTGGTGAAATGATCATACTACATGTTCGATTCTACCAAGAGTAACTGGAATAACTTTACTTACTTCCAGTTCTCTTAACAATTTTTATGAGGACATGAGCAATGTTATATCATGTATGACATCAAAATCCATTCCTCCCACTTCCAGTTTTCGATGTATCCAGTGGGATGGTGCTTATGACTCGGGTAAATTGTACCAACCTTCGTATGATTTCACAATTCGTGGTGATTTTTAACCGTGTTAAAGAATTTGGTGCAAATTTAGAGCTCCTTTACTGAATTTGTGAATCACAACGAGCTCTGCACAATTCTTTTTCCATTAAGGAGTGAAATACACGAGGATCTGACAAATTAAATCCTTGTGCATTTGAATGTGTCAAAGAATGACGGATGAGATGAATAAGCTATTGATAATATTTATATTGTTGTTTCGATCGTTATGCTAGTCCCTGAAGCCACATGAATCTTTTTGTTATTTGTTTTTTGCCTAACACTTGGAGAGCATTATGACTTAAAATGATGGTATATTGTACTTCCTCCGTCCCACTTAAATTTGCACACTTTCTTTTCGGTCCGTCCTACTTAACTTTGTACACCCTTAAAAAAGAATTTTTTCTCACAATCTTCACTCTCAAAATCTCCACCCTTAATTTTTGCCTTTAAAAGAGTTAAAGATATCCCAAAATTTGTTTCTTTTTAATATCCGTGTTCCGTCAATCATGCAAAATTAAGTGGGACGCAGGTAGTATTCACTAAGAACAAGTTTGTCACCCTCATATGTAAGTATCTCTATTTACAAGTTCTTACAGCAGTAGAATATGTATGAGTGAACAGCTGTGGACTATAATATATTTCTTTTTGTATGGAGTATAATTGATGAGGTGTGGAAATAAGCAAGGGTAGGGAAGGGGGTAATTGGGTTTATATACGTTTTTCAGTAATTGTAGATATATTCATCTTAATTATCGCTTGAAAAAGAAAGATAGTTTAATATTTAGGTACTTAAATTTTCATTTACAACTTTTGCAATTATGCATATAATTCAAGGTGATAATTTGAACTATTTGGCTCAGCCGCACCTGAAGGGCATGGCATGTGGTTGCCTGGTCGCGCCATCGTCAGGCCAGGAAATCCCTAACCCATTTCTGTCACAGATGGTTCGATATGGTATACATCCATATTTTTATTGTATTGAAATTTCCACTGTAAATGAGGTACATTCTATTATCGTATCATAAAATTCAATATGTTGTATTTTTTATACTGAAATATGGTACAGTATTAGTAAGTATCCGTATGTACCGAAATTTTCGATATACTAAATATTAGATGAGCATTAGTAAAGCGGAAATGCTCCCCTACCCATGATGGACACATGTTAATATGCCCACCGACATGTAAAGATCTTATTCCCAAAATAAGAATAAAGTAATTAATTATATTTAATGAGATCTTGACACATTAGTTGGTGAACACATTAACTTGTGCTCACCGTTATTTTTTGTTGACGTTGTTATACCAAACCAAGAGCTTTGAAATGAGTTGAATTGTCTAATACAAAGACTTTTAAGTCATTTTATTTGAATTTACGTTTATTTACAAATCTCTCCATCCAAATGTACCCTTAAATTATTTAATATCGAGACTTCAAAGAACGAGTTATAGGTATACAGTATACTTACATAGTTACAGTAGGTGTTAGATTCTACTGACACTACAGAACAGCAACTGCCAAGTAAAAAATGAATGAAGTGATATAGTCATAACAATTTGCTGAAAAGGAGACGATTCAAAAGTATAATCTATCCATTCATTTCTTTTGTAAGATGCATATCTAGTTAATCCCACCAAACACGTCACAAGTAATGCCTGTAAAAGTATAAACATTTGATCCTCTACATCCTACACTTTGCGTTTTATACACTCCATGTTGGTGTGTAAAATCAAGGGCAGATATTCCCCAGTTCCCTAACGTGGCATGGAGTGAGCTCTCGGCATTGGTTCTTGCAGTATCCTAAGAGCAACTGACGGAGAAACGGAAGAAGAGTGGCGAAGGAGAGGCGTACCCATCCGATTAGAAGTTTCGTTAGCAGCTGGCGGAGACGGACCGAACGTGGTTGGTTGCAGCTCGATTTGAGTAGCACCTGATTGAGGGGCAAAACGGGGACTGTCTATTAATTCATGATGGTCATACTCCTCGACTGATATTACTGTGCTCGTGTCCGTGTGGATTGTTGAGTCGTCGGCGAATATGCCCAATCTTCTCCTTCTCCGAGCCGCTTTCTTCCACCCGTGGATCGTCTCCCGTATTCTCTGTGGGATTAGGGCTGCCTTGAAGTTCGTTCCCATCTGAAAAGATAATCAACCGAAAGCAATTGAAGATAAGATGCAAGTATGTCAATGACCACCTATTGATGTGGCAAGGGGATACAGATGCCACGTCACTACAGACAAGATTAGCTATCTATAGAATCCAACATGCCGATGTGGCAGGCAAAATCACCCGAAAAGGACATAAACGAGTATTGATGTGGAGTGTGATTCTGCCTGACACATCAGCAGGTTGGCTTAAGCAGCTCAAGATGGGTTCTGTATCAGACGAGAAGGAGGAAAGAGACATGCAACGGAGATGCGTGTCGTCTCACCTGAGTAACCAATGCATAGAGAGGCAGGGTGCTGTAGCTGCACAAGAATTGCCCGGCAAACCTGGGCAACAAAACCTAAAGTGTTAGTCGATCAACTGTCGATAATAATTTGAATCATTCTAACAGGATGAGAATCTGTGCATACCCCACAATTAATCGAAGGTACACAAGGAAGTGGTTCCTTATGAAACAAGAGTTGTAGCCAAACTGCCACTGTAATGCAAAGGCAAAGCTTCGTTAGAACTTCGTCTTGTATGAGTTACATTGATGATATAACGATCGAACTCTATACAACCTTTCAGTTTTAATTCTCGCTTTGATGCAATTTTTTCATTTTTTCAATTTCAAATTTGTAATACAAGGGTGTGCATCATGAGAGGGAAAGAGGGAATACCCAGAACCAGAAGAATGAAGCGAGCTCAAACGCGTTCTGCAAGAGTTAACATTAGAAAGATTGGCGTCAGTATCAAATGTGTAATATAACTAAACAAGATAATTGATTTTACATCCTCGGATAGTTCACCTGGAAAAGGATAAAATGAATCAACGACAATAACAGTTCCGGCTTATTGAACCAAAACAGTTCATCTCGTAGTCTGAACTTAGGTCCAGAGAAACTCCCATTCAATCCGGCGCTCTCTAGTGCTAAAGTCGCTATAACATGTTGCAGTTTTGCCCCCACAAGTAGAACAAGCTGCAGTTGAACACAATTCATCATTTAATGAAGCAACTATTATTACTTTCTCGATTTTCTTCATGGGTTCATGTCTCTATTTATATTCTCTTTTCACAGGACTTATAGCGTAACAAATTCCAGTTCTGGCCTAAGAAGAGACATCTTATGCAGTATTAAGAACATTTTATGCTTCGTTTAGAAACTTACTGTGACAGGAATAAGTGCAATCCAGAAGTAGAGATTAGATCCTGCAAAAATTAAAAAATAAGAAAGCAAGCGACACCAGGACATAAACCTCAATGACGATGCAGACATGCATGATGTTTTATTCTAAACAAGAGACAGTGAAAGCTAGAACAACGACACGGAAACTCATGTTTATTTTAACTGATTTACCTTTTATATTGAACAGCATAAAAGCCACAACGAATCCCCAGAGTGGAGCACTGTAATTATTCAACACAATAGAAACTCAGAAAAGCTTCCAACAGACCATGAAAAGAATCATATATCAAGGGAAAAATGGATGGATGGTGACTATAAACAGAACCTAATGACCATACATACAAACAGATTGGAGGTGAATAATGCACGGTAACCATTACAATATGCTGGTCACTGAGAGCATGTTAACGCATAAAGTTATGTGCCGTCCCCACTCTAAATAGACGTTATAAATCGGGCTATTGAACAATATAATAGACACGGCATATTGAGCAATTTGGACAAATCAGCTATTTGAAATGATATGTTTCCTTACCTAACACCAACTATACGTTGAAATTCTTCTTCCATAGACCGAATCATATAGCTGTGAAAATCATATGTTGATGTGAGGTTGTGGTTCTGCCATAAATAAGAAATAAAGAAAAGTAAACACAGAGCTTAATGTGTTCAGGAGACGACAACTTAGATTTGATGGACGACCAAAAATATAAGGCCAAAGTGGTTTAAAGAAATCCATGTGGCATTTATAATGAGGGAAAGTCTCTTAAGGTGCAATGAGATACAAATATATACACACATATATATATATGTGCATGTATATTTATAAAGACACCAAAAATACGTATGTATCCAAACCCTAGGCACAATTTATCAAATGACTGTGATTATATAAGGAGGCAAATTATGAAAAATGATGAGTTGAAGATGTTATCATAGAGATCAAGTATGACTATATTTACGTTTAACCATTTTCAACAACACAAAAGCATACACCATAAAAATAGGCATTTCTCTGCCTGCAGAGGTCAAGTGAAAACAATCCATTGATTGGAAGTAGTCGAACCTGTTTAAGGACACTTAATTTCACTGTTACGCATTCTGTCAACTATCTATTAGCTATCGTTGAAAGCTATCAAATGCCTAAGGAATTAACCTTCAATTTGTTATTTGTTGTCTAGACTTGTCACTCTTATGAAAAGTAAGAGAATAAAGCTTCAAAACATAGATCTTGCATGTAGTTTCAACATAAGAAATAATATAATGAAGTTGAACGTTCACATACCGTGATAAATCCCTGGCGTAGGGTCAGGTAATCAGCACGTACAACTGAGCGCCCAAATTGGCGAAAGAAACAAGTCTGGATATTCAGTACATAGCGTCTAATTAGACTTGAAGTTGTGATTGGCTTCTTATAAAACATTTGAATTAAAATTTTAAAGATGTGGTATTGAGTGAACAAAAACAAGTTAGATGGTAAAAATGTGCTGAAATAATATATGTTGCAACAGTTAGAAATAGAAGTAAACCTACCACCCAAACAAGAAAGCCGTTCCTGTCCATAGGATTTGATGTATGGACTCTGACAAAAGTTGACTGCCTTTGTATTGTCAGTGCTCTGGTGATTTCTACACATGCGAAAATGAAAATGGATTGTATCACTTCACCAATATATGTTGATTAATTATCTGGACTATGCACCCCATAATTTACAAGGTACAGTTTCAGTATGAACAAATTATTCCGTAATTACCAGTTAATGAATTATGTCTGTCCATGTGAGCCTCATCCTCCCACGCTCTCCAACTGTGGACCTGGCAGAGAAGAGCTCGAATAAGAGGCAAACATGGCCAAAAAATTTTGATGCCTTTTCAATGGAAACAAATAAAATCTGTAAAAAAAGAAAAGATAGAGCATAAAAAATCATTGAAACAGCATCTCAGAGAACACAAGACTGTTGGGCTATTTTGAAGGGGTGCAACTTCAGTTACAGGAAATAAATTAGAAAGATACGTAATGTTAGACAAATTACACATTCAATATCTTAAGCAATAACAGGTGTTATTTACATGTGTCACTGTCATTTATTTCCTCATGATACTAAATTTCTAGCTATATTAGCATTTACAGGATATTTGTTTCAATATTTAATATGGGGCAACCATTGTTCTATGAGTTGCTCTTAGGCCATTCGTTTCGTATAAATTATAATTATGACAGAAATTATAGCTAGTGCACTTGTATCTTAAATGCCCTTAACCACATAGCAAACAACCAAATAATTGAAAAGCCACCTAAGGCAATACTCCACGAGAATGAAGAACGATATTTTTCTTAATAATGAAAGATTAGTGTTCGTGAGAAAACAGATGATTCAAGCAGAAAACTTGTGTTAAATTTTCTACATTTGAAATTCAATCAACTCACTTAGTACATCAGTGAGTAGACCTAATGGATCATTAAAATACTACCTTTACAATTCCCAGCAACATCGTTAAGCAGCTGTAGGATATATGTGTAATCGCCATAACAAAAATGAATCTGTGGAGTTGTTCAAGTCCTTCATACGACACGAATGGTTCATAGTTCTGCATGGAATGTTAAACATAATAAGAATATCAATAATATTTGTCCGGAGGTGATGGCAAAGATTAATTACACAACAATCACGGAAAAGAAGACGACTTATGATAAAATAAGATGGAGTTTATTCTAATCGATGGAGGAAACAAGGCAGAAATGGTAAACTCATTATGTAATTTAAGAATACTTGCCTCTCTGCAGGTGTTCTTATTTAGCCCCGTCAAAATTCTCCGATGCACGTGAGGATCAAGGAAGGCCGTCAAAAGTCGACGCTCCTTTGAGCTGTTCTGTTCTGTTTCCTCATTGACTTCCTTTCTTGTGCACGGGGCAAATGCACTATCATAGAACTTTGATGGTATGCATATATTGGATATAATACTAGACGTTGCTGTAAGGAGGAGGGATATGAACCCGAGAAGCATCAATTCTGTAGAAAAGTTTAACCGAGGCTCAATGTGAACGGTGACGAAAAAAGTTGACGAGAAACAAATAAAGCCAAGGTTGGCATCAAGAAATCGAATGAATTGGCATTTTCAAAGAAGTATTGCATTAGATATAGATATTACCTTCCTTCATTTTCTCAACTGCTGCAAGCAATGGTTTTCTATCAGTTTTCTTCAACCACTGAAACCATAACGAAAGCATATCTTAACATATTCCGCAGCTCATAAAATGCGCCGCATACACAAATTCTCTCTCTCACACACATGCACACACACTTGAGGATCCCCACCACAAACTTCATTCAGTCTCCAGTTGATTTCGCAGCAATATAATTTTTTATATAAAATTGTAAACCAGTTACTTCAATGTACCGAAAAACAGAATTATTACAAAAGCGACACAACATTTTGATTCCTATTATCTATTACCAAAATCAAAATCTAAAACACGCACACACACAGAGCAACAGTTGAAATTTGACAAAAACGACGCACCATTTTGATCCCATTACCAAAATCAAAATCTAAGACGAGAGAGAGAGAGAGAGAGAGAGAGCAGCAGTTGGGATGTAATTTGACAAAAACGATGCAATATTTTGATCCCAATTACGAAAATCAAAATCTCTCTCACACACACATACACAGAGCAAGCCGGAGTTGAAATGTAAAAGAGAATGGCACTTACATTGCCCAAGCGGTGAATGGAGCGCTCCACAAGCAGTGAAACGGCAACAAAAATGGTCAAAACGGTAGCAACTGACCATGTTGGAGTTAAGGCCAAAGACCTCAGATCCTTCTCACTGTCTGAGGTTTCCGATTCAGACATCCTCCTAAACTCTACACCTTCGATTAAACTAAATTAAACGCAAATGCATACAATTTCAAACACAAAATAACGCCCATTTATGCAAATAAATCGCAACTTTGTTTCAGAACACTGTCCCCACAGTGTAAAATCGGAAAATGCATCAATTGCTTCCTGTTAAGATTCCATGAACAAAAGGGGGTTGGTATCAAAAGAGGAAAAAACAAAAACAAAAAGAAGAGAGAAAAAGGCAATTTATTCCACTATTTTAATCTCTGAGGCAAGTCGGTGAGTTGGAAAGTAGTAGAAAATAGTATTTTAGTGAAGAAAAGAAGCATTGACTTGAAGCATACACTTGAAGAAAACAGAATCAAATTTGTTTGGACAAAAGAGTTTGAGATGGAAATGGGGGTACATAAGTTGTTCTCCAGTAATTAGCTTAGGGTTTGAGCAGAGCAATTAATGAAGTATGATAAAAGTGTGATGAGTAATGTAAGAAGATTTGAATTTTGCAGGCTTGAAAATTGTTGGTTTTGGTCATTAAGGAGGACGCGGATCTTCTCTCTCTTGGTTTCTCTCTCTAGAATACAGTTAAGCAAAATGCATAACATACATGCATATGTCGGGACTCTGCGTAATTGGTGGAAGTACGTAACAATCAATGAACCTTCGCCAGCAGAAAACGTTTTCTACCCCACACCCATAAAATAAAATATAAAATAGTGGCGCTGAAATTCGCCGTTTTGCTATATTTGAAAAACAAAATTAGCAAATACTCCCTCCGTCCTGGTCCAATTTATTACCTTGGGCCTGGCGTGGAGGTTAAGAAAAAATAAATTTTGTGGAATCTTTGACTTTTTTAAAGGTGGAGATTGAATGCGAAGATTTTGAAGGTAAAAATTATGAGAGAAAATTGTCATGACAAATTAGATTGGGACAAATAAAAAAGAAAGTATGTAAATTAGGGCAGGGTAGAAGGAGTAGACTAGTAACTTCCTCAAATTGCTTCTTGCTTTCGCAAAAGAAAATCATTTTAAGAAAAATAATTTTTCATAAGTTATTCTAGCATTTTTTTTTCCTCATCTGTCCTACTTCTCCTGATATTATCCTTAGGTTAATCTAGACAAGTCTCCCAACAAATCACATAGTATTATTATTACCTATGTTATCTTTATTGGTAAATCTATGATAATAAAATATTTTTTGAAGAGAAAAAAAATTGAATTGAAACTTAATAGATTTTACAAGGAGTGTTTTTATTCATACCATAATTTTTTAAATTTTCACCTGAAAGGTAAAATAACTTCATTGGACGTAGGGAGTATATTTTTAAAATATTTTGAATATCTTAAAAGAAGTTGTCTTTCCTTATTAAGGGCGTTAAAGAGAGGGAAATCAACTTTTTTAGGGAAGAAATAAATTATCTACTTCTATTATAAAAGTGTGAGTTATTTCTTACAAAATTTGATTTGCCTATTATATCCTTAATGAATTTTAATTTTTAAGGTTAGTTTGGTAACTATATCTTTAAAGTTTTATTTATAAACTATATCTTTGAATTTTTATTTATGTGGTTAGACAAAATTTGATTTGCCTATTATATCATTAATGAATTTTATTTTTTAAGGTTAGTTTATTAACTATATTCTCAAAGTTTCATTTATTTGGTTAGAGCCCTATATAGTCCATCTATCAATTCATGAATATGATCCCTAAAAAAAAACACGGATATGATATAATTCATCTATTGGCATAAGTTGAACCTACATATTAATCATATTTTATATTTTTCTTTGTTTTTAATAATATGCATTATTTTTAAGTTTCTTTTTAAATTTCTTATCTCTTTTATAATGAGATTCTTTTATATAATTGTCAAAAAAGAAATTATAGAAAAAAAACCCATTAATTAGAAAATTTTATCGCTAATTTAGTGACTTTATTTTTTAAAGTTTTATTTATTTAGTAAGATCCATTTTATAATTGAAATTCATCTCTCAAGTCTCAACTTATCAAATTTTCTATCACATTTCATATAATATATAGTTCAACTGATGACATGAGTTGAACCTAAATATTCATAATATCTTATATTATTATTCCTTTGTAGTAAAATTCATTATATTATTTTTTTATATTTTTATATTTTATTCGATTCTTTATAAATTTCTGATAATTTTTCTAATTGGTTTCTTCTATAATTGAAGAGAAAGGAGAAAGACCAATTAGCACAAATGTACTTACAATAAGTAAAATTATTTTAGTATATGATTCTCGTAATATTGAATAATTGAAGTTACACAAAAGATATTTATGTATTTATAAGAAAATTATTGAAATTTAAACATATTATAGGACTTTAGTAACTCTTAAGTTTGATTTTTTTACTAGGATAATGATTCCAAGACTTTTAATTTTAAATAGTGGTACTTTAGAGTTATTTAGATATTAAATGTTTGCAAAATTATTAAGTTTTGGTGTTTTCATTGTGAAAAAACTACTAAAAGATTTTATGATTAGCAACCAAAAAAAAAAAAGAAAAACTATACACATAAAAATTAGAACAATTAAATAATAGTGAAAGTTCTTATTTATCATTTTTCATTTTAGAGATATTTTTTTTAGGTTACTTTTTCTTTTCAATTTTGATACATAGTTATAATATATATATATATATATATATATATATATACACTCATTTTACTAATCATAACAAAAAAAAAAAGAAGAAAAACAAATTGACGAGACAGCTATAGTGTATCATATTCCTTTTATTTACTCTTAAAATTTTGTGAATCGAACTTTCTCCTTTCTTTACAATTATAAAAGAATCCAATGAAAATAACTATGAAATTTGTGAAGAACTGAAGAAAGTATATAAAAAAATTAAAAAAATGATATAATGTATATTACTAAAAAGGAATAAGAATATAATATATTATGAATATTAAAGTACTTTAGTTTATGATTCTCAAAATATTAAATAATTGAAATGTACACAAAATATATTTATATATATATATATATATATGTATATGTATAAAATTAGAGAAAATTAAACATAATTTAGTAGGAACTTAATAGCTCCAAACTTTGACTTCTTTATAAGGTGAATGACCACAAGAATCTTAACTTGCAATAGTGGTATACCATAAAGGTATTTAGGTATTGAATGTTATATTAAGTTTTTGTATTTTCATGGCGAAAAAGTACTAATAGATTTTAGGATTAGCAACAAGAAGAAAAAATCATATACATAAAAATTAGAACAATGAATAATAGTGAAAGCTCTTCTTGATTTAATTTATCATCTTTAATTTTCTGGAGATAATCTTTTTAGTTTACTTTTTTTTTTTTTAATTTAGGTACAGTACGTAGCTATAACATCTATATACTCAATCCAATAACTACAACAAAACAATGATAGTGCATTATATAATATTTATTTTACCATAATATATGAATGACTCAAAATTAATGATACTTACATGATAAAATATTTAAAATATGTAAAATGTAATAGTTTAATATGATTTCAATAGTTATAAGTTTGACTTCATAGTCGAATAATTGACACAAGATTGTTGACATATGGTCGTACTTATATTTTTCTATTATATAAAAATAATTGAAAGTTAAATTTAAAAAATGCCAATAAAGAATTATTTTGAAAAAAAATAGATGAGATTAAATTAAATCTTTTATTCTATTTAAAAAAATGTACACATTATAAATGATTTTACTATGGTATATAAATTATAAGATACAATTAAGAAATAAAAAAGAACTATAAAGAAATAATGAACTAAGTTGTACTGTGAATGATTAAAAAATTGTACTATGTGAATGAGTATCACATAATTAAATTAAAACATATTGAAAAATAAAGACAGCGAAATTTGAATGTTAATATTAACTTGACAACAGATTAGATAAAAAAATAATTACGTCGAATAGAGTACTGTATAGTCTAAATAAAGAATAAAATGAGAGAAATAAAATCGAAATGCGTGGTTTAAACATGTATATATAAGACTTTTATATGGATGTGCAATGTTTGAAAAATTAGGAGTATTTCACTATAACTAAATAAGGAATTAAAAACATTACAAATTAGTTAAAACATTTATTATATTTTATATAGATTGTAGCATGTGTCTTGATTGAAGATTGTGAGACATTATATATATAGTCAACCTTCCATAAAAAATATTATTTATTTTGTAATTATACTATAGTAGGATTTTTATTTTACATCATACATAATTTTTAAATTTCGACGTTGCATTGAGAAAATAATTAAGGGAAATTGAAATAAGCAATCTTAAATCGATAAGTAAATTATATTAAAGAGGGTTATACTTAATAACAATAAAAAAATTAGAAAATAACATTCATAACAAAAGTTGGACGTTGGACCTAGATACTTAATTGCTGGAAGTTTTTCCTCACATTAAAATATTTAAAGAATTTCATGTGCAAATGTATGTTGAAATCGAAATTATTTAATAGAGAATTATAGAAAAGTACGTTAGGCCTAATATTTTGTTTCTATATAACGAATAATTAACTTATGAATGTCAATTAATGATGTAATGAGACAATTAAAAATGTGTTTTTCTTCAAATGCCATGATTTGGTGCAAAACATAAGAATATATGCCTCATTATTACGTATATAGTTTTCCAATCATCGTATAATTTTATTCAAGATATATTAATGATGATCGAGTTTGTGTATAATAAGAAGTAAACAATAGTTTGAATAAATCAAACTTTGCATGTATAATAGAAAATTTTGTAAGACTAAATATTTCTACATTATATCATGGTATGTCGATTTTTATGAATCTTTTAACGTTAATTATTATAACTTGTTTTATTAAGACTTAGGTTATTTAACTTTTCTATTTCTCTTTTGTGATTCTTATAATTATTAGTTGATTCAAAATTATGTTTGTTCAACGGATTAATTTTTATTACATTGAATAATCTACGAAGTTGTGTATATATATTACAGTGATCACAATGTACAATTATTTTACGTTCAAATTAATTCTTTTATTAAATAATAGAAAAAAATTATAACCACGTGCATCGCACGTGCATAGTGCTAGTCTATTTAAAAGTAAGAGATTGAGTTGATATTAAATGATTAGATGTATGTAGTCTGAACCCAAGAGTTCCATTATAGGCTAATTTCAGAAAAGCTCTAATGGTATTCAAATGCCCAAAATGCCCCAAGTAAAAACTTTTACAAATACACACTTTGACAAGATAAAAGTAAGTTAATAACACTTCCCCACATTTTCTCTACGTCTTTACTTAATTACCACATAAAAGTAAAAACTTGATTATTGAATGAAATTTTAGGTTTAGGTTTAATCTTTAGGATTTTATGGTTATTTTTCTGGCAGTACAATTTAGTTCGAATTCTTGATTCATGATTTCACGATTAAGAATTTATTGAAAATTAAATTAAGTGCTCATAATGATATTAAAAGTAGTTGGAGTTGGGCTGAAATTGGCAAGTAATATATTAATAGAAATGTTTTCCCCTCACCCTGTAGCCAAGTCTATACCCAACGTAGTAGGATAAAAAAATTCAAAAAAAAGAAAAAGAGTTAAACCAAAATAGGAAGATGAACTTTGAAGGTAACAGCAAAACAAGTATGATAATAAGTATTACCTTCGTTTTTATTTAGATGTAGTTTTAATTTATAATAAAATAATTAAGGAGTACGAGGAATGGATAAATAAATATCATTCAAATTTTCTTTCTCCCCTCAAATTCATTAATTATCACTCACTCTTTCCTTTATATCAATGTTTTAAAAGACGCTAGGCGCTAGTCGGATGGCATACTAGGGTCTAGCGCCTAATTGAGGTTTAGGTGAGGTTAAGCGGGGAGGAGTCAGGCAAAAAATATAAGCGGTCAAAAACGATTTAGCGCCTATATGGAATATAGTTGGAGGTAATCGTAAACTTTTAGAACAGAGCTTTATATTATATCTTTCCATTCATTTATAGTGATGCCATTGAAAAAACAAAATGAAAAACGTAAACAAACAAAATCTATTTATCAACAAATTACAAAATCTAAAACTGTATTTAAAGAAAAGGTAGTAGAAGAGTGTAATTCGCTAATTTAGCCACACGGCGGGCGCCATAATTAATGAATGAAAGAAATTTGTTGTCTAAAATAAGCTCATTTAGTTTAAAGGACCACTTAATCCCCAAATTAACAGCTTAGTTCTTGTTTGTAGCATCTGACTGAGACAATCTACTATTTATTTAACGAGGAAAACATAATTAATCTCTCTCCAGTTTTCCACCCATCAAATAATAGTGGATTGTGTTAATTATGTAAGAATTTTCTTGTGACTAGAGCATCTACTATCTAGGCCTTTGATCCTGGGTTCGAGTCACCGTAGGGGAAGGGAAGGATTTTTCTTTCTTTCTTAGATTAGAAGAAAAAATAAAAAAATAATAAGAATTTTCTTGTGACTACTTATTTTGTTTTTTCCTTCAATTATTGTAGAACAAAAGCAAAAGTTTTCCTTTTTCATTTTGCTAAAGGGAAAAACAAAAGCAAAAGTTAGATATTCATGAACATGTCTTGCTTCAATCATATATTTCACTGTATAGGCCACTCCAATCATATGTATTGCTACAGTTATTATCCAATTTGGATCCCCTGTCACACTCAATTAAATACACGACATGTATCAATTAGTGACAATATTCAATACACGTATCGGTTGGTCAATATGATGAAACATAAGATGAAACATCAAAATATAACAAATGATCTCATGGTTATTATCTTCTTATACTACTCTCTACATCCCATAAAATAGGTCATTTTCTTTAGGTTTTTTATCTTTAATTAATTTGATAGAAGTACATTTTTTTGAAAACTATGAAATGTTATTTAACAAATGCTTTATTCGTTTCTCTGATTTATTTAATTAAATGTAACTTATTTGTCAACTAATTTTTTTAAATACTTATGTTAACTAATAAAACACGATATTGGCTTTTGAACCAGATTTTTCTCTAAATAATTTAAAATGTGACTCTTTTTATGGAAAAAAAAATAATATTTATTTGATTTAATAAACTCACACACGCAAAAGAAAAGGAAAAAAAAAAATTTGTCACCCTCGTGTTTGATTAGTTCACTAGATTGACCCGAGATTTCTTAGATTTATCGCCAGATTAGTAACGAAAAAACAAAAGAAACTTTAAACCTTAATACGTGTCAAACTGCTAAATTACTTAACTTGGTCTTAAAATATGAATTTTGGATCCTCTATAATAAATGCATGATGTATTTAGAGAGAGAAAGACACGCATTATGTAAGCTCTATATATTTATATTTTATTAATATATTGTATGTGTCGTTCTCTCTTGAAATGTAAGATACATTAACTATGGAGGATACAAATCTCTCAAAATATAGCTAGTAGAATTGAATCCTACGAGGAACGGGTTATTTATTTTTGTCTTTTGATGATAAACAAAATACAATGGGAGATTTTGATTTAATTTATCTACTAACTAGAACCTAACCTAGGAACCAAGAATCAATAGGATGACTATTAATACAGAGTCGCTACCCGTCCCGCCCGAAGATGGTAATTTAGATGGTCCGGTTTAACACAGTCATGTTAACATCATGTATTAGTTAAGTTGTTTCAAAATTTTATTAGGCCAAAAAATTAATGAGCCAGTCTATTCCCCTAAATTATTCTACTTCCTCCGACCCATAATATGAGTCTTGCACAAAAAAATTCAGGTCCCAAAATAAGAGTCATGTTTCAAAATTAAATGCTCTTTTTACTAGTTTAAGTAAAAAACTAAAAAAATAAAAAAATTAGTTTCACATGTTAGTAAGCCATGATTGAATAAGTCAATTAAAAAATTAAAATAAGTTATGTGAGTGTATTTTGATCTTTTTTAGCGTTGTACATTCATCGGATTGACTAAAAATAAAATATTGAACATATCCAAACATAACTTTTTTATCATGAAAAGGAGGAAGTAAGACTTTTACCCTTAAAGAAAAAATGATGTAAGACTTTTTGGCAAGATCGTGATCTATCAGATCGGGTTTGTTGGGTCTGATTTTATTTTGAACCACGATTTATGTGGTCTTGGACATGTCAACAACGGATGGTCCGTCCCAAGCCCTCAAAAGCCTAGACCCTAAAGGTCAGGGTTAAAAGATCTAATGCTATAAGAGCATGTTTGGTTGGCTGGTTAAGGGCTTATTATCACATATAACCCACATATTAACATGTTTGGTTGGCTGATTTAAGGCCCTGTTTGGTTACCAAGCCTAACTTCTTTATAACCCAAGCCCGGTCTATTGTGTCCCTTGGGGGGAGGGGGGGGGGGGGGGCTAAACCTGTCCATGAACTTGAGATTCATGTTTATGTTGAATTACCAATCTACCCTCGAAGTACCAATAAAAAAATCCTGGACTTTATTTTTATTTAAAAAAAAAATAAAGAAAACAAAACAAAAGGAAAACAAGAAATCGTGGAGACCATATATTGGTCACTCACAAATAAGAGAACTCCAAAAGCGAAAAGAAAAAGACATTTCCATGCCACAGGTGACAAGTGAAATGTAACAGATCAAATATGATGCGAAACAAATATAGGCGTGCCAATCTGTATCGCAAATTAAAGCCTAGGCCAAATATCAACCAACCACAATTATTGTCAAAATCAAATAGGCGACTGAAACGAAGCCCCCTTGCCCTATGACGCGAAATCCGAGCGTGTGGGATTCAAAAGCTCCTCACCGAGTCGTGAGTTAAAAAATCCCTAGAAAGGCGCCAACGCATTAACTTGGGACCTAGCATGTCAGAGAATCCGACGAGGCAAACAAATATGGTGGAATCTTCTAAGGCCGATGATAAGTCAGTCATCAAAGTGAGTGTAACGAAGAGGCTAAAGCCTAGTGGATCGTGCAGTAGGTTGCTACTATTGAGATGAAAGGACTCATTTAAAGATCTGTCCAGCGTAGATGGCACCCGCCGGAACAGTGACGAGCCGAAGTGCCTAATGAGATGTGGATTAGCAAAATCAATAACCATGAGCAGATAGGCGGAGCGGGAATGAACCCTAGGCTTCAGAGTCCTTGATTTCTGATGGATCGGCGGGAGGTATGGAGATCCGACGACTGAAATTGACAGTCAAACCTGATCTGTGGAACTCAAGTCATGGCCGCCACCCTGGATAACAATCGCCAACTTGCGATTTTCATACTCGAGTCACGCTCGTAGGTGAGAGAATATCCATGGTTATGTCTATTTTGTTGCCTCTAACACCAGAGTGAAGAACACACCACTGATAAAGGGGCTATCTGGCCTGCGTGCATGCCTGCTGCGAACGCGTTGGAAACCATTGTTGGAGAAGGAAAGTTGTAGTTTCACCATTGCGGAGACGGTGAAAGGATGAGCAAGAAATCTTCGTGTGGTCGGGGTTGGATCAGAGGCGTAACAACCCCTATAGTACCGCCATCATAAACGACGGCGTTGAGAAGATATATTGCAAGAGAACCGCTACCGTAATCTTGTGGAAGGAAATAAAAAAAGATAATGATGGTATTATCGTGTTAAAGAGCAAAGACATGTGCGGCGAGGGGTATGATCGCGGCACGCCATTTGAGGAAAACCCTAGCGAAACCCTGGATTTTATTATTGTGTCCCAGTCTTCACTGTTGCTGCTTCATTTGAATCATTTTTGCAAGAAGATGAAGTCCATGCTCTTCGTCGAAGCTCAGAGAAGAAGGCCGACTAAAATAATTTCCGACAAGCAACATAGTTCTGTCATTTCGCATCCTAGCGTCTGTATTTTCAGGCTTGATTATTTACATCTAATCTTTTAACAAAAAATATTTTTATTCCATTCCAAAACCCTCGCCCAACGTAACACCATATAAATTCTCATATTTTAATTTATGTATCATCGTTCTCAAATTTCATTATCAATAAGTCTAAATTTTACATAAAAAATGGTTCATTAAAATATTTCAAAATAAAAGCATCTCATTCTCTTTTGATAAATATGTTATTGTTCTTAAATATATCGTGTTGTATATATTAAAAAACCCCAACATGTATTAAAAGAGATAGAGAACTCACTTTCTAAAGAGTAGAAAACAACAAAAATTAAAGGCTAATAGCACTACTTGCGAAACGTGAATGCAATATTGTAAAACAAAATGTGAACCTTAAAGTATTAGCGTTGAAAAAGCAAAGGAAACATGAAAATACATATACTTATATAAAATAAATAAGCTGGGTCATCAGCATCGATCCTACTCTAGCCCTTAAGCTATAAGGACTTGAAAAACTGACCCCAACCGTTATATTTTTAAGATCAAACCAAGGCTTACCCTTAGGGGATATTTGTGCTGGGATATAGTGACATGTGTCACGTCCCCTGTGGCACATCCTTGGATGATACATCCATTTAAATAGTGTAAATGTATTTTTATTTTACGGATTTTTGGGGTAGCATGTGCATTGGAAATTATAAAAGGTGTGATAGGAATTATAAAATGTGATGTAGGTAATAGGATGCAAATGTGGAGGGATGGGTCATCCGATTGTAAAGTGAAATACGTTGGGATGGACCATGTCTCATCCGGATGGGGACATCTGGTGCACGTGGTAGTGCACACACTTTTAGGTCAATTTAAGTGTCTTTTTACGGACTTTTGTGTGCATTTTCACGTGTGTTTTGTGCGTTATTTCTCATTGGGCAATTTGACGTGTCTGTTTCATTTTCATGTCAAGACAGGTGAATTAAGGCCGAAAAACAGGTTCGAAGATCTCAAATTGACAAATCGAGCTCAAAGGAAGAAGAAAACAAGGAAAAACAGGGGATCATGCCCGAGGTGGTGAGGCCACGCCCGTGGCTCAAGCCACGGCCGAGGCAGTCCAACGCCACGGCCGTGGTCATTTCTCCAGAGAAGGCCACATTTCAGCATCATTTGCCACGACCGAGGCAGCCAGTGCCACGGCCGTGGCATTCCACGTCCCACGCCCGCGGTCCAAATTTGCCGCGACCGTGGCCAATCCCCCAGAAGAAGAGCAAATTCTGCCCAACCAATACCACGGCCGAGGCCCTTACTACGCCACGGCCGCGGCCCCAAATTGGGCCCAAAACCCTTGCTTTCACCACGCCCGCGGCCAACTTTATGCCACGACCGCGGCTGGGTTCCCTGTTTTAAAAACCCAAACACGTTTTTGCCTAAATTTGAGCTAACACTTTCTCCCCTATATATATATATATCCTCTAATTCGATTTTGACACAACCTAGAACCCATCCCCTCACATAATCAGCCACTTTTCTCCATTGGAAGCAAAGGAATGGAAGGGGGTTGAAGATCTTGATCTTCAACCCTAACTTTTGGTTCTTTCTATCCTATTTTCATATTTTCTTTAATTTTCTGTTATTTTATCTTTGTATTAGGTAAAATGGGTGGCTAGCACCCTTTTGTTCACCCTTGATTATTGTGGAACCTTGAGTTCAAGACATTTATGTGATTATTACGGTTAATGTTACCGAAAATATTGTGTATTCAAGTGTTTTGTGTTATTTGCTGTTATTGACTCACATTTATGAATTAATTATTGGATTGATCACCCTTTAAGGGATTTGTGAATGTGTTGCTAGAATAGGAAATTACTATCCGTAATTGTAGGATTTCCGATTCTCGTGTAGCAAACAATAGATTTATTTATTGGTGATAACACAAAGTTCAACCACTAAAACCGAGCTTGCGAGTTTTATGTTGAATTTATCTCGTTGTCCTAGTGTTTAATGCATTTGGTTATTGAATCTACGAGAGCTTGTTCGAGGATTCGATTAAACTGAATAGGGTTAGTCGAAGAGCTTGTTTTGATTAACTAAGATTAAGGGATAACAAGGCTATTAGAGCTTGTTAATAGCCTTGAGATAAGGGCTAGAATCACAATTGAATAGGGCATTAACAATAGTTGCATAAATCGTCCAAGACCTTGGTGAAACATGATCAAGGGTGAATCGTTTTGTTATTTTAAAAAAAAAAAACCAAAAACCTATAAAAATCTCTTTATTTGTCTTTGTTTATTTAGGTGTTAGTTGTTATTTCATTAAATTTCCCCCACTTCTTTATTGTTTTCTAGTTTATTTACATTATATTTCTTGGCCATAATAGCTTAATACATAAAGCAAAAATTGTTCGACCGTTCCTCGTGGGATCGACCCTTACTTGCCACTCTACTAGTTAGAGTAGTAGGATAAGGTTAAGTGTATTCTTCATACACATTAATTTGGTAGCAAGAAACGACGCTACCAACATCCCAAAACAAATATCTCCTTAGGACTGGACCTGTTTTGATATCTCTAGGTCTAACCCATTTAATATACTCCCTTCCCAAGCTAATTGTCCTACCTTGGCCTGGCACGGAGATTAAGAAAATAAATAAATTTTGTGGAATTTTTGACTTTTTCAAAGGTGGAGATTTTGATGGTGTAGATTGTGGGAGAATTTGTCATTTATGGGGTAGGACAATTAGCGAGACAAACAAATAAAACAAGTAGGACAATTAGGTCGGGACTGAGGAAGTAATAGTTAGATTGGAGCAATATGTTGTGCGGAATCAAATCTAGTAGGAGCCGTGTCCCCGCCAACGAACAGGAGGTGAGAAATGAGGAATAAGAAGAAGAAGGTAGGTTTTGTCAGTTTTGGTGGTGTTGTTAATTTGCATCCACGCACCCTGCGGCTCCATTAATGCTATTGCTCCACAGTTTTAGCTCTACAACCACTTGATAAGGACAAACTACTCTCTTTGGTATTGCTTTTGTATCATTCACCATTGTGAGGTGTTAAATAAAACCTCCCTAAGACTAGGTTATCGGTCACTTTAAACAACAAAGGAAGAGTAAAATAAAAATGATATTAAAGTGCACCATCTCATTGTGGTTTGCCTCTCCCAATTTATTTCACACTCTAATTTCATTCACAATTTGTTATATATCAACTCCCTAGTAATTGTATTAAATTTTTTATTAGATATAATTTTGATAATAAACAAATGACATAATTTTTATTTTTAAAAATTAAAAGAATAATAAAAAAAAAAAAATCTACAAGTAGAGTCTAATATTGACATATTATGTTAGTATGTTATTTTAAGTACATGGAAAAAAAACCACCTTATTGTAATTGCCGAATTAAAATAAGAAACTTTTTCCTTGTAATATATTAGAAAAAGTGCCCAAACAATATGTAATTATTAAACCGTAGCAAAAATATTGGTTGATTGGGAAATATGTTGTGTATGTGGATAAAAGAAATTAATATTTATTAAAATGTTAGGTTGCGTTGGGTTGTTGGTAAAGTATAAAAATATTGGAGTTGGATTGTAGAGTATGTTGTGTATGTGGATGAGAGATAAATGAACATTTTATTGATAGGTTAAATTATGGTGGATTGTTGATAAATGTGGTCTAATACATCAATGAACTCCAACTTAATGTCACAATCAACGGTAAGGTGATCTCCAATACTGTAAAACTAATTTGCTACAAATTCACGTCGTTAACAAAAGTTAATTATAAAATTTTGATACGGACAGGAAATCATCTCCAATCATTCAATATATTAATATTTTAATTAATTGTAGTATATTTAAATTAGTCGATTTAAATATGATATTAATTTATATTTTATTATAAATTAATAGAAGAAAAGTTGAATTACTTAAAACAAAATATTTATTTCACTATAAATAAATGCAAAATGAAAATTACGTAATACAAAAAGTGTTTTTTCGTGAATCTACTTTAATTTATGTTATTATTTTGAATGTAACAAGCTATTGATATATCATTTATCAAAATAATCTCTAAAAACTACTTAATATCTATCTTTATTAAAAGTATAACTATATAACTATAAAAACAAAGTAATGATTAATTAAGGGAAAATGTGGAAAAATAATAAAGCTAAACTAAAAATAAAAATAATAATAAAAAAAAAGTATGGCCTTTGACCCGTCTATGAATAGTTAGTTGGTGAGCAACTTCGCTACTCAACCATTCAAACTAAGCAAGATAGTGAGACATTAGTGCTCCCATAAAGAAGGGGCGGGATACCATTTTAACGTTGAGCATCAATTTAATATGTGATTGGAGATACTCCTAAAAGACTGCATATAAACAGTTTCCACCACCCCTGGCGCAAACCATTATTCATTGTGCTACAATATATTTAGTAAATTTTTATTTACTTTTTCTCTTGTTTTTTATCTCACATCTCCTTCTACACCATAAAAAAAAAAACCATCATATAAAATTTACAAAATAATATAAATGTATTCGCAAATTAAAATATCCTAAACATTAATACAAATAGAAAGAATAAAAGAGGAAAACCGTGTAGCGCAATATGTAGTTCCAGATGATTGTAGATAGAATTAGCTTGGCGTTATATTTATATACCAGGGGTAAAATAGTAATTTATTCTAAATCCAATTTTCAGGTTAAAAATCAGGTTTATGTAACCCACCCATCCCATGAGTTACGATCCATCGGATTTTGTTATTATGGGAGACGGGCCTATTTAAAAAAAACGGGCTTCAAAACTATCAACCAAACAAGTTAATAAGTGGGTTAAGGCCACCCACAAACCAAACGAGCCCTTGGTGTAAAACAAATCTAGCGTTGAAGTAGCGCGAAAAGTTGAAGTTGGTCTATTCGAATTTACCATAAGAAAGAGGGGATTGTTAGCAATCAAATCGTTTATAATTCAGCACCCTGAAAGAAAGGAAAAAAAAAAAAAAAAATATAGTTCAGTCATTTCTAGTATCGCTAATATTATATGAAATAATTTCACTAATAAATGTATATATTTATAATATATTGAATTATTGATTATATTAAGTACACTCCTTTTGTTCGTATTTAAAAAAATGGAGTCATGTTTACAAAGTCCAAACTACAGTTAACAGACTACTCGTATTGATCTAATTTGATAGCATAATTTAGTAATTTACTACTCTCTTTGTTTCGGTTAACTTTTTCTATTTTTCATTTCGATCCGTTTCATTTAATTTTTCACACCCTTAAAAATGAAATTTCTGTCACAATCTCCATCTTAAAAATCTACACATTCAATCTTCACATTTAAAAATGTCAAAGTAAAAGCAAAATCTATTTTTTCTTAACATCCGTGCCCGATCAACTGTGAAAAGTTAGCTGAGACAGAAGGAGTATTTACTATATAATAAAAGACAAATATTTATAAGATAAAATTATGAGTGTTTTCTGCTTTTTCACAATTGATTTTTGGTGAAATTTTACTATTTATAATTGATTTTTTATTATATTAGAATGTTGAGTATTTTTTTATTTTTTTATTTTAGTTTAGTTTAGTTTAGGTTCAGTGCAATATGCAAAAACAAATGTGAAAATAAATGAGTCATATTTTTTGCCAAAACAAATCATGTGAAAATTAATGAATCATATTTTACTAACATTTAACCATAAATTAATCTAGTACATACTACTATAAATTAGTCAAACATGATGTATAATCTTTTGTTTTAACTTTTATTTCCCTTTACTTTTTCTAAACAGCACCAACCTCTTCTCTTTTTCTTGTTGCACTAATATTTTGAGATATATATTAATATAGACATATTATGCTAATTCTTTTGTTGTTTTGTACTCCCTCCGTCCCGGTTTAATTTGCCTACTTTGATCGGGTACGAAGATTAAAAAAAAATATTTTGTGGAATCTTTGACTTTTTCAAAGGTGAAGATTGAGGGTGGAGATTTTGAGTGTGAAGATTGTGAGAAAAATTTGTCATTTATGAGCTGATAAATTAAGTTGAGACAAACCGAATAAGGAAAGTAGGCAAATTAGAACGGGACGGATGTAATATTTATTTTGTTCTTGAAATTGGCATTGGCAACTCCAATTTTATTTTATTTTTTTGTCTTTTATGTTGTTGGATTTCTTTAATGATGTGCTTTTTATATAATTAATTTTCAGTGAAAAAATCAAGAAATAAAACAGAAAAATAAGTGAACATTCTTCTTTTTTGTACATCAGGACTGTAGGGTAGAAATTGGGGCGTGGATCTAGAAGACTAGAATCCATAACCTTTTAATTCTATGTTAAGAATAATGTAAAATACTCCATCCGTTCCATATTAATTAATGTTTTAGGATAAAAAGAAAGAATTAAGGATAAAATATTTAAACAAATATAACATTAGCTAAAGATTTGACCAAATCAAAATATCTTTAATAGATTGAAAAATAGAGATATCTTAGGATTGAGCACAGAGAGAAAATTGGTAGAATTGGTGAAAATATGTAAAACATTAATTAATTGGAAAATGGAAGAATATCATAAAACGTCAATTAATATGAAATAGAGGGAGTATAATATTTTTTGCATCAACTGAAAAAATATATTTATATAGTTTTAAGCAAAGCGAAAAATTAAAACGGAATCTCTACAGAAAAAAAAAAAAATTGAAATAAAATGCCTAAATGCTGAAAAATGGAAAAAGAGGAAAAATAGTGTAGGAGTAAGGCAATAAAAAAAAATTGGATTCTCTGTCATGACATCATCTAGTACACGCACTGATTGGTGAATATAGTAAAATACAAAATGCAACATCAAAATGTAGAAGATCATCTCGTAAGTAATAGAGACGGATTTGATTTTGAGCGCCGCAAATAATTGCCCTACATGCGCTACCATTCAACTTTCATTCTTTTCTTTTTCTTTTTAATTTCCTTCCAAAAGATATTTTTTCTTAATTTATGGTTCGCATGTTCATGAGTTCATGGGTCAAGTTTAAATTTACCACCTAGAATTTAAGCTTTTTTATTAGACTATAATTTTATTTCACGCTTCAGAATTCATGATTCATGAAATCACGGTTTATGATTCATATTTTATGATTCAGATGTTAAAAAAAAACAAAGAATAAAATAGATCATTTTGTGATTTGAAAACTCAAAGAAAGAATAAAAAAATATCATATGTAACGTATATTATTGTGGCAAAAACTTCTATGTGATCGTCACACCACGTCACACGGTATGACGGGAAAAAATATTACTTTTTATGGTAAAAGTATCACGGTTATCTGTAAAAGTATCACCTTTTTTAAGCAAAAAAAATTATCACTTTTTGTAGTAAAAGTATCACCTTTATCTGTAAAAGTATCAATGTAGTAAAATTATCAATTTTTTCCCGTAAAAGTATCACCCATTTTCTATAAAAATATCGATATTTTATGTAAAAGTATATTCCGTCACACATGTGACCGTTCACACACAAGACTCACGTTATTATTGTGGCGTTTAAGCTGCATATTCGGCTAACTGTACTGTGCAGTTTTTTTCCCCACGGTACAGATCCGTTCCGTTCATGTTCTCTCTTTTCTATGTCACCTTCATTTCATTAAATTATTATTATCATTGACCTTTCTTTAAGCAATTAATCACGGAACTCAATATATAATTATTCTCACGAATCACACCTCAAGTTTGACTTTCCTAACTCTATAATTAATCTTGTATGCGTATCAGTTGCACGAATTTTATATTTATATAATTTAAGTTATGTATCGAAAGGTATTACTTCTTTCGTTTCGAATGAACTTGCATTGATAAGTGGACATACATATTAAAAAAAATTATTTTTTGGATTATGTTAATTTTCTAACATATCTTTTTATTTTATTTGGTAAATAAAAGTGTATTGTGATGTAAAATTTGTGAGATTTATTTTCTTTTAAGAAAGTGTGCAAATTACTTGGACGGGCCGAAAAAAGTGTGCAAGTTCATTCGAGACGTCGTAATACCCATCCTGAATTGCACTGTGCAACTAGTGCACTGAGATTTTGTCACAACCAATTTGATTGTTATTGTTGTTGTTATTATTATTATTCTCTCTTTAGGATTTTAGGGGGAGGAGATTAGATATAGAATCCGAGACTTTTTAACTATATGCTAAAAGTGATGTCATCGAAATATATTTTTTTCTACAATTGTTGTTACTTGTTAGTTTACGTGCCTTATGAATGATTCATAATTTGTTTGGGAATGTTACATATTCATCTTATATACTTCCTCCGTTTCAAAATAAATGTCGTTTTAGATAAAATGAAAATTTTCAAAATAAGTGTAGCTTTAGCAAAAAAGTTATAATTCTTTCAATTTTACTCTAAACAACTTACTTAATTTAATTGAATATTTCCTTATTTCACAAAATATTCCCAATTAAAATGATTTTGCATAGATATATTTACTATTTTTTCTCATTTTTAATTTTTAAAAAAATAATTAAAACGACATCTGTTGATTCGGAGGGAGTAAATATTTATTATATTAAGCTATGTTGAAAAAGATTAGAAATAAACAAATGTATCCTTTACGATCTCTCGATCGATCCCTTCATTATTTTAAATACTCCCTTCATTTCATATTAATTATCGTTTTAAAAAAAATTAAAAAAATAAGGATGAAATATTTTGATAGATATATTCTCAGCTAATATTAGAGATCAAAGTTAAGGGAGAAAATTGATAGAATTAGTGAAATTAAAATATCCAAAACGTCAATTAAATGCAAAAATGGAAGAAAGTAGATAGAACAAAAATTAATCTGGAATGAAGTATCTTTTAATTTTCTATAATTTACGCTCTCTCTCCTCTTATTATTTACACCAAGTATACAAATAAATAAATAAAATCATGACTTTCACTAAGGGTCCGTTTGCTTAAAACTGGGGAGTGCTGGCCAAATCTAGCTGAGGGAGTTAATGAGTGTGCTTTATTGGAATTCGGTCCTCTAAATCTACTGAGACAAGTCTAAAGCAGACGGACCCTACAGTTGCAATTTTAAATCACCGGTATATTTTTCAATTATTTTCGGTGGTTTTTTTTCCTTTTCCAAGTACTAATTTGGAATCTGACACGAGATCTATTCAATTACTTACAAAAGTAATAACATTACCACAATGAAATTTGGAAAATAAACTAAAAGTTGTTATAAAAAAACATAGGTTAAAATTCATTATTCCAACTAAAAGATGGAGGCATATACATTATGAGCATGAGTTGTGTTAGAACAGATGGATTTAGACAGAGTTAAGCGGGAACTGAATATGAATAGATTAGATAGGAAGGAATGGGGAAGAAATCAGAGACGGTCAATGACTGCTTGATATTTCACTACAAGAAATTTTCATATCAAATATGAAAATTAATAACGGATAATATCGGTCACTGAATAAAAACGAAATAAAAATTGAATAGTGAGGAAAGTGGCAAAAATGCATTAGTATCCTATTGTGATGAAATAGTAACTGAATATTAGAGACGGACAAAATCCGCCTCTATTTTGTAGGTAATTTGGTTCTAATTTTACTATAGAGACGAAAATTCCTTCACTAAATTTTAAAACAAAATAATAGTCTCTAAATTTTAGAGACAAATATTATAGAGATCAAACATTTCGTCTCAAATTCGTTAATTCTTTAGTTTAGAGACGGATATCATGTAATTAGAGACGATTTTTTCTGTCTTTGATTTTGTTTTTTTTCCTTGTAGTAGGCGGAGCCTAATCGAGGCTGGAGAATAATGCTTGCAGCAGCACCAACCTTAATTGGATGCTATTTTACTTAATTGCAATAGTGTAGTAACAAATTTGATGTTATATTATTCATAATCTTTTTCTTTTTCTTAATTTAGGATTTCATTTTTCTCTTCAATCAAATATATATTTTATTCTTTTAGTCTAAGATTTAAACATTTAATCATTAGTAGTATTATGATAAATAATTAATATATTTTTATTATTAAAAATTGACTACACTCAATTAATAACAAAAATTACTATAGATCACGAACTACTCCATTTATATTGCAAAGTATAAATACAAATAATATATAGTCACATTAAAATACAAATAACAAACTAAAGAAAAGAACATATGACCACGCTAAAAAAAAAAACAAATTACACAAATACAAATACATAACGAAAATACTAGTTTAGCGTAATAATTTAGTGGATTTTAATACAAATTAAATTAATATATAAATATTGATATAATAAAAAAAACATGTTTGTGAGAATACTTTTTCGGTGCACCAAATTGACGTTGAATGATTAAAAATGAGTTTCTATTTAACTAAATATTTATAGTTAATTTATTAATGATGTAAATTTAGAGCAGATTAATATTGCAGGATTGGAGATGGCCTAATAATTGAAAAATGGTTGGCGATAGGTGCAGTCTACCTGCAGCAATATCCATTATTAACAAGTTGATTCAGTGTCAAAGCTGGATTTAGGAGCATTTATTGACTTCACATGCCCACCAACCGCTATTTACGCATTTCCGTCCATTTTAGTGTTTATGGTTTGCACCGTATACTTTCTCCATCTCATCCAAATTTGTACACTTATCTTTTTGGTACGTGTCATATTAATTTGCTTATTTTTCAATGGGAAAGTACTCTTACAATTTTCACCCTTAAAATCTTCACCTTCAGTCACCACCTTTGAAAAAGTCAATAAAAAGCGAAAATAATTTTTTTTAATATACGTTCCGAGTCAACCATGCAAACTTTCACGGGACGGAGGGAATATTTACATATATTTATATCATATGGAATACTTCATATTTCGTTACTTCTAATACATATTATGTGTTGATTAATAGTGTTATCATATACATGTAATCTGTCTTGGTTATTTTGTAATATCGTATAATAGGTTCTATTATAAACAAAAACAAGTAAAAAAAAATGAAAATGTGAAGATCACAATCCGACTTGTCACAAAATCGGGAAAAACAAGTAAATAAAATTCTTCTATGCCACAAACTGACTAGTGAGGGAAAGAAGATAGAAAACTGTAGCATATCATTATACAAAATCAAAATTGTCATGAGAAGTCAATATAGTCAATATGTGGGTCAGCAGTAACCAAAGAAAGAGGACGGTATTGTCGTCAAATGAGAAGTCGGATGAGATTGTCATCAACGAAAGGATGACGGTATTGTCGTCAAATGAGAAGTCAGATAGAATTGTTATCAGCGAAGTGAAGACGGTACTGCCGTCATTTGTGAAGCCAGATGGGATAGCCATCGACCAAACGAGGACGATACTATCATCAAATGAGAAGATAGATGGGATTGCCGTCAACGAAGCAAGGTCGGAATCATCATATGAGGAGTCGGATGGTATTACCATTGGTGAAAAACTGACTAACTACCCAACGAAAGGGGAGCAAACAAGAGGGAATAACCGCCGACCATTCGGCGAATCTAAGGAAAAACCCTAGTGAGATCAGAGAGCGGATCAAAGCAACAATCAAACTTGAGGAAAACTTCAACCTTTGGAATACCATATAACATGCCAAATAGTATAGATGATCCCATCTACATTTATATATATTAGATGTCCACCCCTATGATCTTACGAGATGATTATTTTCTATTATACATATAATAATGTAATGAAATTATCTTCTTACCTATTATTTTAATATACAAAATTGCAATTAGTCTATTAACATTTTATTACCCTATCATTTTTCTTCCTCCTACGTCATATTTAACATGTATTTGTTTTTTATTCTTTTCCATTTTAATATATTGTATTATCACAAATTGAAACTACCGTTTAGATTTTCATAAATTTTGTTAATTCAATTATTTGAATGCAAGATTTAACGAGTTTGAATGTTTTAAATAAAATTTTAAATACAATCTTGGTATTCGATTAACCTCTCTCCCTAATATTTCACCAGTGCATTACACGAGTTGCAATATTTTTAATGATATATTAATTAATATAATTATATATTCATATAAGGACGAAATAATGTCAAATATTTTTAATAATTATTGCTTGGAAATTACATATATTAAATAATATAATATTAGCATGTGAAGCCACAATATACTAGTTCCGTAAGCTAGCTAGGAGCGGTAAATTATATCATCGTGCCGTATTCAAATAAAAAATAATTGGTATATCATTGTTTGTTAACATAATTTCTGTCCAAAAAAAATGTGAAGATTAATTTAATCAACAAATCACTTTAACTGATATATATATATATATATATAATTTTATACTGTAAAGTGTAAACCTAGCAAATTTGTGTTTCCTTATTAATTTATTTATAACGAAATAATTTAAACAATACAAAAAAACATGAGGGTACAAAAAGAAAAATTAAAGTAAATAATTTTAATCTTCTAAAATATTTTTTAAATTATCCGTATTTTTATTTTATTATAAAAGATTTAAAAATTAAATATATCATAATTATCTTAAACATATTATTTTACACCAAGAAGTCAGTATTTTAATCAAATTTATACATCGGGAATATTAAATCGAAGATCGTGAAAATATCATTGATTTAGTATTTCTTTAAATAAAAACAAGGTTGAAAGGAAGAACTTATGAAACTCTAATTTTCAAGGAAAAAAGACAAAAACAAAATAAATAAATAATTGGCATTAAATTAAAAAGAAAAAAAAGTAAAAAAGAGTTCAACACATACATGTTGCACTTTTTTAGGCAATCTTATTTTAATACATCCTCCGTTTCAAAGTAACTGACGTTTTAAAATGAAAGAGAAGAATTAAGAATTACAACTCTTGACAGATATATCCTTCAACTAATCTTTTTTCTCTCATCTATTATTCCTAAAATCACGTCTCTCGCTTTGTATTTGCACGCTATACTTCTTTCTTTTCTCCCTTTTATGCTGGTAACTTAAAAGATACTAAGAGATATTTCAGGATAGTGATAAGGATAAAGTTGGAAGAAATAGTAAAAAATATTTAAAACGATACTTAATTTGAAAAATCATCAACAACCTAAAACGTCACTTATTTTGAAATGAAGGGAGTATGAAGTAGGAATTTATACAAAGTGAAAATATGAAATATGTCGTAGAAATCACATCGTACTAGATGCATCCTAGAGTCCTGTCTAGCTATTTCTTTTATCTTTTCGAGAAATGAGGACAACGTAAAACATCAGTTACCTTATTAACAAAATTTCATTTCAGACATACAACCAAATCATTTGGGGTGTATTGATGCATGCTATTAGTAGTACCACTTGCCCATACACAAATTAAAAAAATTGCTCAACACTTACTTTTATGAAAGTAGATTTGAAGTTTGGTGTTTATGAATTTTTTTTTAAGAGTACGAGGTTTTTTTAAACGAATTATATTACTAATAGCTGGAATCAGTCAATATTGATTGACAGATTAAATCGGGATCGAGTGCCAAACAAAAAGAATAAAAAAAATTAGATTTAGCAAATTGAACAATGGAATGAACGGTAGAATCTTCGTTTCTATTACAGAAAAGGCGCTACCCAACAAGCAAAGTCTCAAATATCCTAAAGAGCAATTAAAAAATTGCTTGGCCATTACCTTTTGGGTGTTTCAATCACTTTTGCAAAAGCGGAAGTGATTAAAATAAGTGATTTTAGAAAATAATAAATTTTACCTTGCAGCTTTTATGTTAAGTAAACTTAAATTTAAGCCGTTTGTAAACACTATTTTCGACTTGTTTTAACTTAAAGAGCCAAAAACACTTAATTTAAGCATAAAAAGTAAGATTTGAAGTTTGTTGTTTATGAACCTTTTTTAAGGAGTTTATCACCTTTGAAATATGTAAAAACGTCATTACCAGTTGAATGTTTCTCTTTCTTTTTTTTTTTTTTTTTAATAAATTTATTTATTTATTTAAGTTGGGGGTGGGAAATTGGGGATATAAACCACAAAGTGTATATGAAGTACAACTCGTTATTTAGATATCATTTTAAAAACTATTAATATTTGTAATAAAATCTTTTGATCATTTTAAGTATAATTAAACTTTGAAATTACTGATACTAAAATTATATAATAATGTATTAGTTTCTTTTTTGAAGACAATAATTTATTAGTTCATAAGCGAGGTTATTACTTAAAATTAATTGGACTTTGTAACAACACCTGAAAAAAGCTAATATGGGCCTCTCTCAGATATATTAGTTTATGGGCCCATTTTGAATCTGGCCCAAGATATATACATGTAAATCGTAGACCATTAATTTTTGGTTCAAACTAAAACAAGGTAGGAGTTTTTCTAAATTAAAGATCTAACTCAATTACTAGCTAATTTATAATACTTTTCTTGTATTATGCCTTGCTTCATGATTTTTCTTTCTTCTAATTTCTAATAAATTTTAATAAAATAATTACTTGAGGCACGTTATTTATTATGTAGGTTACTAACCACCCTAGGACTCTCGACTAGAAGGGAATAAAATATTGGAAGCTACTAAAAAGGAAACTAAATATCAAAAGCTTTTAAGATTGTGATTAGTATTTTGTGCTAGAATCTAGGGGTAAAAAATCATACTAAACTAACAAGGAAAAAGATGTTGGAAATCGTGAAGTGTATTTGGAAAAACGATTCAATTAACACTATTTGGTAAGTCGAGACACGGTTTAACTCGCTATTTGTAAAATTATATTGTTTTGAATTCTAGTGCTTTCGATTTTCGGCGATCGTTCAAAAAAATACAACGACTATTGCGGCACAACAAAACAAGGCGAATTACTCGTAACTTAGACTCGAATTTGTAAAAATTTGAAAAAAAATATTTATATTTTTAACACCCTATTCGGCGCACAACATAAGGGTCATAATTCGTAGGTTCCCATGGAACAATTGACTCTGGTAACACTCTTGAACTCGATGCTCTGTAACTCGAGGCTTTTTTTTTTTTTTTTTCTGTAGCATATTTGATAAGAAAAGGAAATCTGCAAAGATTAAACAACTCCATTTAAACTCAAACTAGAATTGAGGCATGTGTACAAAGATTCGAATTAATTTAAAGTCACACTTACGCATTGCCTCACAACTAGTTTGAAATCACAATCAACACATTCAACACACACAATTCATTCAGATTAGTTTGATAGCCAACACACGTCACAACAAACAATTCATCAATAATGATTGATATGCATAAAGTGCTATTAGCTTCTCAAATCCAAAAGCAAGTAGTGGATAAGCCGAGAGCAATCTCAAATGCTAATCTATTCCCTTTTGGATTTTGGAGCGGATTTTGGCATTTGGCTGGAAATTAGAAGATCCCTGTGATGATTCAAAAGAGAAGAAAAAAAAAAAAAAAAAAAAAAAAAAAACTTGTTTTGGTCCGTTGGAAACCCCGAAATGATGTTTTTTTTAAACTAAATACTGATGGGGCATCAAAAGGAAACCCTGGTATATCCGGGGCTGGGGGAATTATAAGAGATTCGCGTGCTATTTTTGTTGCTGGATTTTATCAATTTTTGGGCAATACAGACACTCTTACTGCTGAATTCAATGCCATAGTGCAGAGTCTGAAAATGTGTCTTAGGTTGGAAATCCATTCGGTGTGGCTTAAAATCGATTCACTTGTCTTATACCATTTGTTGAGCAAGAAAAGTAAGGGTCATTGGACACTTCAAGCCTTACTATCAGATTTTTTGAGACTTTCGCAGGGGATGGAGGTGAGAGTATCTCATATACACCGAGAAGGGAACAAAGCTGCTGATCATCTCGCCAATTTGACGGTGAAAAAACGTTCCAATGCTGAAATTTTCAGTTTAAACGATTGTAATTGTCTTAGAGGCTTTGTATATATGGATGAGTTAGGCCTTCCTAATTTTAGATTCTCTGAATAGGCTTGTTAAATGTTGTGTCTAGATTTCCAGATGTATTCCTAAGACATTTTGACCGAGTAATTCACAGGTAGGGGATCTTTTTGCCCAAAAAAATAAAAATTGATATGCATAAACAATTAAACTCAATTTCAACAAGGTTCCCTCAAACTAGACCCTAAGTATGTGTTTGAGCAGATTGCTCAATAGAGAACAAAGTTCACAATACACCTACTTGTCTAGTTAGAGATGCACACAATCATCGCTCCCATGAACAAGTCAATCCTATTCATTTAATAATATTGATTTAATAATAGTAATTATTTCTATATCTATTGTTTATTCTTATAACCAATATGAGTAAATATTAGACTGAGTCATTACACTGCAATAGGTGTTAGACAAATATCATAAACTCGAAAAATTCATTGTACCGTAATAAGTACTAATTTCAAAATGAACCACATAACAAGTTTGGAGCCTCATCAAGAGTAACGAAAAGCTAGATGTAAATCATAATATTCTACAATGTAAAGTAGATTCAAACAAATTACACAAATGAACTCATTAAATGTTGCAGGTTCGAGTACTTTACAAAATCCCAACAAATTGAGCAAACAAAGAAGGGAACAAATTCAGAATTCTAAACATTTGAAAACTTTGGACAAATATTCCAGCATACACCAGAATATGAATTAAACTTTGTATAAACTGAAAGTTTGGGAACTTTGTATAAACCGAAACTTTTGGTCAAATACTGAACAGTAAAGAGCATCGACTAAGATTTTAGGAACTTTGTACCAACTCAATTAAATTTGATGGACATTAGTAGGAATATTGGTTATGTTAAGCTTCCTTTGCTGTCATTTGTTTTGTAATAGGCTACAAGAGCGAAAATGGGGGTTAAGTCAAGATTCTGGATATTTAAGTACTTAAATGTTGGTATTTGACAAGAAAGGCTCTACTTAAGCAGAGGCGTGCAAATCACGTGACAAGTTGGCTGAAGAAACTGGCCGGAATCCATTTTATATGATTACTTACAAATCTCGCGAATGTTATATGGAAATCTGCAACTCGAAAAAATATCTATAGGTAAGTGTAAAAATGACCTAAGGTCAGATGATTATTTGTAATTTTCCCTTAAATTAATTGGATGGATGATATCAATTGGGGACACGTGTTTTAAGGGGTGGTTTCTTGTGCACCAGTTGCACGGATCTTAGACCTGTGCAATCCGGGTAATGGGTCAAAAGGTATTATTATTTATGCCTAAGATATTACATAATTTTGATTTAATCTATTCTGCAAGCTATACCCACTTATGTGATGTCGTGTTTTCGAATTCCGGCTTCTATTTGCCAACAATTAGAGCAATTATGTGCGAATTTTTTGTGGGGATCAAATTCGGAGGGTAATAGTGTGCATTGGGCCTCTTGGGCTAAGTTATGTTGCCCGAAGGAGGAGGGTGGGCTTGGTTTTCGTGATTTTCAGGTTTTTAATAGAGCTTTGTTAGCGAAGCAGGTGTGAAGTTGATTTCAAATTTGAATTCACTTGTTGCTAAGATTTTTAAGGAGAGGTACTATAAACACTGTGACATTATAGAGACTGATATTAGTTCTAATCTGTCTTTCATTTGGAGATATTTTTGTTGAAGTAGAGAGGTTTTGGATAAGGGCTTAGTTTGGAGGGTAGGAACGGGTGATCTGATTGCACCGCTCCAGGATGCTTAGGTCCCAACTTTAGCTTCTGACAGGATTTCATCTAGGTTGGCTACTTCTGGTATGAAAGTGTCGTATTTTATTACGAATGAGAAACATGGGATTAGCATAAGTTGAAACAAGTATTTCTACCTTTTGAGGTTGAGGCTATCCCCGCGGTCTGACAGTAGATATTAGAAGTTTGACAATAATGGGCGATACTGGGTGAAAACTGGATATCAGGTGGAGATTGGTGGGTTTAATTCTTCTCAGTCTTCGGTGCTTAGGGCATCGGGTTGGTGGAAATTCATGTGGGCATTATCTCTCCCACCTAAGGTAAAAGTGTTTTTATGGCAGGCCTCATCTAATCATCTTCCGCTTCCTTTGAATTTGTATATCATCATGTTCCTTCTTGTTTAAGTTGTGGATATCCTATTGGTTCAACTATACATGAATTATTTTTTTGTTCTCGAGTTAAGGCTTTTGGAAGGATAACTGCTTTTTTATTTCTTTTAAAAAGTTGCAATATGGTGATTTTCGGAATGTGTCGATGTGATGTATGAACTATTCGGGGTTGATTTGCTTCGATTGTTTATTATGGCGGTGTGGAATATATGGAGGTCTTTGTGTAGTTTTAAACATGATCAAAATGAAGTGTGGCATGGTCCTTCTTGGGCGAATGTTGAGGCACAACTACAACAGTTTGATCGAGCATCACAACACCTTCGGCCGTTACAAGTAGATTTGGCGGCATCTTCTAAGAGTGCATGGGAACCGCTTCCATTAGGCTTCCTACGGCTTGATGTGGATATAGGACAATTTGGTGTGAGATTTGTGTTGCGAGATCATCAAGGTGAGGTAATTGTGGCGGCGTCACATGTCATTAGGAAGTCAATTTCGGTTAAAGCAGCTGAGTTAGAAGCGATTTTAAGTGACATAAGATTTTGTGTGGAATGTGGGTATAAGAATGTGTTGGTGTATTCGGATTCTCTGCTCGCCGTGCAAACAGTCACGTAGGATGAAAGAATTGGAATATGTGGGAATTTGGTGGAAGACATTCGGGCCGTATTGAATGAAACTTTAGTTGACTTTTTCAAAGATGAAAATTGAGGGTGGACATTTTAAGAGAAATTTCCATTTTGGGGCGTGCAAAATAAGGTGGAAGGGTCGAAAAAGGAAAGTGTATAAATTAGGGGGGACGAAGAGAGTATTTGTCCTAGGGGTGTGCATGGAATTCGGGATTTATCGAAGTGTGTCGCAAATCAAATCGGAAAAAAAACCGTTGACTTTTTACTTTTTCCAAATCGAACTATACTGGGAAAAAAATATAATATTGTTCTGGATATTCAATAATAATCGTACTGAGAACCGTACCAAATTGTACCGAACCGTCCCATACCGAAAATCGAGATTACAAAAAATACAAATATATTAATAATTTCAAACATAGAGTAATTTATAAATTTTGAGCATAATTACGTTACTACTTTTAGATGATCTTGCATGAAAAATTATTAATGACGATGTTTATGTCAACATAGATTTTAATTCAGTGACAACTCCAAAGAAAGTATTTTGACTTTTTTATAGCTTTAAAAAATCCTATTTTGTTTTTAAATAACCGAATATATCGTATTGAACCTAATCGTCTCATTAGATCCCTTATATCCAAAATACTTTATCAAATTGTTCTTTTGAGAGGTTCGATATGAATCTTTATAAGTTTTGGTCCGATTTTCGATTTTTAACTTTGGGAAGTGTCCAATTTTGGGAGGAAGCTGAATTTTTCGAATTCTAAAAATGTATTGTCCCGTGCATACCCCTAATTTGTCCCGTAATCGCTGCATAGAACTGCAAGAAAAGGAACCTAAGGTGATCGGACCTGAATCTTCTTCCCGTTCAAGCGAAGAACAAAAAATTGCTAACTAAATTCCTCCAAGTGCAAATGATGATTCTCTGTCCGCTAATTAATTCAGCATCTGAGGTCTGAACAAATCGCCAATACGCCATGGATCGAGCTCTAAAAGCTGCGCGCGCTTCCGGTTCTCTCAACCTCTCCAATCGCTCTCTCAAGTAAGTAATCGATATGCAAAATGTTATGGTTTATGACTGAAATGAGATGTCATTTTCGTTCTATATTTCTGCAGACTGAATCGGAAAAAGAATCTCATATTTTATGTATTAATTGATGTCTATTGATTACAGAGAAGTGCCGGATGAAGTTTACAAAATTCTGGATGCGGTTGGTGGAGATGAGAAGTGGTGGGAGGTAACTAATGTGAATTTCTGTTTCGAGCGTACGATATTATACATTGTGAAACAACGCAATTTAATGGTGTCATGGCGTACTTGCAGGCTGTGGAGCTACAGAAGCTGATTCTAGCTCATAATGATATTGAATTGCTGAAGGAGGATTTGAGAAATTTGAATTCATTAGTAGTACTGAATCTGAGTCACAATAAGCTTTCGGGCATCCCTGCAGCTATTGGAGAGTATGCGACTTGAACCTTATTAACTATGCGGTCATTTGATATCAATTTATGTTTAAGTCGAGAATTGACATTTGAAGAAGTTTTGAATAATCTGAACTGGCAGGTTACATGCTCTCAAATCGTTTGACGTGTCATTTAATTCGATAGTGGAAATCCCTGAAGAAATTGGATCAGCAGCTTCTCTGGTGAAGTATGTCTTCTTACTGTTTTATCCTGTCATAATAGTTAATGTTTTATTTAGATGTTACGTTTTCGATAGTGGAGATCCCTGAAGAAATTGGGTGAGCAGCTTCTGTGAGGAAGTTTGTGTTCTTAGGTCTTTTATTGTTAATGCTGTATCTAGTCTAAACGTCAAGGGACTTAGGAAACAAGTTGCTGGACTAAAAAAAATGTCGACAGTTGACTGGAAAACATTAAGGAGACCAATGGGTAAGAGGGTGGTGATAGATGTCCTGGGGACTTATGGGACACACTCATCTTCTCATGAAGCGTTTCCTTTGTTTACTTACCTTTTCTGAGAGGGTGTATTTTCCTTTTTTTCCTCAAAAACTGAACAACCATAATTACTTTCTGTAGAATTCTTTCCTTTTTATCCCAAAGATCCTGCACCAAACATTGTGTAACTTTTGTTAACAGAATAATACATGCAGTTTTGTGAGCTACAAAATTATACTCCCTCCGTTCCAAAATAGATGATGTTTTAGCTTCTTAAACAAATTCCAAAATAATTGATGTTCTAGGTTTCTTTTACCATTTCTCTCTATTTTACCCCTATGTAAATCCAAAAATATCTTTGACTTTTCAACCCCCCACTCACATTTGATATCATTAAATCTTATCTGCACAAATTTTAGGGGGTTATATTTGGTACCACCTCCGTCCCAGCTATTCTTGCACTGGGAGGGTTGGCACAAGTATTAAGAAAAGTTACTTTTTGGGATTTTGTTGACTTTTCAAAGGTGAATTAAGGGTGGAGATAGAGGGTGGAGATTTTGAGGGTGTAGATTATATTATAACTTTCCTTTTTAAGGGTGTGCAAGTTTAGTTGGGACGGACGAAAATGGAAAGTGTGCAAGTTTAGCTGGGACGGAGGGAGTAATATATTTGTTTCTTAATTATTCTGTTTTTTTCTAAAACATCATCTATTTTGGAACGGAGGGAGTACTTGTTAAATGTGTGAGGTAAATTTACCTGCTCAGGCAGAAGGTTTTTAAGTCGTATTATTTCCTGCAGGTTAGATTGTTCTAACAACCGACTAAGCTCTCTCCCTAGTTCGCTTGGGCATTGCTTAAATTTGGCAGAATTGAAGGTAAATCCTTCTATGATGTATGCTGTTTTCGAAACTTGTTGTATGTGTTGTGATACATCTTCTCTTAAGGTTTGGACATTGGGTGGAGCTTTCTTGCTTTAGAGCTGGGTTTTGATTAGCATTTCCTTAGCCGCTAACTTTGATGATTGTGTCTAAAAGCGAAATAAAATTGCACCTTGCCAAATACCACTTAGTTGTATGCTCAGCATGAAATACACAAATTCGCATGTCAAGTTAGCTATTATACTTCTATTGTAGACGCTGATGCCCTTAAGATTTAGTAATATTAACTTACGGCGACAACAACTAATTATGAATCATATCCCGCAAACTTGTTCAGTTGAGATGCATGATCTCATTAATATTTACATACATCTTTTTAATTGTTTCTTTCAAAAGTTCCCTTTGGTGTTCCCCCTCCTCTTCTTGTTGGAGTTAAAGATTCTCTATTCTCTACCCGCTGTACTTGTGCATGTAATGTCTATATGTGCAAGTCTGAACCATCTATAATTTTCTGATCTACTGGGGCTATCCCTACGATCCTTCTAACGCATTTATCACTTATTATACATAATCTAGTGTGTCAACACATCCATCACTGCCCTCAATTTGTTCGTGTTCATATTTAGTCTCCTAATATTATGATCCATAAAAATCACGGTCTTGTGTCGGTTTTTTTATAAATTGTTCTTTCAATTTTGGCGAACTTTACTGTGGTATAGAGCAAGGATGTAAATGAATCGAATCGAACCGAATATTAAGAAATTCGATTCGAATTCGTAAATATGAACTTGAATTCGAATCCGAATCGAATATTAATCGAATTTTAAAAGGTGATTCGAATTTGATTCGTGAGAAATATTCGAACTATTCGATTCGAGATTCGAAAAGTTCATTTTTATTTTTATTTTTAGATATTTTTTATTTTTAAAATATTCAAATATTATTATATTTTAATGTTTTCATTAATAATATATATTATATATAAATTTATTTTAAATATATAGCTATATAAATATATTATATATACATATATTTAGTATTATATGTATTATTTAACTTTTTAATATATATTATATATAAACGAACTGAATATTCAAATTTTTCGAATCCGAATCATCTTAATCGAATTCAAATCACGAATCAAATCAAAAGTATTTGATTTGTTTACATCCCTAGTATAGAGGTTGTACATCACCATTTGTTGTAGCTTGCTTGAATCCTTTTTATAGTTATTTCAAAGTTTTCTTTGGTCTTCCCCTTCTCCTTTCGGTTGGAATTAAAAGATTCTCCACTTTCTAGCCTCCAGATTGGTGCATGTAAAAGTGACCCATTTATATGGCCAAACCATCATTGGCGTGCTTCTCTAATTTTCTTGTCTATTAGGACTCCCTCTACCTTTTTTTCTGATGCATTCATTACTTATTTTGTGTTGACATCCATCTGAGCGTTCACGTTTCTGCTACCCTCACTTTTTGCCATGCTCATAGTTAGTTACTCACATTATGATCCATAAAGCGTCAACTGATCTTATGCTGTTTTATATTTTAGTGGTAATTTATGATAACAAAGTATAGAGCACTACTCCATTTGTTTCAGCCTGCGTGAATCCTCTAAATAAACATGTAGAATCTTTGTCGATCCCCATTTGTTTAGATAATAAGTATTTGAAACTATAGATGTATTTCATGTATGTCTCATGTTCACATTTGTCTTGTTATAGTTTTACGGTATCAAAATGACATTCATGCTTTCACTTTTAACTCATCCTATAGTAAAACCCCTTGATCCTAGTTTCTCTCTCCAAGCGCATAATATAGCATTTACTCTTGTCTCATTGATTAAACCATATCTTCAGAAAATTACGTTAAATGGTAGGTCTAAAATTTTCTCATTTGATTTATATTTACATAAGCAGCATCTGCCGTTGTACTTTTTTTTTAATGCCAAATTGTTAGGAGGTTCATATTGAGGTCTTATGCCAGCTTACGTATTTGTATAGGCATGACTACGCGCTTTATGCCTTAACAATTATTTTGTGACATGACTATTGTACAATACTGGTCCGATATGTTATACTCCCTCCGTCCCGCTCAGTTTTGCACGTAGGGACGGGCACGTATTTAAGAAAAAACTGTTTTTTGTTTTTTGGTTGACTTTTTTAAAGGTGGAGATTGAGGGTAGAGATTTTGAGGGTGGAGATTGTAAGAGAAATTTCATTTTTAAGGGTGTGCAAAACTGAATGGGATGGACCGAAACGGAAAGTGTGCAAAACTGAGCGGGACGGAGGGAGTACTTTATATTGACAAGAACGGATATTAAGCTTTAGGATTTCAACTATATCTTGGTATATATACTGTTTAGCTGCCTGTAGTCTGTAAACAAATTTGGTTTCCCAGCCTCAAGTCTCAACACCTTTACATACTTCACTACTATATCTCCATCAACCACAAGATTTTTTTTTTAAAAAAAATTGAGTTATTTCTTGTCTATTTCGGTAATCTTCTCAGGCATCAAATAATATCATTTCGAGCTTGCCAGAAGAGCTAGCAAATTGTTCAAAATTAATGAAGCTGGAAATCGAGGTACTTTTACACAACAACAAGAGTGTGATATACTATTTGCTCCCTCTTCCCTGGTTATGTTTTATGATTTGTCTTGTTGGTTTTGGTCATCGTATTCCTCTCTTTGACAGGGAAATAAGCTCGAAGTGCTGTCAGATAAAATAATTGCATCATGCGTTATGCTTACGGAACTTAACGCATGTAAATTCTTGAACGACTTTCAACTCTTTATTTAGTTCCTTGTGGTTTAATAAAATTCTGATGTTTTTTCCGGTTTTACTTTATAAAGCAAAAAATCTACTAAGAAGTCTGCCGGAGAGTATAGGACGCCTTTCACGTTTAATCAGGCTTGACGTTCACCAGAACAGTGAGTAGTTCCAGTTTCAATATTGTCTATTTCTTAGTTCTTTGCTTGCTCTGAATATCTGAACTCTTGGTACTTCACGATATCTATTATGCAGGAATTTCCTCAATCCCGTCATCAATAAAGACCTGTACATCCCTCCTGGAGTTGTACTTAGGGTTAGTTCAAATTTTTCTCGTCTATAAAATTTTGGGTTAGGATTGAGGACCATACCTCTGGCACACTTTATATTTATCATCTATCCTCTTTTTCATATGCATTTGTCTCTTTTTACAGGAACAATGCACTGTCTTCATTACCTGCAGAAATTGGATCATTGACTCAGCTGGGGACATTTGATCTGCAGTCAAACCAGGTTGTCTTCGAAATCCCTTTCAAAACTGCTGAACGATAAGTTTCTGTTAGAATATGAGAAGAAATTCTCTCCATTGTCGCAGTGTAGTTTGATCGAGATCCAAATCCTTAAATTTTTTTTAGTTATGGCAATCTCATATCTTAATTGGCGCTCTGCTGTCACTTTCTGGTTGCAGTTGAAAGAATTTCCAGTGGAGGCTTGCAGCTTGCATCTTTCTGTTCTTGACCTATCCAATAATTCACTGTCTGGTTTGCCTCCTGAGATTGGTAAGGTTAGCATCTTATTTCCTATTAAACATGAAGAGAAGTTTTGCTTATTCGTATACTTGGGTGTGGATTAAAGAGACAAAGGAATCATCTTTATCTCCGGTCAGTTTTTCCTGATTTTTGGACTTAAGATGAAGGTAAAAGACAAATTGATGATGATCTTGCCAATGCCAATCGTTTTTGTCTTTCTAAATTGTAACTATGTACTATGCGTGTCTATTCGTGGGTCTGCTGCAGCCAACTAAAGAGCAGTGCATCCACTTGCCTTTCTGCATTAACTTGTAAATGTATGTAGTACTTTATCTTGTTTATTGGTTCTCTCTAAGAAAGGATTTGAATTACTGTCCGTTTGCAAGTCACAGACTTCACCTGCCTATCACATGGATGCTTTCATCTGTTCCAGCTAGTTTCCCGGAGGGTAGATTTGTAGTCATACACTAACTGTGGCATAGCAAACCACTTTAATGCCTGGCAAGATATCTCTTTTTAGGAGGGCTGTATAACTCTTGTTTCAATTTTAAAATGAATTGTGATCATTTCCATGATTAAGAAGGGAGCAAGGATTTAGATAAATATATGCTACTAAATGCTAATATTTATATTTATACATTATTGAAATTTAGTGAAAGAAGTAGTTATTTGACAGATGCTTTAAAAGCTAATCTGAGCTATGATGTCAAATCTAGGCTTGATGACAACATTGCGGAAACTTTTACTTGCTGGTAATCCATTGCGAACGCTTCGGAGGTCAGAACCAGTGTTTTGTTATCTAATTACCCTGGTTCCTGTTTGTTTACGTTATATCTAAACAATGTGTTCTCATTCAGCTCCCTGGTAAATGGACCTACGCCTGCTCTCTTGAGGTTTCTCCGAAGTAGACTTCCTAAAGCTGAAGGTGAACTTGGTGCTTATTTTTCATCACCAACCCATGAACTCTTATAATTTCCAACTTGAATGTCTGCATTTTGCATTCTAGATTTCATGACCTGCTTCAGTTGGTCTGTTCATGTGCCATCATTAAGGTAAATATTTTTGCATATAGAGTCTGAAGCAACCACAACTGTGAAAGAGGACGTTGTTGCCATGGCTGCTCGATCATCTCTCACTTCAAAGGTAATCTGCATGAAATGTAGGCAATCATCTCCATATCAGTGAATATTTTGTTGCTGGCATACCCGACACCAGCATATAAATTAATTGGCTGCCTGGTCCTTCTAATAGAATGATTCTGATGACAAGATTAATTAAATGCATCCTTCTCTGCAAAACTTCTTCTGCTTTTGTATCTGCCTACTTTCCGAGGATTATAGAATCTGCAACATTGTTCCTTTTCAGGAACTCTCTTTAGCTGGGCTAAGTTTGGGTGCAGTCCCCTCAGAAATATGGAAGTCAAGTGACATTACGAAAGTCGATCTCTCAGGGAATTCGATAGAAGAGTTGCCCTCTGAGCTTGCATCTTGCGTCTCCCTGCAGGTAAACATTTGATAGATTATATCAATTTTGCTGACATAAAGGTCTTGACTGGAGTAAAAAGAGAAAAACTGCATCACTTGGAATAATATATGATCTCTAATGTAACTTTCTCAAACTTGTGGTATTCGTTCATCAATTGCATCCATGTCTTTTAGTAGCCCAACCCGATGAGCTGAATTTTATTATTGTCAGTTAATGTGTTTCATTATTCTGAATTATCTTTTGCTTGGAGGCTATTTTTTTATTTGTGTTCTTTATTAATCTAGAAATGCAAAGAACTAAACAAGCTTTTGTGCTACTTTTGGAATTAACATTCATCAAACACAAATATCATGCAGGCTTTGATATTGTCTAAGAACAAGATTAAAGAGTGGCCTGCTGCAGTTTTGTCTTCACTTCCTAGACTTTTGTGCTTGAAACTGGATAGCAATCCACTTCAAAAGGTGAATTTAATAAATACATACACACACACATGTACATATATTTGTTGCACATTACCTCTGGTTGGAACGGAATTTGTGTCAATCATATTTGTTCATTATTACATTTTGTCCTTCCTCATCAATACAATGTGCCAATAGAAAAGCCGTAGTCATGAGAATGTAGCCTGATGCCCATGCCGGTACTTGTTCAGTGTCAGCGAAGTTAATATGCTCTAGCTTAGTGATTCCTCAATAGTTTTATGCAAAATTCTCAATGAGACTTTAATCAGTTAATAAGGATCATTGATGAATATCGTGGTTGTTTCCTCCTATATATTGCTTGTGAATCCATTTTGTTAAATTTGTTAAAAGGGACCAGAATTGACTGAGATGATATAATGAATATCATGAGTTGAACCTGCATGAGTTCTCTGCTGGTGCATGACAGAACAGATGGTGGGAAATATATTTTTATTGCCTAATTAATCGAGATATTCTGTGAATTTATTTGGTTAACCTTCCTCATTGATATCCCAAATTGTTAGGCTAAACAAATCACCACATTTGGGAACTCACCACCAGCAAAGTAATAGTGATTCTTATGTTTGTTTATTGACTATGTCTAAACTAGCGATCTTATGAGAGAAGCTTAGTAGATTCGATCGAGTCTCTATTTCCTGTAGCTTCACATCTTTGTTTCCTCAAATGTAAGCTCATTATTGACTTCTCTCATGATTGTCATGTGCAACATTTATGATGTGCTTGTATTTGCTTTACCTCAGATCTACTATTTTCTGACCCTTTCCTGTTGAACAGATCCCCCCAGATGGCTTTCAAGCAGTCTCCAAGCTCCAGATTTTGGATCTAAGTGGTGCTGTAGGTTCTTTACCAGAAAACCCAGCGTTTTCAAGCTTACCACAACTGCAGGAGCTTTACCTGAGGTTGGTTTGTAATATAGGTGGCTCATGTTAATTATTTTGCAAGTTAAAAATTGTTCACTTTCTACATGATTGGGCAGACGGATGCGAATATCAGCATTTCCTTTGGAAATAATTACTTTACAACAGTTACATATTCTTGACTTGAGCCAAAATTCCCTACAGTCAATTCCAGAGGTCATCTCTCTCTCCCCCTCTCTCTCTCTTTATATGTGTATATATATATATACACACATATCTATCTATCTATCTATCTATCTATCTATCTATCTATCTATTTGTCTGTCTGTTCTACATTCATTAGGATAAAGTTAATGGGTATTGTTGCAAATTAGTTTTCTTAATCTCTGTTTGAGTACTAGTTTCCATTTATTGGGTCTACTCCTTATGAATGACTTGATGGATGCCACTTTTCGCTTCTTTTATGTGTAAATATCGTGTCATGTTGCAGTGCTTATTATTTCATATGCAATTTATTGTGTATTGAAGCATGGAGTATGAGCCTGTAGTGCCTAGTTTCTAGGGTGTTGGTTGGCTTACAACTTCTCACTAGATATTATAAGAACTATTCTGAAACTCAATCATAAAGTATACATTAAACATCTTGAACAATCTATAAAACCGTAGAAATCAGATCTTTGTTCCTGTTTTTCATCTGATAATGTAATTTAAAATAATAATGAGAAATAGAACTCTGCACAAAAAAAATTCAATTGATTTACGACTACTACCTTGGGTAGCTTCCGCAGTTTGTCGTTGTTAAGCAATAAAAGGATACATGCAAAAAGCAATATTGATGGATCCTATACTAGGAGGATGTTTGGCTAATCTTATAAGCTCCTGAAACATCTTATAAGTTGTTTGAGAGTTTATAAGCTCTTCAATTGTGTTTGGCAAATAAGATGTTATACAACTTATAAGATGTAAAAATAAGCACTTAGAGCTTATTAGCTTCAAAATAGAAAAAGTCCATCTAGTTTGTCTTATTTTCTAAGATCTTTTAAGTTACACTCAAATTTCACATACTACATACAAATACACACACTTCACACACTTCACACAGACGCTACACATAGTTCACACACACCACACACACTTCACACCCTTTTTTCACAAGCACCACACACTTCAGACACATGACACACACTTCACACACTAATCAAAATGTGTGTTTGATATTATCTTTCAAATTAGCCTCCAGATTCATAGCTAAATTACCACATTCAGTTGCAAGCTTATAAGCTCTTTTATCCAAACACTTTATTAACTTATAAGCTCTTAAGAAATTACATCTTCTAAGTTCTTTAAACAACATATTATATGCTGGAGCTTATAAGATGTTTGAATAAGAAATTACATCTTCTAAGTTCTTTAAACAACATATAATATGTTGGAGCTTATAAGATGTTTGAAATAAGTTTAGCCGAACACCCTCTTATACGGACAGAGGGCCTCCAACTCGAGGATTTGACCTTCCACTGTGAAATAATCCGTTAACCTCTCCGTGGAATAAGGGATTTGACTTAGCCTTATATAACACAAAATTTGCATCTTTAGAAAATTATTTGTTCAATTTCCTTTTGTTACAATTTTTGCTATAACTTGGATTTTTGTGTTCCAATTTTGTAGCTACTGCTGTCACCAGTTATGGATTATTATCATTCTTTCTTACATCCTCTTCTTTATGTTACAACTCTTTGCTATAACTTGAATTTTGTGTTATTATTTTTTAACCACTGCTGTCACCAGTTATGAATTATGATCATTCTTCTTACATCCTCTGGCAAATCATATTATGTAGCATTTCAAAATATTCATTTCACCAGTTTTTGACAGAATTTTTAGTTATCTGTATGTTGTATTGTAGTGCTATGAAGTCGTAGATTAATATTGGATGTTCATTTGTGCAGAGCATCAAGGATCTTGCTTCTCTTACAGAGCTTAACCTGTCAGACAACAATATTTCTTCTCTTCCACCCGTTCTGGTTCGTTGAGCAATCCCATTTCTGTTTTCTTTCACTGCTTTATGTTTGCCATTATTTGGATGAGTAGTCAACTTTTCTCGATATTTCGTAACTATAATTATGTTTGCCATTATTTGGATGAGTAATAAACTTATCTGCATATTTGTTAATATTTCTTCTCTTCCACCCGTTCTGGTTCGCCGACTAATCCCATTTTGTTTTCTTTCACGGCTTTATGTTTGCCATTATTTGGATGAGTAGTCAACTTATCTTCATATTTCTTAATTATGTTTGCCATTATTTGAATGAGTAATAAACTTATCTGCATATTTCTTAATTATGTCCCAATATAGGTTTGATATATGATCCTCAATCATTTGAACAATTAAACTCACTCTTAAATAATATTGAGTTGAATGATATAAGTTGCTATCTGTGTATTTGTTAATCCTATTCCAACTTAGGTTGACGCGTGATCCTCATTGTGTTTGAAAAGTCGAACTTTTTCTTATACATTATTGAGTTGTAGGTTCTAAATTACCAAATAATTGATGTCCTTTAGGCCAAATAATTGAGGTCACACTGCTTTTCCTAGTGTTAGATCTTTCTTGTAAAATGGAGGGAGTTAGAATTATATGAAAACCAAATTAGATATGTTTTCATCTGCTTGCCTAAGTAATTTCTATTAAATATTTCATAACTGAACTGATTTCTCTGAACGTCTTATTTGGCAGGGTTTGCTTGAACCCAATCTGCAGGTTCTAAGAGTCGATGGAAACCCATTGAGAAGGTACCCAAATCTTAAGTTATTTGGAATTTAGTGATTGCAAATAAGTTATCTAGGCCAAGTATGAAGAAGGCCTCACCTGCTGCCAGATTATCACTGTTCACCTGTCTTCTGTATATGAGTTGAGTTGAGTAGAGAAATCACCACCCAATTTAATAAGAAACGGGTAACCTCAGAACGTCGCAAGACCAGCGGTTGCCTGTTTGATACATCAACACCGCAAGCGGATGGGTTACTCACTTCAAATTAAGATATCTTTGTAGAGAATCTATTTGTGGCATAGACTAAATCTAGGCTAACGAATATGCAGTGCAACTCTAAGGAAAATAACAAGCTACAAAGACTTGTGTTTATTGTTTAGCACAACATAAATAAACGACCTTATTATCTCTTCACCACTGTCTCTAAAGTAGAACTAGTAAAGTGCACGTGTCTTGTACGTGAATACGTTTACTTTTGTATTATTTTTATAAATGACATGAGGAACGTAAGTCAAGCAGACAAGATGTATGATAAATGTGACAAATCATGATCAGTTAATTCCTAAAATCCATGTATTTTGTCTAGAAACTCCAGTAATGGTAACTGTAGCCCCTTCGTATGTCATGTAGGCAGCCTTGGGCCTAGGAGTAGCATGACTACTTTCCTCAAATGAAATGAGTGGAAAGCTCATGCTTTCGGTCGAATCTATTGAAATGCTTCGTTATCATCTTATGGTGATGCTAAATGGTTAGATCGGTCCTATTTGGGCTTTTTGACTGTGACTGCGTGCTCAGTCAAATTCATGGTCTTAGTGCCTTTAGTACAACTAAGAATTGCATCATAAAAAATTATTATTTTAGCACGCGAAGAATCAAGATTGAGATATGTGCTGGAACTTAATATCAGCCTGATCATTAGTAGATTAAAATTAAGGTTGACAAATGTATGGTCCATGGACTGTTTGCTGACAGTGCCATGAGACTATACGTCAACAGTCTATTAAATGCAACGAACTAATGAAGTAAATAGTACGTGAATCGACTATCGTGAGAGAGTAACCATTGGTAAATACAACAAGAATGATGGAAGAATCTCCTAACTTGGAGTCATTGGAACTTAGCATATCTTTCTTGTATTACATTCCATACATAAAAAGAGGTGATAGAATTTATCTATACTGTGACATTTCTCATCTTTCCAAGTTTGCATAATCTCGTGTTTCAACCGTTTATGCAGTATCCGGAGGGCGATCCTGGAACGAGGAACAAAAGGGATCCTGAAATATTTGAAGGAGAGAATTGTTGAGCCATGAAAAGTTTGGTGTTTTCGTTGCACATTCTATGGCAAAGTTGAGTTTCCCGCTGGATTGATCTCAGTTGCAAAAACTGTTGCTAAATTATTTTTCCTTTTCCAATTTGATGATTCGTGTGTGTGGAGTATAATTTAGGGAAGATTACAATTTACCATCCCAACTTTGCCTGCTTTTGCTCTTTGCCATGCAATTTTTTTGTTGCGATTTGCCATCTAAACTTACAAGTTATTGCAAGTTATAATATCGGAAAAATCTCAACCATTGATTGATGTACACATGTTCAATTATTGATGGCTGAAATTTCTCCCAGATGATTATTTGCAACGGTTGTAAGTTGAGAAGGTAAATTGCGATAAAAAGAAATTTGTGTGGGAAAATGTAAAAACATGAAAAGTCTGGATAAAATCCGTAATTTTTCCCATATTGCTCAACGTCTGTGTGTTGTACTTGTAGTAATTTATTATTCAACTTCTGTGTGTTGTACCATTAACTGGATTGAAGTTCCAGTAAAGCTTTGAACTCACTGATAGGCTGATAGTGCAACGGTGTTGTGAGATATTATAAAATAATAGATATATCCTTGCGTTTTACAATTTTATAGCTCTAACACAACGTTTCACGATTTTTATAGTTCTCGCCTAACATTTGGATAATTGCTGTTAAAATCACAGCCTATCAAAAAGTTTCACTTCTATGCTCCTTTTCTTTTCCAGATTTTCCGTCCAAAAAATCTAAATATATAGTTAGTCCTTATCTTTCACATTTTTGCATTTTAACCTATTTATTTAAATTTTATGTTTAAGTTAATAAAAATTATATTTAGAATGAAAATAATGTAAAATAAAGATAATTTGTGTGAAGTAAGCTTATATTTTGTATGAACATTATACAAAAACTTAAAAATCTAGAAAAATATTCCTTCTATTACATATTGAAAGTAATGTTTAATAACAGGTAAAACTTCTATTTTATTTATTTAAATAAATGTACAATTCTCCTAATAACCATCAATTGTAGCTTAATATGCAAAAATATCTGTATAATATACAGATGTATATATCTGTATTCCTTATAATTATTATAGATGAAAATTTCCACCAATTTTTCAAGGAAGTTAACATCCCCTTAAATATTAACTGCGTGAAGTCAATGACCCCAACCCTCTAGCTGGTATACCAAACTTCATTCAAGACAGCAGAGGAAAATAAAGAATTCAATAAACTCAAAAGGGATTTTTACATTTTCTTCCAATCAGGACTGAAAATTATAAACAGGAAAGCTATTAGGTTACAAAAGGGTTAATCTACTAAACTTCACACAATAGCACTGTGACAAACTACACCTCTAACATTATATGAGGAACATAACTACTTCCCTATCATTGCAAAAGCCCCGTAAAAGAGGAGACAAGAGTAAATGTCAAACTCCTGCCTCGGATGCTACCTGCACTCGATATAGACATCAAGATGGCTTCCCTGGTTGCTTGTCCGTTGCATCTTCACTAGATTCCAAATATAGTCTGAATTTAAGAACCTTATTAAGCTGTGCCATTGGATTAATTTGCTTTGCCGGGGTCTGCTTGGTTTTAGATGGCCCTTCTGGGTTCCCCTCTGCCAAATGTTAAATAGATAGTAAAATATACTTTTTTAGGTTCCATGGTAGCAGCTTTTCACAATTCAGTGCCCATAAAAAAAAAGAAATGGTAATGAGAAATTCAAAGAACAAGGGGGTAGGGGTAAAAATGGATGTCCAGTTACATATACAAAATGATGCATAGCGAAACAAGGATCAACTTGTATACACCACAACCATATATTCATGACGTCTTATGAGAAGTCTAACCAGGAAGTGCCCTACAGGCTCTTCGAACAAAGGTAGTTAAACATGTATCTGCTGTATCAGTCAATGCTCATTGGACATTGGCCACGAGGGGTGGAGAAAACATTTACCCATGTCAACGAATATCTAAATGATGACCATGCAACAAATATCCTAGCGATGACCAAAAGAAAGGTAATTCAGGAAATAGAGAAAGGCTTTAAATCACACACCCATAATAAAAAATAAAAAATAAATAATGATGTCTTCATGTCCAGAGGAACTACATCAGGCTTATATCACTAATGAATTTGCAGAAAGTACGTGCAGCTGGTATTGAATGAAAATCAGATATCAATTTGTACATTAAAAGGAAGTCAATATGGTTCTCACCGCTTTCAGTAAATACAAGGCAGGTCCCAATTGTTTCTTTATATTCTCCAATCTGAGATTCAAATCGATAAATCATAAGGATAAAACTGGAAGGGGAAAAAAAGACACTGCAGCTGTTTATGTTCTTGCTAGCAACTCTAATTATCAATAACGTAGATATGCATTCAGTATCTATTTACCAATCATATAGATGTGGGTTCAATTCCAGAGCACGCAGGCTCCATAAGATGTTATAGACAACAACAAGCTCTTCTACTTCACACTCTCTTTAGTTCCATAAGATATAGCTTGATTAATTTAATTAAAAAAAAAACCTCACTGCCTGTAATAGAATGATACATGGATGTTCTGCACTTGATTACCAAAAAATGGGAAAAATCAGTTGAATAACTTGAATTGCATATCAACAAGCCATAACTTCACATTATTATCGAGATTTATGATATGGGGAATAATTTTTCTATCAAAAACTTAGAATCTTTTCATGTCAGTCACTCAACAAGGCTTATCATGCAACCTAGAATATCAGCATAGGAAAGAGCCTAACCAAGCAATGACAAGGCCTCAAGAAGAATAGCAAAAACATGTAGCGAATCTTTATTGGAAACTGCTTTAAAAATTTGCTAATTCTATGAGAGATGACAAAAGGGGGAGTAGTTCTGTAAAGTATTTACTCTCCACCAGTTCTCTACCACAAACAAGAAAAACGAGGAGATCGTGCAACCTCAACCAGGACAAGAAAAAAAGTTATTAATGAGACATAATTGCAGTATGATCCCAAGAAAACATTACAATTTATTTAGTCCTTTGCTTACCAGCTTAATTTTGTTATCTATTGTAAGAATTGGGTTGACAGTGTCCAGACCCTGCATTAATTTTTTAATAACAAGTAATTAGAATGCAAAATCCATAAGTAGATCTTTACAAATTCTAAACTCTCATTCAGGATATGCAAAGCATTAAATTCGAACTTCAAGAAAAATCCTAAAAATATTAACACTCGATCATTTTTTAAAGAACCAAATGAGCATGTCTACCAACATAAGTAGGAGGCATGAAAAGCCATAAGCTTATTTATGAAGAGCAATTTATTTCTTTATTTCGGGGGAGCCTCATATGTGGAAATTCCTTTCTTTTTATTTTTTCCTTTGTTTCCAACTAATATGACTATTATACAAGCAATTCACGAAACGGGCAATAAGGAAGTTGAGAATTTCGCAAAGTTCGATAAAAAAAACACAAGAATTTTACAAATCAAGCAAAAGAAGTTGAAATATTACAGAGAGTGTATAAGGAGTGTCCGGCGGAATACTGATTTGGTGAGAAATACTCCCCAAATCGAGCAGAACATACTCTTCTTCTTCATCTACTTCTTCTTGTCCCTTCTTTTCTGGTTCTACCATCGAAGAGGACTTCGTTTCCATTAATTCTGCTAGTGTAATTAGAACAGAGATCGATACACATACAAAATCGAAGTGCAATTTTATGAAGCTCTACAAAATGTAACGTTTTCTCCTGCAAATAAAATCTGAAATTTCAATCATTCCACCCCCACACAACCTTCTCCCACCCCTGTTCCTCACTCGAGAACTATTTCGCTAAGCCTAAACTCCGCAGTTGTTATCAGACTATTTCTCCCACACGTATTAGTTCCCTATTTATTTATTAAGTTCACGAATATAATTCCCGCACCCTGATTTCATTTACCAATGCAGCTAAAACAAGCAAAAATCTAGGAGAGGTATTTGTGGTTGATTTAACTCCAAATATCATCTTCCTCAACTGAACAGATAAAAAAAATACAATACTTAAGGGGGAAAAAGAAAGAAATTGACGGTGGCAGACCGGGTCGGACCCGAGAAAAGAGTGGAGAAGGAGAACCAGCCAGCGGCGGTGGCGGCGACGGGGTCTGAGCAGAGGGTGACGCGGCGACTGAGGGAGGATTTCTTCTCAGTTGCAGTCGCTGGAAAAGAGATACCCCTAATCCCTACTAGTTTAATATTTTCCGGCAATTTTACAAAGTTTTATTAGTTAATTTTGTAATTATATAATATCAAAATTTCCAAACTTCAGTTATTGTAGTTCATCATCGTAATTATATCAAAATTATGGGGACATTTTTATTAATTTTTTCGAATTTTATTTATTGTAGTTGAACATCTCCAAACCTACGCAACAAATTGTCCTATCTAGTTATACATTGAAGCGAATCGAATCCAATATCATATATTCGATTTGTATTCTTAAATTTCAAAGAGTGTGTGTATTTTGGTTCGAATTGTCTTCAATATTATTTATGATTCATATTTGGTTTGCTAGACATATTCGAATAATGTGAAATAACTCGAATATATAATCAGTGTATTTAAAATATAATAATAATAATAATAATAATAATAATAATAATAATAATAATAATAATAATAATAATAATAATAATAATAATAATAATAATAATGATGATGATGATGAGGAGGAGAAGTAGTATAAGATCTACGTCAAATACAAATTAAGAAGAGTGCTCAAAGATATTTTAATAGATTCAAATATTTGTATTCTAATTTTATAAAATACAAATCGAAAATGTATTTATATATAAAATTTGAATTGAATATGAAAAACACGAATTGAATATATAAATATTTATATTCGTATTCGAAACACATACGAATAATAAAATTGGTTCATATTCATATTTGAATTCTTATTTTTGAATTCGAGTTCGACTATTTAAATTCGAACTACGAATCGAATAAAAAAAGTTCGCTTCGCATACATCCCTACTTACACATTTTTCACCTTCAACTCTGTTATTCTTCATCATCATTTTTTCTCTCTCCTGGAGTTTGAGACCTTGGAATCTATCCTAATTTGTATTTCAAACTAGCATGCACGTATATATATGATGATATTATTAATTAAACACGTTTTTTTTTCCACCGTCTTTATATGATGCAAAAGATGGAAAGTAAAGACGGAGGCGACTTGGGATCGCTTAATAGACGCTTAGGTTTTTTTTTTTTTTTAATAATTTAATTTTTATATGTCTAAGTTATATGTTTATACTTATAGTGGGCCAAACTTCACTATGAATGTTTATATAGTTAATTAATTATGCAAGATAAAATAATTTTTTTTTAATTTAATTTTTACATGTCTAAGTTATATGTTTATACTTATAGTGGACCAAATTTCACTACAAAGGTTTATATAATTAATTAATTATGCAAGATAAAATAAAAAGAGGGAATGGCGGATAAACTTAAGGGGTGAGGGGAGAGGTTTTTAACTTTTATTTTTTTAATTTAATCAATTGTCTTAAGTTAAAAAAACGATAACATTTTCAATATAATATTAAAAAATATATATAAACGCCTCAAACCGCCTAGCCAAAAATGCCTAAGGCATTGATTCGGCAAAATAGGAGTCGGGCTGCCGGCGCCGCCTAGTCGACCGCCAAGACCGCTTTTTGCATCAATGAGTACAGAGCAAGAATGTTAATCTATTCCAACCTGCCATTCAAATTTTACCTGATAAGTGAGGTATGTGATAATCTACCTCTATGCAGTTTTTACCTGATAAGTGAGGTATGTGATAATCTACCTCTATGCAGCTCTCTCAAATTGATGAATAATAAAATAATGTTAATCTATACTGTTAGCTTTTGTAAAACGTCCTATTACTCTTATTGTGTTGCCCCCGAATAGAGGACGGAAGTTGAAAGTGTCATTTTGCAGAAAGTTTTTTTACTATATCATTTAATAGGACGAAATTCCTATTGACTATTTTTTCTTGTAGTGAAACCTAGAAATAAATGCACGACCGTCTTCTTCATTTCTTAAATAACAAAACGTCCAATTTCAATCGGTACTATATGTTTATATAAAATATTCAAAAGAAACAATCAAATATGTACGGATATCAATTTTAAGTTAATTCTATCATACACCATAGTTAATATTTTTTTAAAAGTCACGTATCCAATTTCTTAAATAACTACCTCCAATTTCAATCAAATCTAGCGGTACTATATGTTTATATAAAATATTCAAAAGAAAGAATCAAATATGAACGGATATCAATTTTAAGTTAATTCTATCATACACCATAGTTAATATTTTTTTAAAAGTCACCTATCCAAACTAAGCATAATATTCTCTTTAACTTTCAAACATTTAGCACATGATACAAATACATAGAATTCCGAGAATAAAACAAACATTTACCACATGATACAAATACATAGAATTCCGAAAATGAAATTGTCTTTTGATTATGTAAATTTTAATATGAAATTTTTTCGTAGACTTACATGAGAAAATAAAATTGAATATATGGACATGGTTATGGAAAAATGCTTAGTTGGCTAACCTAACTTCGGGAAATAAAATACTTAGAACAAAAATTTATGCGAGAGTATCTCGTATGGATGAGGTTTTGGTAAAATAAAAACTATAAATAAAATTTATTAGAGTATCTTGTATGGACGAGGCTTCCATATCCGAGGCAATGAAAAATATCTCACAATAAAACTTTTAAATAGCAATTGTATGTTATATATAATGTATTTTTTATCACGAAAATACCTTACTTTATTAAAGTTATGTTGCACCACCAAAACAAATATCAATAGTAACTTGTCATGTACTTTCATGAAAAATGAGCTATAGCATTTTACAAACTTGTTCATGCACTTCCATGAGAAAAAAAAATTAGCATTTTACTTGTTAATGCACTTTCATGAGAAAATAAAATTAGCATTTTACTATGTATAAACCATATATATACAGTTTTATTCTAAAGTAATTAGTTGGCCAAACTAACTTGGCAAAAATAAAAAATTATAAACAAAAATATTGCGACAATACCTCATATGATTCAGGTTTCGGAAAATTCATTAATCGCCTTACAAATTTAGAAAAACAAAAATTATAATTAAAAGAGTAGCTCGTATGGACGAGGGTTAAAGATATATGGAGTAAATGAATAATGTTAGACTCTACAAAGTTGCACATCCAAATATTACCTAGCACTTTGCATCTCCACATAAATCTATGATTTAAATGATTGTCATTTATCTTTCTAACAATATTAAATTAATTTGTTCTAAAGAATGAATAATATCTATTGTTTTCTTTAGAAACAATTGAATAATATTAATTTCTTTTATTTTTGAAGTAACTTTATGGGATAACTTTGTAACTTTATCTAATTTTAAAATTTATGTGGCATATGTTGTACAGTTTTCTACAATTAAATATATTCTCGGGCAACGAAAACGAATATATTCGGGCTCAAAACTGTGGAATCGAATTTAAAGCATCTATTTTCTAGTTTCTAAATTACATGCTCTGAGTTTAGTGTTTTACGTATTTCGACCTATCTGTTTCATAATGCATCTATATCTTATCAAGAAAAGCATAAGAATATTTTTTGGAAAATTAAAAACTAATTAATCTAGGAGAACCTGTAATGTGTGTTTTCTTGCAATCTTGGTAGCCAGTTCGAATGAATAATCTTTTTGAATGCCAAGATGAAAGATTAAATCTGTTAGTGATCAAAGTGACTCTTTTATGTCGAGATTCACTTGATTATATCTACTATCTTCACTTTGTACTATTCTGGATTGAAAATTGTGGAGTTCCTGTTTAATTATTATGCTAGCCTGTTGATGCTCCCTGTGCTTATTTCAATATTCACCAACATTAAGAAATTTCAATCGAAAGATGTTTAAAAAATTGGATATCTAGATTGATAATCGACGTTCTTAGACTCATTTTGTTTGGATGTTCTCACTGTCCGTCTTCATTTTGTTTAGATGTTCTCACTGTCCTTAGATCTGTTTTTTTCATATTTTTTATATTTTTTTTAATCTTAATTTTCCGAGTTTTAAATGAGTTATTGTTATTTAGACAACGAATAAAAGAATGGTATAGAAAGGTGGTCAATTCATGTCTAATTGGAAAGATAGTACAATTAAATAAGTGTTGGTACATATGATTCAGAAAGTAGGTGACGAAATGAAAAAGAGGCGCCTGCAACAAATTAAACGGTTTGGTGACTCGGCGTCATGCGAAGTGATTGTAACCCAAAAATTTGTTGCACGATTATAAAAAAAATGATCAACAAGCGCCTTTTTCTGTAAGAATCTACCTCGACACCCGGATCTGTGTGAGATTTAGCCGAGTTAATAGAAGAGAAGATAAAAGTCTTCTCTTTAGTTGAAAATGTGTAGCTTTGCCAAAACGATAGTTTTTCAAAGAGAAGATAAGAAATCAGACGTTTAGGGGGTTGGCCAAGAAATTGATGAAAGTGATTTCATTATAATTTTTCAATAAATTACAAGCCAAACATAAATTGAGAGAAGAAAATGAAAAGTGAGACGGAGAGAATTAAATCAAGGTCTATGGACCTATTTCGGAGTGGAGTGCGCTGGCTGATAAAGTTGGCAAAGTTTTGTGGCTGTCTCAAGAGCCTAGCATGAATAAAACAACGTCAAACTAAAAAAATATTCACATTTTGAAGAATACATTTATACATTTACCATACGAATTTTCTGTATGGAGATTTGGAAAATCTCTCCGGCACTCTTCCCACCCAAAACAAAGAAGTGAAGCTATAATGTAATGCAACAAAAGAAAAACTCTTACACCAAAGACAATGCTCGCGACGATAGAGGCGACCACTGTGATAGCATAGTTTGTGGCGATAAGGATGACGGTTGAACAAAGAGAATGAGTTTAGCCGTTAGAATTTTAAATGAGTTTATTATTACTTAGGTAAAAAGAAGAGAATGACATTGAAATGCTGTGAATTCACGTCAAGATTCCTTTCAAGATTTTAGTGATACCGTTGACAACTTGGTTGGAGACAACTCCAAGAGACAGTAAAATTGAAGAGGTGTACTAAAGAGGTGTTGTACATGCGGTTCAGAAAGTGAATGGGTGACGAAGTGAAAAAAAGAGGCCTGCAACAAATTAAATGGTTTGGTGACTCGGCGTCATGCGAAGTGATTGTTGTCCAAACGTTTGCACTATAACAAATGAATGATCAGCAATTGCCTTTTCTTTCGACATTAACTATAACGTTTGTTGCACTATAACAAATGAATGATCAGCAATTGCCTTTTCTGAAAGAATCCACCTCGACATTAACTATGAATCCCCGCAAACGGTATAAAAAACTTGATACTTATTTATCCAACTAAGAAGAATTGCAACTATATGCGTTACTATAACTAGTGTGAGCAAGGTCGATCCATAATGATCAATTAATAATTTGATTAAGTACCACAATCATAATAATTCAACTTATATAAACAACTAAGAATTGAGTTTTGGTTTAAAAACTTAAATAGCTAAAATAAAGGGCTAATTAACTAAATTGAAGTAGTAAGCAAACAATAGAAGGGAGACTCAATTAACACTTATATTCTAAGAGTTGATTTCGATTATGATTTATTAGTGATCAATTATCCGATTAATTAAATCTTTATACTAACTTTTAGTTTTTATTGGGCGATCACAGTAAGAAGTTAAATCTCCTCTCCGAGCCAAATAAGTCGTAGGTTACGTACAACTAATCATTATCTCCGATCGGATAATATATGTGTAACTCCCAAACGAATAAAAAATAAATGCCCATGCAAATAACTCAAACCTCTCTGTTATATCGACTATTTACGTTATACGTCGTAGACTATTAATTAATCTCCCCTCTCGGATCTCGATTTATTAAGCATACAAATGTCTAACAATTGACCAAATCATCAAACATACAATAAAACAACCACATAGATAACAACATAGAACGAGATTCATTCAATCAGTTTACGATCACTAGATCATCATAATTTACTCTTTAATCCTAGCATACATACAAAAACTAGCCAATCATAATTATAATTACTAACATATAACATCCGGAAATAAACATGATTAACAATTAAAAAAAAAAAATGAAGGAAGTGATATAATCCGAGATGAATTTGATCTTGATCTTGATCTTCTCTTGGTTCCTTTCTTTCTTCTCTTCCTTGCCTTATACTCCAAAAAACGAAAGCTAGATGTCCAAAATGAAAGAGGAAACCTTGTTAAATAGGATTTGGGAGGATATGATATCATGGACCAAAAATAGACAAAAAATAGCTTGGTCCAATATTTTCTCGCTTGGACCGTTTGTGCAAGGCAGCTCGGTGTGCCCGTACACGGTCCAATTTCAATTTTTCTTCACGATCCGTGTATGGATGCATGGCGTGCATCCGTATGCGCAGAATATCAACAAGGCTAATCTTGTAGCCTAGGATATCAAGTCAATCTAATTTATAATTAATTTCTAGATTACAAAGATAGCAGCTCCATGTTTTCTTTCCTTTTCCTGTATATGAAATCGACTTCCTACCCCGAACACTAAACAAAGACCAATTTCAAACAGGGTTCTTACTTTTTGGGCCCAATTATTTATGGGCCCCAATAAAAGAACAATAATACTGTTTGGCCAGACAGATTTTATTTTTTCTTTTTTTTTTCTTTTTCTTTTTTATAAATATATTAAAAATTATTAATGAAAATTATTTGTGAAGACGGTAACTAAATTTTCAATATTAATGCTAAATTACGAATCCCCAAAAAAAAAAGCACGCTAATTTTTTTTTTTATATTGCTTCAAAATTAGTTAATATTTAAATTTCTATCTTGCGATAATTATCAATTATATTTGTGATTTTACTTAGAATTTAAAAAAAAAAAAACTAAAAAAAAATTCTGGCCATTTAGCATCATCCATAAAAGAATATGATATATTCTCCCGAATAAAAGTATAAAACCAACTTGAAACAGTGTTCATAGCTGGTGGGCTCAATAATAAAGACAAATATTTTATTTGTTTTCAAGAAAAGAGCAAAAGTGAGAGGATGATTCAAGTTGTCCAGATTAAGAGAAAAAGTCAAAAAGTAACCCTCTTTAATAAATTATCTACAAGAAAAGGCAAATCATCCAAGTAGGCCCATGTTAAACAATTCTATTATGTTCGCTCTCAAAGATGGTAACTTGAAAGCATGAAGTTTGGCTGACAAAAAACCTTCTATTTCTAAGCATGATAGTGTTAGAATCACGATTTATATCTAATACTATGAGTCTGTTTACTTAAGGCTGAAGAGTGCTGGATCAAACTTAACTGAATGAGTTAATAAGTATGCTTTATTAAGAAAAGCCTTAAGTAAACACACACACCCTATATTTATAAGGAGGATAAAAATCATAAAACATTTAGCTTTGTAGTGTTCTTTAGCAATTCGTTTATGCTTTCCAAGCTCTAAACTCCTTTTTAGGCTTTCCACGCTCCAAAAAGTATTTTCACAAACTGTAATGCAATACATGATGTGTAGTATGATGTGTCAAGTTTGAGTGATACCCAACAGTGATACTGGTGGATAGGAGACTTTGTTAAGTTTGAGTGAAAATGAAAAATTCATCAAAAGCTCAAGTCCATAAACATTTTAGTAAAACAAAAAGGTACAGGCTCATATGAACAATATGTTCCTCCACTCTATCAAGTTTTGATCACTAGAAACCAAGAAAAATTATAAAACAGAGACAATAACAAAAAATTCACAGTGCAGATCAGATCATAGCCTCCAAAGTCTCCCGAAAAACTTCCAGCATGTTAGCAAACGTTACAATCCCCACTACACTGCAATCATCTTCAACCACCCAAACATAGCTCACACGGTGTGTGATCGCCTGGATCATCACCGCCACCAACGAGCTCTCTCGATGGCACACCATCGCCCCGGCCCCACTTGCCGTCCTGCTGCTCGTCCGACAAAACCGCCCCGACCTCGGCAATGTCGTGGTTGGGGACGACAATTCTTCATCAGATGATGAAGAATTTGATATGTCACCATTGCACGGGATGACTGTCATGATCTCGTTGAGCATGTTATCAAGTTTTTTCTCCCTCAATCGGGCCTCGACAACTTTCACGATCTCTTCCGGTGGTCCCCCACAGCCGATGTAGGCCATGAGGTCTCCAGCCGAGAGGGTAAGCATAGCTGCAGCCGATGACTCATCGGAGCAGGCAAGGGTAAAAGGGGAAATCTCCCCAATTAAGGTTCCTTCATCATCGACCACAGCTACTGATGTTTGATCCATCAGGGCACGGGAAATGGACCCGATGGCTGACAATGCAGGCCGGTGGTATTCTATGGCTAGGAATTCGGGGCTTATGATGTCGAGGGCATCTATGGACATGGCAGGAATGGAGGAGAATAGACCGATTGAGCAGAGAAGGAACCTGATCACGTCTTCTTGGGTTAGCCAGCAGAATTCTTGGCCGTTGTGGTTTGTTGGGGTGATTGGTGATGGCGATTTCTGGAGCTGCTTTCTCCTTGAAAAGGAGGTGCTCTTTATAGGGACCACGAGATTCTGTGCTCCTTGGAGGATAAGATCAATGGCTTCTAATAAGCTGGACAAAAAACACACAGAATTAAGCTTCAATTTCAAATACAAATGAAGAATATTCAGCTTCAACTTAAAATATGGTTCAAACTCTAAGCTCTTGGGGGTAAAAGCTGCTTCTTCTTTACATTTATTATGAGTGTTTCTCGACAAATATTGTAATCAGAATAGTCTTATTATTCAAGAAATGCCGCCTCTTTTTTTCAAAAGAAACCAAAGATTATTCTTAATCTTATATAATTCTCATATATGTGAAACAGCACAAAATTCAGCTTCAATCTCTCCTTCTCTCTCACACACACGCAAATGCCAAATCACAAAAATTGAGCTTCAATTGCGCAATTAAGCAAAATCACATTGGAAATATTATTAATATATGGTAGGTTTTGTAGATAGTGAAATTCGTCCATTAATCAAGCGTACATGATCTATGTGGTATAATTGCATCTATGAAGGGACGGACATCCATTGACGAAGCTAGTAAAAGCTCAAATCGAACAAAATTGAATCCGAACGAGAGAGAGAAAGCGAGGAAGAGAAAATACCTTGAAGACGGTTCAACGTGTCTCACACGGTCATTAGTTTTGGGAAGCAAAACGGAGACCGGAGACTTCAAAGCGGAAGCAGGAGAAGACAAATTCTCTTCTCTACAAAGATAACAAACAACATCCACCATGCACACTTTCCCCACACAAACGCACTTCCTCAGAGAGTGGTCACAGCTCCAAACGCTGATGAAATTCTCGTCGGAGGACTTTAGAGCGGTGACGGCGTCGGCGATGGTGGCGGAGGAGGAGAGGCCGCGGAGCGGCGGCTTGCCCAAGCAAAGATCAGCCACCACATAAGCCAGTAAGCGAACTGCCATACAAGAAAAAGAGCAACCGCCGATTAATCAGGGGATGGATGATTCTGGAAATGCCGACGGAGATATCAATGAAATTATCGAGCAGAAGAAAGAGTACCTGCAATTGTCCGTGATGTGTGTGCATTTATATAGTTAGGATTTTGAATGTTTTCGAGACCAAATATGGAAATAGGAAATGTTTACCTACTATCGACTCGGTTGAGGTTCCTAGTAGTAGTATTCAATTTCCTAATTCAACTTGATTGAACTTTCCATTTTACATAGTATTTTATTTTCTATTTTAACTTTTTTAGTAGTGTAATGTTAGTATGACAGTCATATATTAATATACTTGTTATAAATGATAAAATTTTATTTAAAATAGAAAATCCAATATGTATCCAACTCGACATTTATTTAGTAAGTAGAGAGAGATTAATTAGCGATCGGAACAATTCATCATTTATTTAGTATATGTAATGAAAATAATTTTAGATTATCCCAGTTCACCAGGCAGTACAAATTAACAAGAAATGATGAATAGAAAATCCTAATTAGTGTCATGTCAGGTGTATGAGGACACATCTATTAGTTGTAATTTTTTTTATTAGAGTCGCACATACTGTTATTTAAACATGTTTAAAATATTATCAAGCTCCTATTATTATACTTGAACTTATTTGATCATTAACCAAATATCAAGTTTTAATAAAAATGAATATGAGTTGAGTTTGAGTAGTTCATATTTTCACACCCGTTTTAATTTTTTTTTTTTTTTTACTTATTAAGCTCAAGTTTGAGTGGAAATACTATTAAACGTAAAAATATGTTCATATTTGTTTATAATCTTGATAGAATATAATTCAAATGAACTTTTAAGTTTTAACTCCCCCATTTTTTTTAAAAAAAAGTATCGTTTTAACTTTTCTGAAAAAGTCAATGATGAGTGAAAAGAACAAGTATATATTCATATATAATTTATTTAATTGGAATTTGTTTTGTGGAATAGGAAAATAATAAATTAAACTAAGCGATATTTTTACTAAAGCTTGAAAAAATTGTAATATTTTACTTAAGCGATGTTTCTTTCGGAATTCTTTTATCTTCTTTAAAGCGACATTCCTTTAAAAAAAAGGAGTATAAATAAATTTTAATCTAAGAGTAACTTTGTTTGAGTTTGTTGCCTAAGAATACCCACACATATATGTAGTTATTTTTATAAGAGAGTGTCGAATATTTTTTTTTTTTAGTTAATATAGTATGTATAATAATGTATTGCACGAAAGAGTAGTGCGGTCCAGCCTGTGCACTGTGAGGGACACGAGATGGGGGCCCATATGTCACTCATTGTCCTTTTTTAGAATTTACCGGCCTTTCAATAAACTAGTACTATTCCCGTGCGATGCACGGAAGTTTATTTAAAAAGTAATGATTTTAATAAAATTAAATATGATATAATTTAATATTTAAATATGTGATCGTTTTACCCAAATAAAATATTTTTTTAATGTAGAATAAAATATAAATAAAATTATAAGTAATGTGAATATAAGTTTCTCGCATGTTATACATGAATTTAATATAACTCACTTTATATATAGGTATATTATACTCTCTCCGTCCCGATTGAACTTGCACACTTTTCGTTTTCGTAAACTTGCACACTTCTTAATAAGGAAAGTTATAATACAATCTTCACCCTCAAAATCTTCACCCTCAATCTCCACCTTCAATCCACATTTGAAAAGTAAACAAAATCCTCAAAAAACAACTTTTCTTAATATGTGTGCCGACCCCCCTGTGCAAGTTCATTTGGGAATGAGGGAGTATATGTATATATATAAAAATTAATATTAAGACAAATATCTTTTTCAACATGTTCATTTCTTATCTTTGACATCCAAACACACATTTAGTGTGTTTGTTTCATTCTTCACCTATATGAATTATAACTTAATTAATTATGAATGTTAAAACAAACATAAATACCTAACTATCAACTCATATTATTAAATAAAATAAACTGAATAATGTTATAAGAAAATTATTTTTCTTTCATTTTTTCCATTCTATTTTGAATATTTAAATTTATCCAAATAAAGTTTTAATTCTAATTATAACTATTTACTTTTGAAAAAAATTAGTTGCAAGTTTTAATACCTTACTTTGTATTTTAGATATACAAAGAATAAAAAAAAAAATAACAAAATAAGATTCAAAAGTTATTCAATAGTTGGAATAACAAAATAAAACATCTTTTGTTTTTTCAATAGTTCGAATGATAAAATAAAACATATGAGTTCTTCAATATTTCTTAATACTTTCATATATATATATATATATATATATATATATATATATATGTTGAAAAGTTTCAATTAAATTATGCGTTTATATTGTAAATAGTAGATTCATCTAAAGATACACATTGGTTAATGTAAAAAAATTGCTTAGGTTGCAAAATGTAAAAAAAAAAAAAAAACTAATAAAAAAAAAAATATATATATATATATAGAACATAATTGAGATTGGTTAATGTGACCAAGTATTGTTTAGGTTGCAAAGTCTAAAAAATATATATAGTTTAAGTTGGTTAATTTTGCTTATTTAAAAGAAGTTTAGTTGCAACTTGTATAATAGCATAATTTAGGTTGCAAAGTGGTAATTATTTATCGAAAAGTAACATTAATATATGGAGATATAAAAAAGTAATATTTTTTTTAAGATTAATTACCCCATATAAAGTTATATATATGAGCGAAAGTCATAGTTTTGTGATTTATCAACAAAAATAATTATTATGATAAATAAACATTAGCAAATTTTATAATTTAATAAGATGATTTTAAATCAAATATTAACTATCACTTTTAATTCGATAAAGTATGTGTTCAACTGTATATACAATGATTTTTCTTTCAATGCAATAAATGAAAGAAAACTTGAGACAGTTCAAGTCAAATAAATAAAACTGATTAATTGTCGTTTTAATGAAATAATCAAGTAATATAATTTGTAAAAGAGAATTATTTGAATGATTTTTAATTTTGTTCCGAATCAATGCTATATTTGTTTTGCAAGCTACAATAAATACTGGAATCTTACTTAAATAATCAACGAACAAATAATATAATATTTTAAATAGAATATTTTATAATTATATATATATATATATATATATAACATATGGATGTCAAATCGAATATCGTCAAAAGATGATTAATTTGATATAGTATACATAATAAATATTAGAAATGAAAAAAAAAAAAGATATTTGCAACTTTAGAAAGTAAAATTAATTTTGATTCTTACCAAATGTGACAACAACTTATCAATCACAGTCTGAAATTTTAGGCTGCAAAGTGTTACTTACAAAAGTGTCCCAACCGTGGCTTATATGTATAAATATATATAGATTTTTTAATTTATAAAATAATTTTTAAATTCTAACTATAAATAATTTAAAATATCCATAAAATATATAATAAACGGAACAATGATATTTTATTTGGATAGTTCATACGTAATGTAAAGTTTAATATTGTTTTTCTTTATGTCCCTACTTTTATTTTATATTTTTTTAATTTATCTAAATAAACTTTCAAGTTCTAATTATAAAGTTAGATTTTTATTTGCAACTTTTGAGATTTCATTTGGTGATTTCAAATATACTTAAATAATTTTATTTAATAAATTATTATTTTAACAAAATAAAATTCAAAAGTTATTTAATAATTCAAATAACAAATTAAAGTCTATGATTTCTTCAAAATATTTGGATATTTTCGTATTTTATATGGTAATATAAATTATTTATATAAATGTTATATTTTTCTTACAAATAATTTATTTATTTGAAGATAAAAATTAATTAATGCGGGAAAAGCTATTTAGATTGTTAAGAGTAAAAAATACAATTGATGTTTATTAGTGCGACAAAGTATTATTTAGCTTACAAAGTTTAAAAATATATAATTGAATATTAGTAAAAGTAAAAAAAATTAAAAAGATTGCAAAAATTTACAAATGTTATAATTTAGGCTGCAAAAAATAAATTTCCTTAAAAGAGTAATTTTAACAAAATACACATTATTAAAAAAATAAATAGGTAATTAAAAATAATTATAAAAAAATACTCATGGTTTTTTTAAAGAAATCATTTTACTAATTTTAGTTGCAACCAAAACCAAAATATTATAGTACAAGTCACAATGACCATCAATTATAGCACAAAAATTAACCAACAAACAATCTGTTTATTCAAACCAAATATCTCATTATAACGTATGTGATATGGATGTCAAATCGAATCTCGTGAAAAAATGAATAATTTGGTATATTATTCATAAAAATCGGATTTAAGATGAAAAAATTATTTGTATTTAAAAATAAATAAAAGAAAGTTATGAACATACCAAAAATAGGAAAAGTTACTAATTATAGTCTAAAATTTTTGGAGGGAAAACTAAAATGACACTACTACCCTCCATTTTACTTTTATATATATATAGATCTGGTATATATGGGGATATTGCAATTCAGATTGGACATGGTCTATCTCCGCATTGTATTTTATTTTACTGGATGACACATTCCTCCACATTCACATTCTATTACCTACATTTCTTTTTACAATTTCTAACACACATTTTACAATTTTCAACACACCTTTTACAATTTCCAATACACAATCTACCCTACTATATCCTTAAACTAAAATACATTTTTGATGTACCATTCATGGATGTGCCTCATCGGACGTCGCACATGCTACTACATCCCAAACCAAGTATCCTCTATATGTATAAATATTAATACATTACTCCTGTATACTACCTTCATCCTGTTCTAATTTATTTAATTTTTTTTTTTTTTTGTTCCAATTTAATTTGCCAGTCCATAAATGGTAAATTTCTTTCACAATCTTCATCCTTAATCTCCATCTTTAAAAAAATTAAAGATTTCACAAAATTTATTTTTCTTAACCTCCGTGCCCGGCAAAGATAGACAAATTAGGTCGGGATGGAGAGAGTATATTCTTAAAATAAATGGAAAAATTAGTATAAATGTCTTATATGTTTTCAGTATTTATGAACTTGTCCTCTAAGTTTCGAATTGTTTAAAATGTTTAGTAAGTTACAAAAAATTGATAAAAATATCATGACATCGGCTATCAGTTGTAACTCAATCGGTGGCGCGTGATCTGTCCATTCAATGCTCAGCGGATCGGTTTTCTGTCTTTTTCTTAAGAGAAAATTGGTACAAGTGCCCTATATGTTTCCATTATTTATAAAAAAGCTCTCTAAGTTTCGAATTGATGAAAATGCCAAGTCACAGAAAATTGATAAAAATGTCTCGTCGCCGATATGACCATACCTAGAAATATTTAGACCCGAGTCGACTTTACCAAATGGGCCCATAGTTTTTTTTTTTTCTAGTAGACAAACTTAAAAAATAACCTAAAAATTTGAGGCATTTGCAACGCTCTAGATATTTCTATTATCACAGGTAAAAAACAAAGTTAAAGCCAGAGGGAGGATGCAGACTTTCTTCTTCAAATTGTAAGAAACTACATTAATCATTGGACTATATTAATCGATTGTTCAAAGAAGCATATCTAAATATACCTACATATTATATATAGGTATCTATATTCAATAAAGGCCCCTAAAATATTATAATTTTTTGGGGTTCGAGGCGACGGACTCACCCGACTAAGGGGAGGTCCGACCATTATGCACTGACTATCAGTTGTAACCGAATCGGTGACGCTTGACGTGTCTATAAAACCTCATTCACACTAGACATGGACCATTTCACAACATTTACACAATGAAAACCCTAAAAATTCGAACCTAAACTGCACAAAATATGGACATTAAACACCCCCCACATGCAGATATATACAACTCTGAATTTAAACAATATTTATGTCGGACTTTAAACAATTATTCCACAATAAACTGTTCATAAAACCATAAAATTGTGCCCGCTAAACTACCACATTTTCTTACCATAATCGTAATGAGGATCCTTATGGCGGCCCACATCTCTCAGCTGCATTTTCAACGTTGCGACAGGTTGAAGGTAGAATTTGGTACTAATGTGGGGAGGGGTTCAGCGATTTGGGGTTATCTTACAGAAATGGATCTTCAAAATCGCGATTTGGGGCGTTCATGTGCATCTAAAAAGCCATGATTTCTCTCTAAAAGAAAATTTCACGTAGATAAATCTAAAGAGAAAATTATACTTCATTTTTTAATGACATATCACACGTTACAGCTGAATTGCCAGTGACGGGACATGTTTGTCAATTTTCTATATCTTGCTAAGCATTTTCAATAATTCAAAACTTAGAAGCCACTTTCATAAATACTGAAAATATACAGGGCAGTTATACCAATATTTCCTAAAAAAGTTGAAAAAACAGTCCAGCTCACCGTTGAATGGACATATCACGCGTCACCGGTTGAGTTACAGTTGATAGTCAATGACATAGCATTTTTATCAATTTGCTGTAACTTACTGAAATTTTTCAATAATTCAAGACTTAGAGGGTATATTCATAAATACTGAAACTTATAGGGAATCTGTCTATATACATAATTATATGTACACAACTTTATAAATGAGTGTGGTTAAAATGCTATATTTTATTTAAAATAGGGAAAATATACAAATTACTTGATGAATTATCCACTATCAAATGTGTTTGGTTGAACTGTTATATAATGTAAAACCTCTTTAAATTAATATTGTCGAAAAAATGAAATTTCATTAATTTAGAAATGTATTAATTAATTAATAAATTAATAATTTATAGAGATATTTGTATTCCACGAACTTAAACTTAATTACATACGATATACATGAATATTAAATATTTTTTTGAACAAACATGAATACTAAATATATAGATACACTTGAATCTACTTTATTTGATGCACTTAATTTAAATACTAACCAATTATTTCCAACATTGCAAAATTTATTCAAGGGATGAAACGGTTTCGACAAATTTAAATAAAGCAGATATTGAAGGCATTTATGAACTCAACACAATGAAAATGAAGCATGTTTAGAGGTACAAATCTTAGAAGAAATTGTTGATACCATAATTAAAAATCCGGAAGAGGAAAGTTGGGGATGATACAATAGCATTAAAATCGCTTACGTGGAAGGAATCAATTATAGCATCGACAAGCCTTCATAAGTTTTTGTTCCAGTTCAAAAACGTCACACCAGAGCATTTGGATGCCGTGAGAAAAATTAAAGAGAATTTATTTTAATTCAAATTTCAATAAAAAACAAATAACAATAAATTCATGTTTTACTAAATTATCGTAGTTATCTTTGTGACTTTTTGAGATTATTAACACTACATGGAAAAGGGTCTTTTGAGACCACAAAAAATGGTATCAAATAATGAGTATTTGTCACAACTTAAGCAAAGTGGTCTCAAATAATAAGTATTTGTCACAACTTTTGAGTATTTGTCACAACTTTATTGTCATCTCAATAACTCGATCGCAAATAATATATTTGTGACCACAAAAGTGGTCTCAAATGCGTCTCAAATATTTTTTGCAACAACTAGTTGTCTCTAAAAGTAGTCTTAAAGTTGTCTCAAATAATTTGTAGAGAGATTTGTGACAACAAGTGGTCACAAATAACTTATTATTAGTGACCACAATTGTGATGTCAAAAAGTCTTATACAAAAGACCTCTTTTGTTGTAGTGTAATTTATGATGTTGGTGGGATCATTTATTTATATAAGGGTCTTCAAAAAAATTATTATCTAATTAATTTATCGAAATATTAATTTACCAAGGAGGGTCAAGTCAGGTTCGGGAAAAAATTAACTTAGAGAGGTTACTAATTTATGGTGTGTTAATTTATGGAGGTTTTAATGTAGTAATAACAAATTTAATATCATTTATGTTATATGAACTATATTTGGGAATTAGATGGTTAGTGTGAATAGTACTAAATTAGGTTGTGTGTGGATGGGAAATTTGAAATGTATAGATTTGGAATCAACGGATTCAAATTCATTTAAGATAGAGGTGGGTTTGAAATCTAAAAAATTCAAAATAAAATCATGGGTTTTTAAATTCACGGTAATCCAAACCACTTCAACGGATTTGAGAGTATGAATTCTATACATCCTCAAATCCTTCTATCAAAATTCAACCTTAGGGAAATTAAGGTCGTGCCAATAAAACCTAAGGTTATGTTTAGAGTGGGGAATTCGAAATGGATTGATTTAGACTGAATGAATTTCAAATCAATTTAAGGGGATTTGGAATCCACTCGAATCATCTAAAAAAAGGTTAAAATAAAGTGATGAATTTCTAAATCCATGATCATTCAAACAACATCAATAAATTTTTATTTGATTCAGGTTGTTTTAGCTGGGTCAAGTGGACTGCAAACAATCTGGTTCACAATTTATCTCCTTTTTGTTTTCATTTCGACTCTATTGGGAATCATATAGGTGATGTTCTGGTTCACTTTTAAACATCGTACACAATGACACAATTTAAGCTATGCAATGAAATTAATTGTGTTACACTGAAATAACATATTAAAGTAACAATAACAAATAATAATCATTTTACAAATGTAATCATAAATCACCAATAACACAAAAACAAATTCGTCGCTCATATGTCTATTTTAATAGTGATTAAATTGAATAACTTGATTATATATATATATTACACCTAAGCATGTTTCTAACGGAATAATTAAATAATAATTATTAGCATATATTTTCTAAAATTTCATGTGATGGCTCGTAGACTGAAATTAAATAATTTCCCAAGTCAATTCGGATTAATAGTACGGAGAATGTATTAAACAAAATTGACCCTGACATGCTTATAATAAATTTTCACATTCTTGTAACATAAATATAGTCATCACTAATTTTCACCTTCTTGTAACATAAATACTAAGGGGTGATTGGATTGAGATGTAGTGATATATACAATGTTTGATGAGGTACATTCATGGACGAAATATTCAAAAATATATTTTAGTTTAAGGGTATAGTAGAAAACGATGTGTATTGAAAATTGTAAAAGGTGATGTAGATAATATGATGTGGATGTGGAGGGATGAACCATTCGTTGTAAAATAAAATACTTTGAGGATGATCCATGTCACATCTAAATGAAGACATATCAGTCCAATTATTCCTCAAGCAACGGAAGACTTTAGCAAAGATCCTGAAATCGTTTCGAACTAAATAAAAATATTCGAAGTACACAGACAATATCATATGCATGCACATGTATTCAGTTATCTTGCCTACTTGAGAAACTAATAGCCAAAAATAATCTAATATGAATCCAAATTCACAGAACATAAATGGAAAAATGGTTCAATAAATTTTAGTTTACTATGATAATACGAAAGAGTTGATATTGGGTCAGAATAATTAAGCTCCTTCCATCTCATAATGTTATATGAATTAGATCGAACCTCTCCCTTGTAAAAATCATAGTGTGCTATTTGCTTCTAATAGCAATATATATATATATATATATATATATAATTGCTTTCTCTCTTTCTTTGGATTTGTGCAAAATGTGTACATCATTGTATTGTTAGAAGAAATATCTAACAAAACTATGATAATTTTAGTCACAGAATAATAAGAGTCCAACTTCTGCGTAACCATTACACGGTTTACACCCATGCAACTCTCCTTTTTTACTGTTAGATTTATTCCATTTTGATCTGAATGTCCATTTAATTCGAATAATTTTAAAAAAGAAAAAAGACTGAAATGTCAAATCATTCTCTCCTCTTCCCCATAAGTTATTACAAGTCCAAAAAAACCTTTATGAAAACTAAGTTAAACACTCTATTTTCCTCTAGTTCGAAAATAATCCTCCATTAGCCAAGTTTTTCAGATAAATTTTTCTCTTTGTTTCTGCGCAACATATCGCGGTTTTACATCAATCCGTCTTCACCTCCTCACATAGATGTAACATGTCGAACGAGAGCAAGACTTCCTCCAACAGTGCCGCCGTCGTTGCCCCAACAGACATGTCCACCTCCGTCGGGACATCCCCTTTTGCGGAGGTCTTCGATTCGAATTATTAAAAAACAATAATGGAATGAATTCAAACTATTAAAAAACAATAACGGGTCCCGTACAACACTTAAAATGACAAAAACACCTTAAGTTGTATAGGTGCAACGGTTGCAGAGAATAATTACCCAATAATATGTGTCATACACATGATAAGCTAATAATATGGAATCCATAATTGGAATATATATGTACGACGAACACAACACCACACTTTCTACACTTTTAGGTTACTTTTTATTTTTTGATAATACACACGGTGCATAAGTAGCATGTCATCCAGCAAAACTACATTAGTTTAATTTAGGAACGGAAATATATCCAGAATCCAGTTCCTCTTCCGTAAGCTAAGAAATGAAATATAAATAGAGCTGTAAATAATATACAGGTTCTTCACAATATATATTTATTGGCTTTGATTTTGAAAAGATTGATAATTTTATTTAAACCAAAAAAGATAATACGAAAATTTGAATTACGTAGATTCGAGTTGAACCCTTAGCACGTGCTATATAGGTGGTTCCATTGGCCATCAGTTGCGATTTTGTGAGGGTGACAACCACAACCGCTGTCACGCTTGTTTGACCCATTTTCGTACAAACATATTATGTTGAAAACACGTTATCTTCCCAAAAAAAGAAAACAAAAATAATAAATATAGTAGTTTTGGATTAGGACAATGTTCTTTGCTTAGTCAAATGATTCCATTTATTATTTGAATCATGTGGCTGTTGGACCGAGACCTAGGGCAACTATAGTTCGTAACACTCTAATAATAATAATACTCCCTCCGTTTCATAAAAAATGTCATTTTAGACACTCTAAAAAATTTCACAATAAATATCACTTTACCAAAAAATTATAATTTTTTCAATATTATCTTAAATAACCTACTTAATGTAGTTGATTATTTCCTTATTTCACAAAACATACTAATTAAATACCAATTCTTAATTTCTCAAAAAATAGCTAAAATGACAATCTTTATGAAACGGAGAAAATAATAATTAGGCTTAATTAAATGGAAGTTGACGTTCTTTTGATCAATTATCAGTTACAAAATAACTTTTTCAAACATGATATGAGAATGTATTGTCTTTATAAAGTTTTCAACTAAATGCACCGAGCAAGTTTTTAGCTTTTGTTGTTAAAGTGAAGCCGAAATCGAAATTTTAGTTATCCAAACACATGTAATCATATTAAACTTCTGATTAAATGAGAATAGTAACATTTAATGATAAATTAGTTTAAATTTTATTAAAGCATGGGTTAAAAATATTTGGGGAAAGGTACAAATAGGCCCTTCAACTTTTAACTCAGGTTCAAATTAATACCTAAACTACTTTTTTGTCCAATAAAACACTTGAACTTTTTAATTTGGACAAATCAAAATCTAAACTTTTTTATTTAGTACAAATAGACACTTCCATTTAATTTAAAATACTTTTTGTCGATTGTCTTTCAAATACACGTGTATTGATAGTTTAATTTCACATTAATTGGTTAATGAGGTAATATTTTATGTAACTTTTTCGTCTCAACTCTATTTTTTATGAGAATAATACCAAATTATTCATTTTTTAATGATGTTCGCTTCAAATTCATAATGTATGTATGTATATATATAATTTATTTTTTTAAAGTGTAACATATTTTTGTTCTTACTTTGAAACAAATATGACGGTCATTAACAAAAATATGTTACATTTTAAAAAAATTAATTATATATATACATACATACATTATGAATTTGAAGCGAACATCATTAAAAAATGAATAATTTAGTATTATTCTCATAAAAAATAGAGTTGAGACGAAAAAGTTACATAAAATATCACCTCATTAACCCACTAATGTGAAATGAAACTATCAATACACGTGTATTTGAAAGACAATCGACAAAAAGTATTTTAAATTAAATCGAAGTGTCTATTTGTACGAAATAAAAAAGTTTAGGTGTTGATTTGTCCAAATTAACAAGTTCAAGTGTTTTATTGGACAAAAAAGTAGTTTAGGTGTTAATTTGAGCCTGAACTAAAAGTTGAAGGATCTATTTGTACCTTTTCCAAATATTTAGATAATTTTGTATATGTAGGTCGGCGGGTAATAATTCCAATTTCAAACTCTTCATTGCAATTGAAGCCCTACACATTTGCTCGGTTGCATTAAATTAAAACTATTGCAAAAATGATTTGTTTTTATTTAAAAAAGTTATTGCAAATGACAATGCAGAATTGATCACATCCGCACTTATATATCAGCGATCGTCCGCGGTTCCAATAGGCAGCCGTCACATGGCAGCTTTTTTTACAAGAAATCATTCTCTTTTTTTTTGCAATAACCGTCACCAATAGAAATCTACAAGTATGTTTTCATCTATAAGTATAAACTACCCTCTTTCTTTTGCAATAATCGTCACCATTTTCATCTACAGAGCTAGGCTTCAAGCCCTAACTAAGAAAAAAACTCTGGTTGAATAAAAAACGAAATTCAAATGAATTATTTACCTTTGTTGTCGCCGGCCGGAGAATTTTATCCGGGAGGAGCAGGACGGTGAGGGTGGCAGGCGGTAGTCGATGGTTTTGGCGGTGGAGAGACGGAACAGGCTGGGGAGCTTCTAAATTTCTCTTTATTTTGGAGAAGAAAACGTCTTTTGCATTTTTAATTGTTAGAAGCTTTTTTTTTTTTTTTTATTAGTTTTAGATCCTTAAAAAAGACTGCCACGTGGCGGCAGCCTATTGGAACCGCGGACGGTCGCTGATATATAAGTGCTGATGGGATCAAAACTGAATGACAATGATAAAAAAAATAAAAATGTCACAGATATTTAGATTGGAATGTAGTGCAACGTGCTCCGTTTATTGGAGCACATCATGACTGGTTCATCAATTTGAATAGTAAAAATGTATTTTTGTTTGAGGGTGTAGTATTGTAGGATGTGCAGTGTAGTTTTAGGGTGATAGGTTAGTATTATATTCCCTCTGTTCCATGATAATTATGGAACGAGGAAAGTAATATTGTATATAGGATGTTAAGTGAGGATATAAAAAGTGAAATGTAGATTGTAAAATATAATGTAGATAATGATGCAGATAATAAAAGGTGAATGAGGTAAGATTAACTAATTTGAATGATCGATTCATAAAATAAATAAAAATGAATGGGATCATAATCAATTCGAATGGGACAATGCCAGCCCAAATATCTCCTGTTTTGCGTAATCAAAATGTAATTATCTAGACTCACGCCCTCTACACAATTGGTGTCGGAAATTTAGTTTTAAGGAGTGGGGTAATGACTTGATTTTGGCCAAATTCTGTGCGATTAATTCGTGTGGAATTAAATTGTAGATTATTTAATCTGTATTTTTGGGTAGATATGTGTTGTATTTAACTTTTTTAGAATTGATAACCGGTGAATGAGTAGTTCTTGAATTTATATACAAAAGAATTGTTTGGGCACTTGAATATGGATGTTGGGTCATTATTTTAATTATAAATTAGATTTTGCACGCGAAATGAGATTCGTATAACTTATCACACACAGGTTTTTGTCTAAGATAAGGGATATAAGGAATGAAAAAATAAATTATCATCTAAATTTCATCTCTTCCCTCTCAAATCCTTTGATTCTCTCCTCCTTTCCTTTACTACTATTATCTCTTTCTATTATAAATGAAGAGAATAAATTAATTAAAGATTTTATAAAAATAATGATAGGAATAGTATTCGAAGAAATATGTAAAGAAAAAAAAACCTTCTATTTTAAAATAAACCAGAAAACATAAAATATATAATAACTAAAAATAACGACGTAATATATTCTAGTTTTCATGGTTGTATAAATACAAGAGACCCGACAGAGTCCTCAAATCTTAATTTTAGGAGTGAAAGAAACTTCTTTGTCAATATTATTAAAGAAACCAACATTTGAGTTTTTCTCAAGTAAAATTATTTATCTTGAACTTCAACATTTAGATTTTTGTTAAATTTGTATCATATTCATGACAAAGTTTCATGTGCACCAGTTACACGATTTAATTTACGTTAGATATCACAATTTATTCTTAAAGGTATTATATGTACTGCGTAAAGGTATACAATACATTTACACAGAACGTGTAATACCTTTAAACATAAATGGTGATACTTTTACACCACGATACTTTTACCCATCACATGTAATACATTTAGCTAGGCATAAATAGTAATACATTTTGACCAATGACTCGAATTGCATGGATCTTAACTGGTGCATAAGAGACCTCCCCCATATTTATTGACTAACTCGGAAGTAGAGATTAATTAAGGTGTTCTTTAGATTTTAATAAAGATGTACTACATCCGTCCGTTCTAATTTGCCTACTTTCCTTTTCGATTTGTCTGAATCTAATTTGTCAGTGCATAAGTGACAAATTTCTCTCACAATCTCCACCCTTAAAATTCTTCACTCTCAATCTCCACATTTGAATAAGTTAAAGATTCTACAAAATCTATTTTTTCTTAACTTTCGTACCCAGTTAAGGTAGGCAAATTAGGATGGAACGGAAGAATTATGTATTTGTTCTTAAAATTATAAAGATACTCTTGTAATTCAGTGTCTCAAATGATTTTATAATTATGAAATCTTCTGTATATTGCAACATTGCGGTATAGGTATAGTTCGTTAAGATATGCAACATTTTGAAGTTGGATTTCACATTATGGAAGTTTGATTGCTAAATGATAGTAACAGTCGTTTTAGACCAACAAAAGTTGGACACGTTGTTTAAAAAGTAGAGAAAAATAATAGCAATTGTAGCACAAATTCGTATTGAATATCAGTTCATGGTGGCCCCCACCAAACATTTTCGCTCCGTCTCTTTCAATACCGAGCTTTTTAGTACACTTTTCTAAAGCAACCAATTAATTATGAAACATATCAAAGTTAAAAAGGAGGTACGAAATTGATAGTGTGGCTTATTTAGGATCGTATTAGCGTCTAGACAATAATTGATTGTGGACTAGGCAACCACTTAGTTTTAATTATTATTTTTTTATTTTATTATTTTTATCCTACCTTCAATATTTATAATATATTGTACTGCTTAATATATAGTTAAACATATTGTAGTGTATAAGTCCATGAAAATTATAGAAGAATATGTAAGAGATTATAAAGAAATAGAAATAAAAATTTGTTTGGCCGCCTAGGTTTCACTAATTACCCAACTAGCTCATATAGACTCATAAATACATGAAATTATCGTTTAACAAAAAATCGAATTGAAAAGATACCGTCTAGCGACTAAAAGAAATAGTTATCATTTTAGAAGTGAATCTCATTACAAATTTAATGTGGTTTAAAAAAGTTAGCCATTTTGTTCCAAATTTATCCCTATTGCTTAGTTAAAGAGACCAAGGCAAAATCTCTTATCTCTTATTTCTTATCTCTTATATACTAAAAGAGAAATCACTTAGACAAGTGTCATTCTCTTATAATTTTGGGATAAGTGTCATTTTCTTAGAATTTTAGGAACAAAAACTATTTTTTAATATTTAAATATTCAAATTTTATATTTTTTTAATTTAAATATTGAATTTTTTTTTTTATTTAAATTTTGTCATGATTTACACAGTTTACCTTAGATTTGATATATTCTTAGTTATAAATTTTTTAGTGATTTATTAATTCAAATTTTATTTCTAATATCTCACATTTATATAACATAAATTAATTTATCAAAAAGTAGATGGTTAAAGAGTGATATCATTGCAGGCGTGATTAAAAATACTATTTTTATCATATCATAACATTTTTATCATTTTTATTAAACTATTAAACCTTAAATATTTAAGGGATTCTTGAAAAGGGTTAGGATATGCAGATACTCTATATTTATAACAACATTTATTTCTTTATTTATAGTTTATCTTATTTTATTATGTAAAATGTACATTTGTATTCAAAAGCCTATTATGTTATAGGCTCAATTAGAACTTTAAGCTCTCCCCATCACAACTTTAATCTCTTTTATTGGATTATTTTCATGTGAGTAACTAATTTTGTTGTACAAGATTTTCGTTGTACTGTAACTGTCCATTGAGAATTCTCTCTCTCTCTCTCTCTCTTTTTTTTTTTTTTTTTTTTTTGTTTAACTAATTTTATTGTACAAGATTTTTTGAGTATTCAAAAGCCTATTATGTTATCTATCCATTGAGACAACTGGTAAAAATTATTGAAAATTTCCTTATTTTGATAATGAAAGTAATTCTGTTTGTTCTTATAACTCCTCCTATCTTTATAAAATAACATTTCATAATCACGAGCTTTCATGAGTTTATTGTGTAGGTGACAATTGTAGTAACAAAACTAACAGAAGAATATAAAAAAATAAAAAATAATAGCATTCGATGATACATAAAATATATAATTACTATATTTGGTCACTCACATTCTAAAATATATTATAACTATAAAATTATTCAAAAAAAAAAAATGAACAAAAATTTATTAAATTAATGACCAAAATTGATGAATTTAACATTGTTAATAGTACAATACCTACGGAATATCTTGCCCAAAAGAAAAACATATGAAAGCAACTCGAGATTATTACTCATTATAATTTTGAATTATATAACCATGATTGACGAATATATTAAATCTGATTGGTCTTCTGTTTATTTGATTTTTAGATGATTGTCGAGACTTGACAATAAGATGAACAAATGAGTTTTTTGAATTCTTTTAGAGATATTTTATACCATAATTGTCATATATTTCGTACATTATTAATTGTAAATATTGCAAATTTGTACTTAACTTATTTCTACTATCAGAATCAGCTGAAGATATATGGCTTCAAATATGCAATAAATTTATTTATTAAACAACTCAAATTTGTCATAATGAACATATCAATATTAATATGCAAAGATTTTCGCCACTATGTTAATCTTGAAAGATTCACATGATCCTCTACGCTTTATATACTAAAGGACAAACAAAATGAACATGTGTCATGCTGAGAATCATTATAATATCTCAAAATTATAGGAATGGAATAATTTTTAGATTATTTAAATATAAAAAAAAATCAATTTTCGTGATATACGTTTATAATTGTTTCAATTTTAAACATTTTTTTCTTTTTATAAACATAAATATATTGATAAAATAAAAGTATTCTTGAAGTTAAAACAAAAATTAAACAGACCCGTGAATATTATTCACGGGTACTGTACTAGTCATATAGTAATATAAGGGCTCTTTGGTGGATGCATGAGATTGGGAGGTACTATATATTGTACTAAATTGTGGTATATCTTATAATGGCAAATATTATCACATGTTTGGTAGATTAATTTAATTGTTAGTATTATTGATACATGCGTTTGGTAATAATGATAAGATGTACAACAATAGAGTGTATTAAATATGAAAAAACATGTATGCCCTTCACAATTTGGTGTATTTACACAATGACCTGCTACAATTTTAATATGTTTCTCTCTTTCACTTACATCCCTACACGACTCGATAACAACAGCTAGGGCTTCAATATTTTCCAAAAAGAAAACTTGTCGAACAAGATCCGAGTCGACCCCACTATCGTTTGTACAATAAATTTTCCACCAAAGAAAAAGAACACGCAGGGGGTCTTTGTAATGTTAATGCGTGACGCTTGATATAGAGGTCAAGGATTTTCATGAGGTATTCTCGGGCTTCAGACGAGGTTTGAATGAGCTTATGAGATACACTGTGAATTTCAATTCCACCTTAGCTAATTCCTTGCTCTTTAAGAAGGAGACCAAGATTGGTAATGTCCAACAGTTCCTGTTTCCCAAGTCCCTTAACATCGATGGTACTTCTGAATCGCGTGTAAGAGACGAAAATGCTACTTAATGTGACTTATTTGCTAATTTAGATGGTCAACAAACATCATTAAATGTATTTTTATGTATTTCAGCTTTTGTCTTGTAATGGTCAACTAACTGATGAATCATGCTCTATAACGCCGTTTAAGTTAAATTTGGATCGATGATCAGTTCTTTGAAAAATCTGTCTGCTTAATTGTATTTTTTTTTTTTTTATGTTGTGTAAGGGCCTTTTGACGCAAATAGGAATATAGTTGTAAGTACACTAGTTTACATTAACATATTTACGATAATAAGATGAGTCGAGCTTCTCATTGATTGAGCATATCCATTACTAATATGCAGTTGCTTATGTTAGTTTATGTACGATAATGAGTTTTGTTGACATTACCAAAATGCAATTAGAAATCATCATGTAAAAAATGAAGAAAAAAAAATAAATCAACTCGTTTCAACATGTAGAACATTGAAAGACCACATGTAGAATTGATTACATCAACTCATTTCAAATACAAATAGGATTGGAAGGAGATCAATGCAAGTCAACATCTCAAAATATCCAACTAAATTACCTTGAATATAACAACGTAAATGCTAGTTTTCTAGCGGTCCATAACATATTAGATTAAATTTAAGATCCATCGGTGTTAAACATCCAACACCAAATTCTTAATTAGCTGATAAATATATATCTTAGGATCAACTCTTTAGACAACCATAACAATTTTTAAAGGGTTCAACAAACACGACAACATTGCAACAAAGACACAAGAGTTCATGCCTCCATAAAGTAAAACCTTCGTTGGCCTCAACGTTGTAATTTCGAATGAACTCCGGATGTGCATTGTCGGGTAAGCCAATGAAACATTAATTTATTATCGAACCTAGAAAAATGAATAATGTTGAAATATTCCCAACTGTAGGCGGGTAGATCGAGCACCCCTAAATCGACAGGAGGCGTGCCCTAATTCAAAATGTGAAAGAAAAATATAACATTTAAAAAGAATCGAACAAAATGCACGTCTTAGTATTGCTTAATTACTAACCAAATCTCCAAAATTATACATAAAGAAAAATGTATTTGTTCCATCTCATAATGATAGCCCTCTTACAAGTTTCACGCAGATTAATAAAATTTATTTAATACACATAAAAATTCATGTTATGCCCTTATTCAATATAGAGAATTAAAACATGTTAAGTAAGCAATAATTTCAATATATCATTTAGTATGAATACATTAAGAATAACATGCATTTACCACACGCCTAAAATGAAAGGAAAAAGACTATATCTTTGTGAGATAAAGGGAGTATAATATGAGTTTTTTCGTGCTATAATGAGAATCATGTTTAAAAATATTCAACCTTTTTTTTTAATAAATTTGATTAATTTTTAACTCTCAAGAAATCATTAATACACACACTGACAATATTTATTTTATTTTTTTTCTTTAACTTAGTCAATCATATATAATAATTTGTGAATTTAATAGATTTAAAACTAAAAAAATAAAATATTGAGTTTTGTTTTGTATCTCTCGTTTTAGCATAAGAAATCTTTTTAAATAATTTTTTTATTATGAAACAAAGGGAATATAAACGTATAAAATGACATATATATTATCAATTATTCTAAAATTCACAATAAATATTTGATATGTGTTGTCTGCGTAGTTGCATCTATAAAACCAATAATTGATTGTGTTGGGGAATCGGATCCCCAATGGACAATAGAAGATTCCGACAATCCGCTGACGTAGACGTATACCGGCGCACATGACGTGGGTCCCGCGGTCACCTGTTGTTAATGTTGGCGGACAGCTCATCCGTACCTTTCAGGGCCAGAAAGATCAACTTACAGCAGTACGGACAAAACCAATGAGACGTGCTCTACTTTATCTCTTTATTTTGTCCGCTTATTACTAGTACTTCTTTTGTGTCTCAGTATAATACGATGATAAGTGCTTTAACAGCCAAACTAGCTACCACTTATCTTTATTTTGCCCCACACACGTTATTGCTACTTACGTTTTCTTTATATGTTTTTTTAAATTTGGATAAGAAAATTAAGAGGTATGAAAAATAGATAAATAAATCCTTAATTAAATTATATAAATATGGTAAGTTAGATAATTAAATTTTTTTTTAGGAATAATTATAGGAATACTCTTGAAAAAGATGTAGAAAAAAAATTAAAAGAACAATTATTTATAAACAAAACACAAAAGATAAAAGACATCTAAAAAAACGGAGGTAGAATTTGCTTTGAAATTTTATTACTATCTGAAACGTCTTCTATCAAAAAGTTAGCATACCGAGATTCAGTCACAAGTGTGGAATATTAGGTCATTAAAAGAATGTGTGTGGAATATAAGGAAAAAAATATTGATAAAGGACTGCGACTAAATCTGTCAAAAAATAAAGTGGTAAAATTAATAAACGTTTGTAAAATCAAACTTAAGAAGTCATAAATGTATTAATAAATTAAGTAGTGATTAATATAACTATCGACATTTAATCGATCCGTCCTCCGTCTAAACGGTTATCCATAAATAAACATAACTTCCTAATTTTCTTCTAAAGCCCTTACATAACTTCTCAATTTGAAACTTGTACTAAATAAGTAATGGAGTTTACGGTATAATAGCATAGTTAGCCCAAGAATAAGTAATTTTGAGTTAATCGAAATTAGAAATTGTAACAATGAAAATTTGGACATATTGAACGCATGTTGCAAATGTAAATTCGTCTAACAAGATACATTAAAGAAAGACGATAATATGAGGAAGTAAATGTAGCTGATTGTTTATATATATATTTAATGAATTATTGCGTAAAAAGTATAATTAAAACTAATATTAAGGTAAAAGTTGTATTCAAGAGGAAAATTGATCTAATAATATACATTTCCATTTTCTAATATTAATAATAGTAGTAATATACTTTTTTATCATGCATGTTATTCCTCGTAATGTTGAATATCGGTGGAATGTTCTCGAGGTTGGATATTTCTTGTAGTGAACTAAAACTTTATGTTCTTTAAATTGTAAATTACCAAAAGAAAAAAAATTAAAGCGTGATGACTCATATTTCATACTATGAGTTTCATTTTACTATAGTGCTCCTTCCGTTTCAAAAATTAATGTCTCGTTTTAGTTTAAGTAAAGAAAATTATAAGATGATAAATAAGCTAGATATAATTAAATAGATCAATCACCAAATAAATTAAGTTGTATAAAATGAAAATTAATGGTTTTAAATTGCACCATATAATTGATTTAATAAATAAGATATATTCATGTGAAATATTACTCTTACTCTGAGTCTAAGACACACGGAGTACGATTTTGCCAACCTCTTCTTCTTTCTGTGTGGAGATTTCAACTCCTATTACTAATTCACTCTAAAAAGACTATCTCGACGAAGTGAAGTGTAGATATATATACACATATATATATGAATGGATTCACATAGGAATCAAGGGGGACATTGAGCCTCGTAAATGAGCTCCCTGAACTAAATTTTTAGGTCTCTCACTGCATATATATATTGAGAATATTTTTCGTGGATTGGAAATGGTTTGCAACCTTGTTTTTTAAGGTCATCAAAGCTTATTAGTTATTACCACCCAAATATATATTATGTTTTATGACAAGTTTAAGGGCTAATTTAGTTTTATTACATGGAAAGTTGAGACAAGAACTCTATTATCTGTTTGGCATGATTCTTGGCATAATAATTTTTTAGGGAAAACAAACAAGGCAAAACTAGCTACGCGATTTGATGGCATACGTTGGATTTTGGACCTCCCTAAGTTTCTCTATATGCACAAGAAACTATACTGACGATGTATAAAGTTATTTATTCAAAACAAAGCTTTTCTTTTTTCATTATAACCTAAGACTATATAAATTTTATCATTTGAAAGCCAAAAAACCAAAAAAAAGGCTTCATTAACTGGTGTTCCTTACTCTGTGCCAAACCAAAAACACAAGTTCCATTTGCCAGTACAAATGCTATCATCACCATTCGTAGTGCATACTAATGTTAAAAAAACACAAAATTGGATATAAGATTTCATGTGTTCACCAAGTCAATTTGTATTGGATGCTACAACAGACTTCTTTTCGATGCAGGTTTTCCATTCATCAGCAGCTTCTCACTCCTTCCACATATCAGCAAACTCATCAACCTCAAGAGGATTCGCCAGCTCATGCATCTTCCTCCTCGTCTTGGCTTTAACTTTCTTTGCATATTTTCCAGCTTTCTGCCTCTTCTCCAGAGACCGAATCTGATGGCATTAGCAGCAACATTCAACAGATCAGGTAACAAATGACAAAATTCATACCACCAACGAGAGAGATAGAGAGAGGTGTGTAACTTAAACATTTTGCAAAAAAGAGGAACTAGTGGGAAGACTGACCTGGTTTGGTGAAACATAAAATGGATTCTCATATAATGTTGGACCACCAAAGCTGCCACCGAAGATCTTAATTGGGTTTAAACAGAACCGTGGACCAACCTGCCCGCGCAAAAAGCGTTAATCCAAGCAAGTAGAGTGTAAACATGGATCTACGTAATATATTATTCCTTTACAAACCTCAACCAGTGTCATCTTTTCCAAGTCTCCACGGCCTAATTTTTGCGCTCCAGGAGTAGGGCATGATATCTGCTTCAACAAAATAAATGTGCTAATAAAGATTCTCACATAAAATTAATAACCTAGGAGGTTTGTTATGGCATGCATAGGGCTCTTAAGAACCATAAATTTTTATTTTACCAGTACACAATTTTGCTCCCACCCCCCCAACTCCAAAAAAAAACCATTCTCTGCCAGTCTCCACAAACTTAGTGTAAGCACAATATAATGATGTATAATATCCAGAACCTTCATCATGACTCTGGCAACAACAACTTACCAAAGATTAAACAACGCAAGGCATGAAGAAAACTTAGTACTTGTGTCTATTTCTTTGTGAAGGTTTAGCCAAGTTCCCAAATTAGGCAATCACTTTGCTACCAACTTGGGTTCAGCTAATCCTCAATGGTGTACTACTAGGACAATTTAAATGTTTCCTCAAGACAAGCTACATAGCAATTGGGGAGAGATGCAATTAATGCAACATACAAGCAGGGAAAATCCATATGAATAGAAAATGATTCAGTAGGGAATAGGCATGTCAAAAAGCCAGTTGGAATATTACTCTCAAGGGAAAATTTAGTTTTAAACAATTACGTTTGTGCTTCAAACATAACCTAAACTTAAAGATATCAGCTGTGAATAGCGATGGTACTAGGCCTCCATCCTTCGGATTAAGATATTACAAAATCCAGTGATATACTTAAACATAATCACCAACCTGATAATTCCGGAACCATATGTGCTCATCAGCTATCGAGAAGACAAACACATGGTCATGGTATGGTTTAGATTTCCTATGATCCTTTGGAGTGCCAAATATCTGAATGGAAGGCAAAACACAAAATTTTCAAAACCATGGACCAATATGCAAATATGCATAGCAGCTCATGCCACCATGTTAAAACAAACAGCATCAAAATATTTGACAAGCTTCAAATAAATTAGCAAGCAATCATTAATTTGTTTACAGATTGCAAAAGAAGCAAACCACCACTTCTATTTATATAATGCATATATCACTTGAAATTGTAGTGGCCAACAAAATCTTAACACTAACTTATTATTGGGCAGATGGATCATTTGGACATCTGATGGCAATTTAAGCATTATAATATTCAATACTCCTTTAAAGAAATGGCACATGAACTAAACTCAATAAAGTGTTACCACATCACATTCTTATCTAGAGTAAACTGTGCATTTTCCCAGTCCACAGTGTTTAAAGAACGCCATATCAACTTTCAGATTCCAGGCCAAATTTACCAAATGGTAAGTCAAAACCAACAAAGACATACATAAGTACAGTCACACTTAAAATAACAGGAGCGCAGACCTGAGAAATCATTTCCTTTAAAAGCTTCCAATGAGGGCTTTTATCGAAGTTGGATGAAAAGGTCAGGATAGGACGTGAACCCTTCAAATGATTTCCAGTGAGTTTCAATTCCTCCATAGTGTGCACTTCAGACACATACACAAGACATTAGGACCCTCTATCAGAAATGCATGTGCGTGCACGTGCACGTGATCCCCAGGAGGGGTATTTGGGTTTCAGAGAACAACCAGAACAAAGCTAGTCTTACCTGCATTAACCAGGAACTTGACAGATGGACCATTAGGGCACCTGGCCATCCATAAATAGAGGTCTTTGCCTTTCCTACACTGAAATAAGCATGCACCATACCTTTACTACACTTCGATTTGATTAAGAAGATTTTAGAATAAGTTCAGAAACTTCAGCATACAGCCTACCTCGAAAAACAAACATGAGTTGCAGCTCCTTAGCTCGACGAGCTCATTCAGAGCAGTACCTTTGCTCTCCTTTGACTCGACTTTATTATCTTTCTTACAATGAGGTAATAGATCAACCAAATTCAACATCAAATGCCGATACCTAAACACCCCCATTAAAAAAAAGCACATAGAAAGATTAAATTCCAACACCGGACCACAGGCAGCATCGAATTAACAAACTTTAGTCACAAAACTGAATTAAAAACCATAAAGACCTGAAATTAATGCGGCGGGTACAAGTGACCAAAACTTTCTCCTTATTCCGGAAAGTACCAGAAGGATTATCATTTTCCTTTTTATCTTCAGATTTGTCTTTTAAGCCGAAAAGTGTTCTTTTTGGCCTCTCCGGCGCAATTTCTTCCGTCTTCACAACCTCTGGTTCACTATGCTTTCGCTTCTTCCCCATTTTAATCGAATAATCTTATCTCGTAGGAATTTGAGCAATACTATAAGAAATTCAAGGATTAAAACAACAAAGAACATAAAACACCAACATACAACGGATGAACAGAACTAACAAAGGATGATTATCTATGAAGGAGACAGAACAGAGATGCTTACCTGTGAATAATGAGAAGGGGAGGAAGAAGAAGAAGAAGAATAGGCGAAAGCAAGTGAGACTAAACCCTAAACCCTTTTACTCAGAGGCGGGTTACTCAGCTGAAGAGAGATGGGCATTTGCGTTTGGGCCCAATGAAATTAAGGGCTTGTGGCCCAATTTAATCGTATACTCAATAGGGTCGCTGGATCTTATTAATTTTTAAGGTGTTTATGAACTCTTAACCTATGTTTAATTATGGTCGGTGGTGATGAATTATTGTTCTTAGGCAAATATGATTAAGTAGTAGATTGAGTCGAATTTGTCCATATTATTAAATTGAGAATTGAGAATTGTGATAGGATATTTGTAAGGGTTAATTTTGAGATTATTGGTTAATGATTAATGTAGACATTGTGAACTATGATTGAATGATGATATATGTTGTTGTTAGTGGATGATGCTTAGCTGTTTGGGAGTTATAATAAATTAAGGAATTATTATTTTTAAATATTATTTTTATTTTTTTAAATATTTATTCTAATTAAAAAAATTATTTTAAATTTGAATACTATAATTTTTTTTTCCATTTTTTCTAAATATTTACCCTTTTCTTTTTAGGTTGATTATCTGTTAATGGAATTTCTTTAGTTTACTGAATATTTAATATATTATAAAAGATTGTGGTTATATTATTTGTTCAAATTCAAAAAATTAAAGACATAAGTTCAGATGGATGGGGTTGGGTCACACTAATTTGAGCCTCAATGAGCTACCTACATATTTAAGGCAATTTCATCCCTTTGAGCATTTTATGCTTGGATTGATTGCTGATTGGGGAATGAGGACCCATAAACTATCACTGTGTCTTCATAGAAATGTGTTAGAATTCATTTCAAATATAGTGTCTGGAAGTTCAGTTTGCCCTGTGAATCACACAACATGCTATCACAAATTATGGTTCGCTGCCAATGTTATAACAAGGCATGTTGCAAAGTTGTTAAACTCGCGATCCTAACTTGGATCGGTGGACGGTCTACATAATCGGATCGTAGAGTCGTAATATTCTACAAATTATGGAAATATAAATATTTATTTACGTACATATACATTTCAAATATGCTTATATATATTGGAAATTGCATTCAGCCGGTGAAATGATGATTAAAAATGAAGATTTTGATTCCATTATTGCATTTTGCTTAAAATCTCTCAACAAATGTTTCTTCTGTTTCTCCTCTCAAAGTAAAGTGATCTTTAAAATTGATGTTTAGCATAAATAACTCATAGAATCGTACGAGTGAATTGTTGAGGCATAAATGACTCGTAGAATCATAGAGTTGAATTGTGAGTTTGACAACATTGGCATGTTGTGCACCAGCACCGAAGGATCACTCCACTATGTTCCATAGTTGAGGATGATACTGGTTAAACATTCATGTGGGCTTTGAGGTGCTATGCCACCATTGAACTCTGGAAGATTATACCGTGTCATCTAGCAGGGCACCACAAGTGCAGCGTAAGTGTTGGAACCAACATCTGCTAAGTAATATTGTCATGAAAAAGTGAATTATAACAGAATGATCTAACTATATTTGTGAATTGACTAGGTGTGGCGTAGATAATTTTTTGAAGTAAGAATGATTACCCTCCAGTGGCCATGGGAAAGAAGCGTCTTCGTCAATCACTTTTATCAGGACTCGTGCATCATGAGCACTCCCCTCGCACCTAGCATATGCATATTTGAAGTTCATGTCAAAGTCAAAAATCGCCAAGACATTCTGGGATTTCACTCCCTTGTGTGATACCCAAGCATTCGAATAATGTACAGATATATGGGTGGTATAACAGTGTCGCATGGCACCAACAACGCCCTTAACATATTTGACCAAGTAAAATTAGTAAAGGCGAACAAGTTTTATTTTAATGAAGGATTCCTATGTAGCACAATGATGCACGTCTTTTATGCATGCTTTTAGGCTCATTTAAACGAAGAATTAGGTAGCAATTGCATGCATTATTGGTCATTTTGTGTTTACTTATGTCATCTTGTGTCATTTGACATGTGTGCTCGTATTGTAGTAAAAAGAATGATTTTTCAGGTCAAAAGTCCATGAGGACAAAGTCCGGAAGAAACGAGAATGAAAAGGGCTGAAAATGTGAAGTTGAGAAGAGATTGTGCCGAGAAGACCCACTCGATCGAGTGAGAGTAGCTCACCCGGTCCAGTGGGGTAAGTTGCAAAGATGAAAATGCAGACTTTCGCTCGACCGAATAGGCTCATACTTCTTGGTCGAGCAACAAAATCAGATTTATTCATTAGTCCAGAATCTTTTGCTCGGTTAAGCAGAATTGTCCCGCTCGGTCGAGCAACGTCATGGGCTTGGCGGATTTTATTTGTTTTGCAATAAATTTGGCCCATTATCACCCTATCTCACCCAAAACTATAAATAAAGGGTTTAAAGACTAATTTTATCAGAATTCACCATTAGTAGAGAGTAAGCAAGATAAGGAAGGATCAAACTTGAGAGCCAGAATCAAGATTATTTCAAGATTCTAGGTTTTATTAGTTATTTTGTTATTGAATTGATACTTATGTTATTCATTTGAATATTGTTTATTTTCAATTGCAATCATGAATGCGTAGTTTTATGTATATTATAGGGCTAGAAAGTAGAATCAATGACTTTGTGGTTATTATTTTGAATATTAGACCCTTTCAATGTTTTTATCTACGTGTTTGTTTTAATCATTGGTTTGATAATATGATCAATTGTTAGACTTAATTAGGCTTAATAAATCAACATCCGAGAGGGAGGTTTGTGAATAGGCTTACGTAGCGTAGATAATCAATCAATAATAATCAAGAAGTTTGAGTTATTTGCGTAGGCATTGATATTGTGTGCATTTAGGAGCTACTCTATAATGATTGATCGGGGACAATAATTATTTATACGTAGTCCATATGTTATTTGCTCTGAGGGGAAGGTGTAACGTAGTGTTGTGGTCGCCTAAAAAACTAGAATTTGTTCTAAATGTTTTAAATTATTCAGTTAATTAATCATACGGAAGTCGTAGAGGAAATTGAATCCTAGGATATATTCTCTTAATATGATTTAATCTTAAATCATATATCATCTACTTCAATCTAGCAATTAGTAGTTTAATTTAAGTTTCAAATCGTAAGATCTCCATTTTCAACTGCCTATATAGAGTTGATTTATTCCAATTTTGGTATTTAATTGACTTAGTGAACCGTTCTATGTGGGATGGATCTTGCTCATGCTAGCTATAGCTATGTCGTGCACTTGTGGTTATACTATGTTAGAGTAGGGGTAAAGATGGTTGTTATTAAGAATATGATGTAGGATTTGTGTATAGTCGGGGGCAGTGATCAAGTCCATTCCCAATGTTAGAAGTGGCTGCAATATTTCATGAAAGTGACGATTAACCGTCTCGGTCAAGTGCCGCAATCATTTCTCTTCGTCTCTATGGAGATGATGCATACATACGGTTCTTACAAAGATCATAACATACTCAATTATTGAGATATGTGATTGTGGGTCCTTGGTTAACAAACCTCGGCCATCTGAAGTCTGTACTAAGGCATAGAAACAATCCTTTGTCATCCGCGCTTGAGAGTAAAAACAATTTTCATTACCTAGCAGTAGCTCGGAACACCAATTCGAGCTCTGTAGAATAGAATTATTATTTAGTTGCGGTTGGCTAGCTGGATTTAAATCAGTACATTCATGAAAAATTGGGAGACATGCATCTTTGGAATCATTGGAATTGGCAGAAGAGATGTCAATATTTAAGTTTGATATGTAGCCTATGGATCGTAGAAAGCAATAATAATGTCAAATTTTTAAAAACGAAATTATAAAAAATAAGATAAAAGTCATATATCACACATGGGATAGGCCTCATATATCATAGGCCTAAATACAAGCAACACAATCTTCCGTTGTCGTGAGCCTCCTGCCCCTTCCACAAGCACTCCCCTCCCCAACCTTTGTAGTTGAAGTTGAAGGCTGATTCCAGACATAAAATTCCCAGAGTTGCCGAGAAGGACGAATTAATTGCAATTGAAGAGGTTCGACTCAACATTTTAAAGGACCAAACACTCCCTTTTGTAATTTTACCTTCTTACCCTTAGCTAAAGAGCATTTTCTGTAGTTTTTGTGTCTTTTTCGATGTGTGGGGTTGGGGTATTATAAATACCCCTTCCTCCTCTCATTGTAAACAAGCCTCCATTATAAATCTTCTCCTACACTCTTTCCTTTCTTTCTTCATAGCATTTTCATTTTTTCATAGTTTAAAGCTAGAGTTTTCTTCCTCCTCTTCAAGGAGGAAACCATCTTTGGAGGAGAACTCGGGAATTATTTGCGAGCTTGTAACACCCATCAAGATTATCAAAGTTCTTCAAGGATTTTTCAATCTATTAAGCATTTCACTATCCCTTCTCTTTATTTTAAGTTTTTATTGTTTTTTCTTGCTTCATGTTGTTGAATCTTGTCTTTGCTTTGATGATTTGTGAAAAATTACCTTGTTTCCCGAAGCCTAGAAGTAGTCTAAGCTTCGAGGTTGACGAATTGTTGATTGATTGTTGGATTTGTTGTGGATTGTGGCAACCTAGGGTTTGAGCTCGATTGATTTGTAATGATTTCCAATCAATTTCGAGACTAAGTTCATAGGCTTGCATTATGGTCGCTCGGGTTTTAGTGGCTTAGAATTATTTTGATTGGTTATGCAATTAGGAGATGATAGTTGGCCCCTAGGCTTGGCATTGCTACCATGACAAGTCTTGCATACTAGATTTTAATTGAGTTTAGAGATTAATTACTACGCCTTATAATGGTCGGGTGGAGAACTAATTCCGCAAATTTAGGTTAATCGAGACCCAATTGGTAGAGAGAAGACCTATGGAGGAGAAGGTATACTGAGAGGGGGAGTATTGTCTAGGGGCCGTTGGTTGGGGACAAAATGAAGTTTAATCTTGTGTGTAGGTTCCCGAGGTTGCATTATAATTGTTTATCCATGTAGGTAGTCTATATAGAACCTTGTTTACTTACCGATTCTAGGGGATTAGGGGCACCTCAACCTCTTTTGTAGAATTTGCGTTCAATTGGGACATAGGTTGGTTTGAGAATTCAATCACATAAAACTCACAACAATGTCTTATAATGGTCTTTGAAATATCAATCCTAGCTGCTTGTGTGAAATCAAGCCTCAGGAATATTTTCTCATCGATCAGTTCCCTCTTTGTATCGATATATATATATATCTATATATATATATATATTATGTCGATTAGTATAATCACATCTCCAACATGAGTTTGACCTAACTTACTCGAACGTGCTTAAGCTGATTCTTACGGAATTATTCTCCCCGTCGATTTGATATTCTTTATACTACCTCTGTCACAAGCCGTATGCTTGCAGTTTGAGAAGGTCGTTCTAATCCTAGCAATTTAGAACGACTTTCGCAACAAGTTCATGGCGCGGGCCTGGGGTTGGGTTATAATTGTTTATCCATGTAAATAGTTTACATAGAACCTTGTTTACTCACCGATTCTAGGAGATTAGGGGCACCTCAACCTCTTTTCTAGAATTCCCATTCAATTGGGGGCGTCGGTAGGTTTGGGAATTCAATCACATAAAACTCAGAACAATGTCTTATAATTGTCTTTGAATTGTCAACCCCAGCTTGCTTGTGTGAAATCGAACCTCGGAAATATCTTTCCATCGATCGGTTCCTTCATTGCCTATATTTATTTGTTTTATGTCTTTTAGTATAATCACATCCTCGATTTGCGTTGGGCATAACTTACTCGAACATGCTTAAGCCGATTCTCATGGAATAATCCTCCCCGTGGATTCAATATTCTTTTTATACTACCTTTGTCATAAGTCATATGCTTGCGGTTTGAGAAGGTCGTTCTACCTAGCGATCTAGAGTGACTTTCGTGACAAATTCACCATGCAGTCAACTCTCTTCCATTGATTAAATGCTTCATTATCATTCTGCGGTGGCTTAATTTCTTCCATAACAAAGCCTAGCTTATTCTTCATAGATAGAGCTATCTCCATCGATCTACTTCATGGCCGAAAATTCGACATGATTACTATCCTTGGATGATATGAGTCGTTCATCATTAATGAATTACTTTCCTTGTTCTCATTCATAGCTATTTGCTTCGATCCTAAACCAGATCCGTCAGTATTAGTTTCCAATGCGGGCCAATCTTCCTTTGTTAGCCATGCCTTAGTACGTGCTATTGCATATTCAAGTGTGCTTAATACTCTGCTCTAGATGCCATGTAGAAAACAATGTAGAATATGTAGGAACTGTTTTATTGAATATTAAAAAGTTTTACAACAAAATAGTAATTGCTCCATTAGAGAGCTTAGATAGAAGATACAAAGCAATACAATGAAAGGTGTATGTGTTTGTTTCTATTTATAAACGTTGAGCTAAAGAGTGCATGAACTAACAAATCCGCATGAAAGATTAACGAGCCAACCAGAATGTGACACCTATAACTACTACTAACTGATCCATGCTGATACAACTAACTGGTCATGTGCTTTTTTCCATTCCAAGCACGTCTTCACTCTTCTATGTGTTTTGAGCCTCTAGTCAACAAATCTTATAGAAGCTTAAGGCTTTTTAAGATAAGCAGCTGAGATGATATTTATTTTTTATTCTAACACAATTTTGGTCTTCACTAATATATATCAGTTTAGGGCTTCACATGTGTACATCATATTGTTCATCGGGTTTAAAGAATTAGGGCTTGACAACTATATTTTCCTAAAAAAATTCATTAAGAAACTTTTGAATAATCTACTGATGGTTTGTGCGAGCTTCATTTTGTACTAGAAAATCCCAATTTCACTATCAAAATCAAGCTAAATACAAAAAACCCCAACTTCTCTAGCAATTGCAACATTATAACATAAATAAACTTCGAGCTAGGGTTTCAGATCGAATCTCATACCCAGAATATCTCGCACACAGCGTAGCGGTGCCCATGATTCCTTTCAGTCCTTGATTTTCGGAGAACGGCGGCGTAACGACAACTAAATTGCAGGTACATGTCGTGCTAAAGGGGGAGAATGAGCCTAAATTTTTTTGAACAAGAAAGAAATGGTGGGTGTCTTTCTTTTAATTTGCGGTTTAAGTTAAGAGAGAAGAATATATGGTTATGCTATTTGATTTAATTTAGGAGTTGACCTAGCTATATAAAAAAAGAAATCCTAAAATATTGTCATGCGACACTCACATGGCTTATATAGAAGGAATATATAGCCGGATTTGCAAAGTATGACAAATCGCGTCATACATGTTTTAATCGAAAAAATAAATTGTTTATGTTGGAAAGTGAAAAATCCGCAAGTTTATGTTTTAAGCTGTAATTAACCCAACAGTTTATCATTATTTGAAGAATATATCTTATCTAGCACTTAATTATTTAGGTTTTTAGTGTATTATCAGATGTAATATAAAATTTAACATCAGTATACACAATAATTAGTTAAATTATAGAAATAATAAATCTAATTTATTTAAAAGTATAAATCTAATATGTATTTTTTTTTTTTTTTTTTTGAGCGAGTGAGTAATACACCCTATGTCCTAGTTTATCTTGCACACTTTCCACCCTTAAAATCTGGGTCATTCTAGGGTGCAATAGTTGCACTTGTGCAACTAAAGAGTAATTTAGTTAATTTCCAAAGTTTTGCATATGGGCCAATTCAGTTATTTATTCTAGCATACTAGAATTGTCAGAATTTTCCTACTCCCTATGATTTGGACGGTGAAGAGACATAGTGAAAATTCACGGACGATCGTATGCTGAGAGTTTCTGTGGAGTTGAGACGGATTGACGACAGACGAATAAATTTCATACCTATATCACTGATAGTCCACACACTAATAGAAAATTTCGCATAAAATTTTAAATTAATGAATGGTCAAGATGACAATTTAAAAGATCCAATAACTGAAAGTAGAATATTGTACATGTGCAACTATTGCATTGGAATAAGACTCTTAAAATCTTCACCCTCAATTCTCATCCTCAATCAACTTTTGAAAAATCAAAAAAATTTAGAATAGTAACTTTTTTTTTATACTTGTGTGAGTGTCAACATTTCTTGTGGAAGATAAGATGACGGAGGAAGTATTGTTTTAAGGATAAATTAATTTAATAGATATCCGGATTCGATTAACCCCGATCTGGTCATACACCGGAAGGGGACGTGATCCAGATTCTGATACGTGTCATTGCCAATTTGCCACTCCTGGAGTTGAGGAACCAGAGTCGATTTTCAAATTTCAACAATTAACGAACCCTAATCTTGGAATAATGGCTGATCGTTTCTTCCCCAATGAAATGCCCAATTACATCCCGGAATATTCAGCCGCGGCTGCCGCTTCTGATTCACTCATCAACCTTCTCCACCGTCCATATGAAACGCTCTCCCAAGCGCTCAAAAAAGCAGCTTTAGACCTAAAAAACACAGTATATTCTTAATGTACCTCGCACATGTCCTATTAACGCTGTTTTCGACGTTTCTTGAATGATTGTTTTGCTTTTCTCTTTTGGACGACGAACTAAAGAATTTGGTTGATGTAGGTGGTGAAGGAGACCTGGATTGCAAACGGCAAACGAGTGCGCGACTATAGTATGTACACTGGAGCTTTGGGAACTGCTTTCTTGTTGTTCAAAGCTTATCAACTTACCGGTGACAAGAATGATCTTGCTCTTTCTTCTCAAATCATTAAAACCTGTCACTCTGCTTCCCAAGGCTCTGGGTATGTTCAATTCTTCGACTTGTTACTTTAGAATGCTCGAATTTAGCTTTAGCGGATAATGATTAGTAGGTGTTAGCATAGATTGTTGCTTGATTCTTTCCTGGAGTGGGGTTTATTTGTGATATGTGGGTACGGTTGAGTTGGCTGCTTATAAGGTTTTCATGTATGCTTGCTAATGTTGGAGATCGGTTGGTTTTGGATTCATGGAGAATTCATCAGGTTAAGGATGTTGTAGGGAATTGTAAAAGCTAAAATTGTTGAGATCATGGTCTAAGCTTTGTCGGTCATAATTGCCTGAAAGGAATACTCGATTTTGGACAGGATAAGTTTGCTAAGAAGCACAAGATAAATTAGATTGAAGTGGAAATGGAGATGTGACAATATATAAACCGGTTGTAAGAGGACCGACTATCCTGCTTAGAACTCTTAAGTGATTGGTTTGCTCACTTGTCCACCTGGATGGCTGTATCATACCAATCAGCAAGACATATCTTAGAAAATTTGTATAAAATAATTGGAGCTTGTTCTAAATTGTAGGCGCGTCACTTTCATATGTGGAGAGGCAGGTGTGTGTGCTCTTGGAGCTGTGGTAGCACATCACAGTGGTGATGAAAAACAATGCTGTCACTACATAACACAGTTCAAGGAGGTAGTTTATCTTGAATCAATGAATGATCCAAATTCCAAATTCAACTTGACTTTTCACCTTTGGTAGCTATTCTTGTTCTTTGATATTAATGTGCTGCTTGCAATTTCCGATTGAGTTCAGATTAAGCTTTCAAAGGATCTTCCAGATGAACTATTGTATGGGAGAGCTGGGTTCTTGTGGGCATGTTCTTTCTTGAACAAAAATATCGGTAGTAACACGATATCTTCCTCCAGGATGGTATGTCCTTTTGATAATATCATATTAAATTTCACGTGTCCGCTTATTGTAGCCCTTATTCATGTTTATCTTGTATATGCAGAGGGCTATCGTTGACGATATTATAGAGTCTGGTCGACAGTTGGGGAAAGGAAGGTGTCCTTTGATGTACAAATGGCATGGGAAAAAGTACTGGGGAGCAGCCCATGGTTTGGCTGGCATCATGAACGTGTTAATGGACATGGACCTGAAGCCCGATGAAGTGGAGCATGTGAAAGACACCCTACGTTACATGATCATGAACCGTTTCCCTAGTGGCAATTACCCCTCTAGTGAAGGCAGTGAAAATGATAGGCTTGTGCATTGGTGCCATGGGGCCCCTGGGATTGCTCTTACTCTAGTGAAAGCAGCAAAGGTAGAGACAACAATTGTATTGCTTATTCTTAATCTTTATCATACTTCCATGACAATGGAATGAAACTAGGGTGTACCCGTTTACGTGAAACGAGAATGGTTCATAGGAAGGTCTATCAAGCTGAGGCATTACTTGGCCTCAAAAGTGAGAAGACAAACAGAAGTATAATTTGTTCTGCCTTCCGTGCTATGCTGAAATCAATGAATAGATATATCGTCATCGTTTGCACTATTTTAAGTTTTTAAATGTAGTAATATACCAACCAAATCTCGCTCATGTTGGCTAACAGGTTTTTCAAAGTGAAGAGTTTCTGCAAGCAGCGATTGATGCGGGGGAAGTGGTCTGGAACAGAGGCCTGCTTAAACGGGTTGGGCTTTGTCACGGCATAAGTGGGAATGCATACGTGTTCCTTTCACTGTACCAATTAACAGGCAAACCAGAGTTCTTATACAGGGTGAAAGCATTCGCTTGCTTTCTTCATGAAAGGGCTCAATCTCTCATTTCAGAGGGCATTATGCATGGAGGAGATCGTCCATCTTCGCTCTTTGAAGGCCTTGGCGGAATGGCTCATCTGTTCCTTGACATGACTAAACCATCTCAGGCTAGATTTCCGGCTTATGAACTTTAGCTTACCTTGTATGTGAATAGATGTGTATACACTAGTGCAGTGTTGAGTGCATCGATGTTTTCCTTGTAACCTGAACATGTGTGTGCTAATGATCGTTGCCCTTTTCATTGGGTCACCATGTAAATATGTCTCTGTGTGTGTGTGAGTGAGGACCATCATGTAAAGATATTGGTCAGGCTCTCAGATCGGAAAAAAGCAGGCCTTTTTGCGCCCATTATCTACTAAACACACCCCAATTCAGTTTAGAGAGCCAACATGAACGATAGAAAATGGAGTGCTTTTAGTAACTAAAGGGGCGCAAATAGTCCCACCTTCAGAAAAGGCAATGTGAGTTTTAGTTCACCTTATGTGACTAACGACGAAGGAAATTTGATCAGGTACGAATACTATCCAGTGGTTATCGAATCTTCCAGTCAACAATTTTTAATTAGCTGATTTTGTTCAGAATTTTTCATAGCGTTTTACATCAACTCACATTAAAGCTAAAATTGATAAGAGTCCACTTAACTTAAAAAAATGGATTGGGTGATTTTATTATGATCCTTATAAGAATCTTACAGTCATTTTTATTTTTTGATGATGATGTTAGCATCTACAAGGTTCCTCAATCCAAAGATTCCTCTTCGAAGGCAAAGCTTAATCGCTCAATCCAACAAGTTTCTCGCTAACTTCCCACAGTTTACGAGCTTTCTCAACATCACTGGCTTCTTGTGACAACTGGTTCTCAAACGAAGCCGAGTCCTTGTTCCAGCTCCAGTACACTCCCGATTTCGTCAAGCTTGGATCACTCACAACCTGCACCACCAAATTATTACAGGTTACATTAATTCACGATCCCTTTATCCTAATTCTTGCGTTCATCTTTTTAATTTAATTTCATTCTGTGTATTTACCTGTGCAAGTCTTTTCCCAGCATCCTCCTCTGATACAAACCCTTTTGTGATGAATTTCTGGAAGGGAGGGAAAAGGAGCCTGAACAAGGGAATGTGCTCTCTGAAAAGCCCGGTAGTGGCAATGCAGCCCGGGTATAGTGATGCGAATGTGATGCCTGTGTCTTCATGGTAACGTCTGTGAAATTCTTGCATTATCAGCATGTTGCAGACCTTGCTGTCTTTGTATGCTTTGGCACCATCAAAGTCTCCGCCATCAATCATGGATGAGCTGTTCAGCCCGTTCAGCCCACCTTGGAGTCCGCGCAGGTCCCCAAGGTTCGCCTTTGGAGGTACATTTCCAGCTAATGTATTCGTATTCCCTGAAATTCAATATAAGAGAAGTAATGTTGAGCATCAACGATTCGACTCAATTAGACATCCTAACATGGTATCGAGCTGGCAGATAGGGCCAACCAACCCACTCATTCGGGCCTGAACGAATTCTTTCTGCAGCTCTATGCCGTGTTCTATTTTTCCTTTTGGAGCTGCCCCGGAAAAATCGGACCAATTAGGCACATCTTTTTTTGGGTCGGGGTATCAGGCCAGGCTCAACCGACCAGCTTAAACATGATTTTTATGTCTATCATACCTGTGATTGAGCCGACGATTATGAGTCTCTTTGATGGATAATCAGACTTCTGCATGTCGTCAAGCAGCAATCTTGAAAGAAGGAAGTGGCCCAAATGGTTAGTCCCAACACTAAGCTCGAATCCTTCGGCTGTGAATGACGGCTCGCGGGCCGTCGGTTGGTAGACAGCAGCATTGCAGACCAAGACGTCGAGAGGCTGGCCCGATCTTTTAAAGTTATCAACAAATTGCCTGACACTTTCAAAGGATGCAAGGTCCAAATGCATGATTGTGTAATTCTCCTTGGCCATTCCGACTGATTTAGCAGCCTTTTTGGCCTTGAGGAAGTCCCTGCAGGCCATGATTACGTGCCATTTGCCACTTTCAGCCAAGGACTTGGCTGTGGCCAGGCCCAGGCCCGATGAGGCTCCGGTGACAATGACAGTGCCTTTCCTTAGTGTCTTCTTGCCTTGGACGGTGGCCGGTGTGAAAGTTGGAGCGGTGGCCATTGTTTGAGATCTAACTATCGGTAATTTTCTTGAACCGAATTCTCTCTGCAAGAAAATCGGATCTCTATGAATCAATTGCATTCTTGATTCAATAATTTTTACGTGCATTTTTGGATGGAATTCTTTTACCTTGATTTTCAATGCAGAAGAGGTGACATGGTCTGAGAGTGAAACTCCAAAAAGGCCTGAATCCTTCAACGATACACTGGTTTTTCCCTGCACAAGACAATGACACGTTAGTAAGAGACAGAGAGAGACCTATACTCCTTGCTCTATAATCTATGTTCTATTTTGACCCCTCCCACCCCATCTGGAAGAGGTGCAATCCGGATCTTCCACTCCGACGATGCATATTCACTACTGACGTCTTAGGGATGTCATATTATAATTTGGCATCCCATGATACAGTTGTTGTAGAAGATGTTGCATCATTGGAAGTAGAAGAGCTGGACCGGAAGAGGTGGGAGAGGAGGAACCTATACGTCTTAATTCTTTTCTATTACGACCCCTCCATCCCAACTGGATAATGTGAGAGAGAGAAGGAGAGAGAATGAAACCTCTTTGTGAATGGAGAAGGCAGAGGGGAGAAGAGCAGCCATTTCGAAGTTTGTGATGCTGGAAAGGAAACCTTAATGTTGCCAAATATCTTAGCAGCAGTTGGTACTTTGGTCTCACAAAGTGACCGAATATATATAGTCTGATTTGGACAGAAGTGGATATGGAAATCCAACATGGATAAGATAATATTTGTTGGAAGTATATGAAAGCCAATAAGATTTTGTGGTTGAGATTTCCCTTGATATTATTATTATAAGAACAGGTGCTCCCACAGTCATGGGCTGCGGGGGTATGGGTTAATAATTGATACAAAGGATAATGTTAGTGGAGTATGGTACCGTTAGTCCCAGAACTTGGCTGCTTTGGTCGCCCATATCTTCTCTCAACAAGTCATTTTTGTACTTATTCTTCCTGTTCGTAAGCTCGTGAGCTCATTTGTAAACTATACTAGGGGAAGGATGAGAATAGCGGAAGGATAATTGTTTGAACGTTATTTTAGGAACTACTATGTTTCTTAGTATTCACGTTTCATTATAAAACATCAATTAATTTGAGACGGAGGAAAGTGAAATTCTTAAGGGGCTAAATGCGTACTGCAATAATAAATTATGTCTAACTTCACACAATTAAAAAATTTGAATTGAAAATAGCATATAGACAATTTAAAACAAACAAACCATTTACAATTATAATGAATTGTACAGGAATATACATTTTACATTTACAAACACACGAGTTATGTAAGTCAACAAGCTAAAATTTAAATATTATAATTTAGCTTATATAATTAATCATTTAGCTAGGGGTGTACATGGAACTCTTTCGAAATGTATTGGAAAACGAACTGAAAGCTTACTGAATCGAAAATGGACCGTTCACTTTTTCCAAATTGAACTGTACCCGAAAAAAATACGACATGATTCTGGATATACAGTAATATTCATACGGAAAATCACACCAAATTGTACTGAACTGGCCCGAACTATCTCATACCAGGAACCAGGATTACAAAATATATAAATATACAATTAATTTCAAACATAGAGTAGTCTACAAGCTTTGTGTATAACTTTTATACATCACTACTTTTGAACGACCTTACTTGAAATGTTTACTTGCCTTGTCGTTTATGTCAACCTAAATTTTAATATTAGGTGCAATTCTGATGTGAGTATCTTAATATTTATTTTCTAATTTTAACTTTGATATAAAAATCTTGAAAAATCTATGATAATCAAGTACTCCCTCCGTCCCGGCTTAACCTGCCTAGGTTGACCGGACACGGGGATTAAGAAAAAGCAGATTTTGTGGAATCTTTGACTTTTTTAAAGGTGGAGATTGAGAATGAAGATTTTGAGGGTGTAGATTGTGAGAGAAATTTGCTATTTATGGGGTAGGCAGGTTAAAGTGGGACAAACTAAAATGGCAAGTAGGCAGGTTAAGTTGGGACGGAGGTAATATGTCTTATTAAATCAAACTGTCTGATTAGATCCGTCTGTTCCTGATTTTGGGACAATTCCATACGGATTTTTATTAGTTTTGGTTCGGTTCTGGTTCTTAAATTTTGGGAGAAACCGAACTTTGAGGCGGTATTGATTTTTTTAAATCTCCGATGTCTACTGTCATGTGCACACCCCTGCATTTAGTCCATAAAATATTATATAAATTGACCTATAATATAAAAAACGTATCTCATAGAAGTATTTAATACATAGACATATAATTTAACTTATTGGACACCATATCAAATAAGTTTCGTATTTGTAATAAAATTTAGAAAATAATAGTGACGGAACCAAAAGCTCATTATGACATACTCCCTCCATCCCGGTTTAATTTTTCTACTTTGATCGGGTACGAAGGTTAAGAAAAAATAAATTTTGTGAAATTTTTTACTTTTTTTAAAGGTGGAGATTTTGAGGGTAGAAATTGTGAGAGAAATTTGTCATTTATGGGCTGTAAAGTTAAGTTGGGGTAAACCGAAAAGGAAAGTAGGAAAGTTAGAGCGGGACGGAAGTAGTAATTTGAAATATCCCTCCGTTTTAAAATATATGATGTTTTAGCTCCCTAATGATTTTCTAAAATAATTGACGTTTTAGCTATATTTTACCATTTGTCTTAATTTTACCCCTATAGTAATCCTAAAATATCTTTTACTTTTCAATCTCCTATTCATATTTAATTTCGTTAAATTTTTATCACCATAAACTTTAAGAGTATACTTGGTGATATATTTATTTCTTAATTCTTTCGCTTATTTCTAAATTTTTTATTTATTTTAAAATGAAGGGAGTAATGTTTAAAACAGAGAGATCCTTAATAAACATAAAATAAGGTCAAACACATCTCTATTAAACACCACATGTATGTTGTTTGAAGAAAGAAACAAAAAAGAGAGAGAGAGGGGAAATTAGAGCGGCCTCTATTATAAATAAAATCCTGAATAGCCCAAACATATAAGTGAGCAACCAATTGTGATAAAAGCCAAGACAAACAAATTCTAAAAATAGCCTCACAACCCTCAAATATTAGAATCTGTGCTCGCGTACAGTTAATAACGTACATAAAAAATTAATTGAGGGTGCCCCATTTATATACAAATTGAGAAATTCGTAAATTTTTTAAGCATACTCTGAGATTATGTGACAATTTTTTACCAAAAAGGAGACACATTCTAAGTATGCTAGAAAATAAATTCTTTTACATTATGTTCTAAATTTAAAATATTAGATAAATTATATTAAAAAATAGTATTTTAGAAAATCTAAAAGGGAGGACTACCGTTGTGCACCCCCTAAATGTGTCCATGAGCCTCATATTCAACTCTCTAAATAAAATTAGAAAATACTAATAATTGAGATAAGATCAATATATTGACTCAATTCCAAAAAGGAAAAAAAAATATAATTAAGATATAATATTTCTATATTCATTCTATTTCTTAAAATCTTTATCTTTGTTGCTTATAGATAAAATTTTATTCAAGTTAGACAATATAATTATTCATTTTATTTAATTAAGTTGTATTAAACTCAACTAAAATACGCAGATATAATAACACATTTCGACGGGGTCGGAGGCCTATTGCTGTCCTTGGCCCCTACATTGGTCCATCTATGTATGCAATATTCGTTAGTTGTAAGAAGATTGAAAGAACAGTGCACGTGTAAGAATTTGAACAATAATAGTGCATGACTGTAGCCTTGTAAGATGTTGAAATAAAAAGCATTGTAACAAACACTTATCTATAAATTTCGAGGAGGAATCTCTACTTCCTCGTAGACCTCTTTCATTAGAAAATATATTTTTCACATGTACATATAGGAGTTACAAACTTTAGGACTTCCCCCTAAGAAGCCACCTATATATCCACTCCTCCTAACTACTTGTCCAACTGTCTGGTCCACTAAATGGATTGTGCACTGAATCTCTCAAGTGCACGACGAGATTCTCTGAACCTGTCAGACGCGATCTCCCAAACCCGTCAAACTAACAATTATGAAACAGATGTTCTTAAACAAAAAGAACCTCAATACGGACAAAACTAAACTAGACTCTTTAAAGTGTATAATGTTCAATTACCAAGTCAATACAGAATGCTTGGGCATGCAACTATGTATAATGCTCGTCCAAGACTATGTACGAGGTGGATTATAATCCCTTCATTCTTCACTTCCCTTGATGTTTTTACATTGGTATGCTGAAATGAGAAGTGAGTCAAGAATGACTTGTTTCTTGGGATATTAATTCTTAGCTAAATGTAATGTATGTGAGCGCCTATTTCCTCATTCATTTAACATGTATGACATTTCTCTAAGATTTTGAGCATGGATTTTTCACATGCATTATTAATTAATTGATTTTGTCAAACCTGCTGCCAAATAAACCAAGTACACAAATCTCCAAGAATAATTGTTAGTAAAAAATAAATATTTTTCATAAATACTAATAATAATTAAATGTGATAAAATCACATGTTAACAACTCCCAATCATATTTGACCCAAAATATTAATACAAATAACGTAAATAAGCAATAACTTGCTCAAAAGGAAAAAAAAGTAATACATTACCAATATAATAAAAGCGTAAAGCAAGTTTTCAGGAACGCCATCGACAAGTATTAACTGGCGATCAACTGTTGTTTCTCGAATAATATTATTTTAAAACTAGAAATATTTTAAAAAACGAGGTTGAGATAAAAAAAATAGGATTGTTTACATAAATCAGTATGTACTATACGCGTTGTCATTTTGCAACCTAAACCTTTTTTTCCTATTTGCAATCTAAACTTTTTTTTTTTGATGTAGTTTGAATATTATTATTAGACTAGTCACCTGATTTAGGTCAGTGGTCTTGTCGCATGTTTATGGTACAAGTCTTTTAAGATTATTTTTGGGTTTAGGTGAATCAGGTATCAATTTATTTATTATTTCTATTAATTTATTTTAGTTGCTGCTTTTGAAAAATTGTTTATTATCGTTTGGAGTTTAGGATTTCTGGAGTATGGTTTGTTGGGAAATTAACGAACAATACAATAATAAAGAACGATAAATGAGAACCATCGACAAAGCAAAAAAGAAGACACCAAATTTAACGTGGTTCGCTAACAATTTGTTAGCTACGTCCACGGCCAAACGAGAGGAACCAATCAATATCATAAGAGTGCTTACAAAATAGGACAAAGACAAACTTGACCCTAGGTCAACTATCCAACTCTTCATCCTAACAAACGGAGACAAACTCCACACTCTATGACCAAACGACTCTAAACCCGAAAATAGAGTCCCAAATCAAAAGACAACCTCTCTCTTGTCTCTCAACTAAAAAACAATTGACTGACCAATATGGCCAATCCAAAACAATTGACTGACCAATATGGCCAATCCAAACAATTGACTGACCAAAGTGGCCAATCCAAACAATTGACTGACCAAAGTGGCCAATACAAATTCCAAAGTCAATAGGCCTATTTATAAGCCCCAAAACCTAATTCTAGACACAAAAGGAATCCAATTGGGCCTAGGCTTGCGCCGGCCCATCTTCTGCGCCGCCAGGTCCGCCTCGGCCGCGGCCATCTCGCCTCGGTCGAGGCAATCTTTCTGCCCAACTAGACTCGGCCGAGTCTACCTCGCCTCGGCCGAGGCCCATCTTCTGCCCAACTAGACTCGGCCGAGTCTACCTCGCCTCGGCCGAGCCCCATCTTCTGCACATCTCGCCGCGGCCGCGGCCTTCCGTCGCGGCCGTGTCCTCCGACGCGCCCAATTCCAATGACGTCCATATCCAAGCCTCCACCTTGATGCAAACGTCAATTCAAACCAAACCAGATTCAAGGCACAAATTCTTAACATGGTTGTTTATTTTTAATTATTTCAGGTTAGTTGTTTGGTGGTGAGGGTTTCTGGTTTGTTAATTATTTTATTTTAGTTGTCTATTAATGTTGTGGGTTGTTGATTATTTTACTGTTTGATTTATGGTTAGGGTTAGGGTTAGGGGTTTTGTTTGTTTTAAGTTAGTGTTTAGGGTTAGGGTTTATTTTTTATTTTATTATTAGTTTTTTTTGGATTATTAATTACGGGTGTTTGTGTTTTAATCCAGATGATAATCCGATTTTTTTTACTATTAAATTATATCACTCTAGGACATTCAATGAATTAAGGTTGCTTTGTTATGTGGGTGGTAGTTTAACCCCATTGATCATTGTGACCCTGATGAAATGTCCTAACTATTAATGAGATAGGATTAGAATGTGTTGACAATCTATATTACAATAGGAATTAACATCTTTATGGCCCATAGAAACTGATATAGATGCAATGGACCGCGGGGGTAAAGAGAGGGGGTTGGAGATAGTAATTAATGGGATGTTTAGGGTATTTGTGAAGGACAATTCTGAACACAACCACCAAATTACTCTTTATAGCCATCATTTCAAATAAAATAAAAGAATTCATATAAGTTATTAATTTACCCTTTTCTAATTTACTACCATCAATTATTCTACTCCCACCTTTTTTTTTTTTTTTTCAGCCACCAATCAGTCACGGCTATTAATCGACATTTAAAACGGCAGTCGCATTTAACTTTTAAGCTCGATGATGGTGCACGTCGTTTTTGTATAACTGAAACTTGTGGCCAAAAAATTCCAATTGTTGTTGTTGGTTTATTAGGCCCAATTCTGATAAGCCCAATCCCCAAGCCCAAACCCCAAAAGGCAGCCCCACCCCTTTACATTCTCCTGCAGATTCATTCCCCCTCATTTCCTTTGTCTCTTTGATTCACGTAATGTCAATCAATGTTCCATGGTTTTCTGCTCCATTCTTCCCTATAAGAATGGAGCACCCTCTTCTTTGTGGGGTGTGTAGCAGAATAAGAGTGATACACTTTTGTGTGTGTGTGAGTCTCTCTGCCACCATTAAACGTCCCTTTTCTTCGTCTACGTCTTCCTTGTTCCCTTTTGTGGGTCGGGTGGGTTGAGTGCTAGAGAAGAGTGTGGGAGTTACCGGGGTTTGGGTTGGATTTCTACTTTGTGTGGAAATCACCCATAGGGCTCCAAATTTGCTGCTGTCATTATTCGATCGGAAACGGGCTCAAGGTTTTTCTGAGCCATAGTCGAACCTCGACCACGGTTCGATTCCTAACAGTTGTGACGCTTCTATATTAGATATGATGGCCATGGATTCACTTTGCACTTCAACGACTATAAGACTTGATTACAAAAATCTCCATTTACATTGTGCGCACTGAGCAACATGCAGATTACAGTAGGAAAGAAAGGAAAATAAAATGGAAATAAGAAAAAAAAATAAAAATTAGAGCAATCCTGAATCTAGATATATATAAATAGCTTTAACATTGAAATCCATTAATGGTCTTACTTCATTAGAAACCCAACTTTATATCAAGATTAGAAGCTATGAATTCCAAATTAGAAAATTGTTCCTGTAATCCATCTGTTTGACATGGCTGAGAATTTTGAGTTCATGAGTATGGTAGAGGAGTTAAAGCTGTTAACGGTGGCTGCAACTAGAAGAATTATAATTGGATTTGGGGGTGTAATTAGAAAAATGAGGGTAAATTTGGTAATATATATTAATTTTACTATTATTAATTAAAATAGTGGCTACAAAGAGTAATAGAGTGGTTGTATTTAGAATCACCCATTTGTGAATCATGTTAAAGAAAAAGGGAATGGGGATGGAGAAGAAAATGAAGTTTCAAACGAAAATATAAACCAATTTGTGGTCTTTGTAAGTGAGAGTATGGATGGGAATACCACGCCTCCATATTTCATCAATAATGACACTTTTACTAATGATAGCGCGGACGTGCAATATGTGGGGCAGATTATGACATATCTAATAAGTTTGTAGATTGTGGGTGTGATATGTCTAATGATGATGACCTCATCTTTGATGAAAATATTGATGAGGATGTAGAGTTGGGGGAGGGGGTGTTGAAGAGGTACTGTTCTAACACTGAAGGTGCTAGTTCTAGTAAAGCCCCTAAGAAGAAGCAAAATCACAAAGGGAATCATGTATTCAAACATGATACGGAGGAAATTAATCACCCAGATTCCTTTGTCTCTCAATGCTTTGATCATGCTGCCTCTTTAAAAAAAGTTGTTAGAATATAATGTATTCTCACTGGGAGGGAACTTACTTTCACCATTAATAATGTAGACAAAGTCAAAGTCAGAGTTAAGTGTACTCATCCCAAATGTACTTGGTTGAGTTTTGCTTAAAAATAGCCATTCAGATTAAGACCTTTTGTGATGAACACAAATGCCCTAGGGTCCAAAGGGTTAAACATGCCAATGCTATGCTAATAATTGGCCTATATATGTATAAAATATACACTGATCCTAAATGACCAGTTGATTCAATGATGTCATGGATTCATAAGGATTTAAAGGTCACTGTGAACATAATGGTGTTTTACAGGGCAAAGGAAATGCTCTTGCAGCAGGGCAGTATGTCTGAGTTGAGGAGTATGCTCTTCTGTGGTCTTATGTAGAAGAAATAATTAGCAGTAACCCTGGGATAATAGTGAAGATAAAATGTAAGCAAACTCTATAGGCTACAAGATCTAATATATATGTTGTGGTGCTTTGAACAAATGGTTCTTAGAAGGTTGCAAGCCCATTGTATTTCTTGATAGCTGCCACCCTTAGACGATTGTTGGGGATATTATGTTGAGTGCAGTATGGATAGATGAAAATAATGGGTTGTATCCCTTTGCATATGCCGCAGTTGAAAAGGAAAAGAAAAAAAGTTGGTCAATCTTGGTTTATAAAATGTTGTTATAAGATTTAGGAAGCCAAAATGATGTTGCATGGACCATTATATCGAATAAGTAAAAAGGTCTTATAGATGCAATAGACATATTGATGACAAGTTATGAGCACAGATTTTGTGTCACACACTTGTATAAAAAAAATTAAGCAATTGCATAGGGGTTTGGCATTGACAATTTGTCTGTGGAAGGTTGTCAGGGCATCTAGGGTGGTTGACTTTGACAAAGGTGCAAACGAGCTTAAGAAAATGGATAGTGCAACATTTCAATAGCTAACAACTACGCCACTAGCCCACTGGTCAAGATCATACTTTAGAATTCACAGTCTGTGACAAATTAGAAAAAATTATGCCCGAGGGTACACTTGTACTAGGCTGGGCCTATCTGGATGAGGGAGGGCTAGCCGAAATACAATGATTGGACAACGATGGAAAAGTGGGATGACCCATCCATTCCTAAGTCCTCACACCACCCTCTCTCTTATACTGTCATTTCACTATCTTTTTCATTACTCCTGCAGTTTCTCTCTCCTTTTTCAGGGCAACTCATACTCTCCTCTCTCTCTTATTTCCTTGGATTTTTCGACGCTATAGTAGATGGCTTCCATCTCCTGTCTCTGGGCGGCATCGCTGTTAACACTGTTGTGAATTATCGATAGTGGAGAGATCGAAAGGGTTAACGCTACTAGACAAGCTGTTGGTTTTTCTTATTTTTCATTTTTTTTCCATTGCCGATCTCCATTGTTGAAGCCCGTCAGGAAAATCTTGGACCTTTATTTCTTTATCTTTCTTTTTATATGTTCAGTAATGTATTGTGATTCCATTTGAAACAACTTCTTTTTGTGCCCACGAAAAATTGAGTAAGACGTGTGTTTGCAAGGAGGTGGGGTGGGTGGGGGTTAGGGGCACAATTTGTTGGAAGTGATTTTTGGAGATACGCAAACACTATAGAACTGTGGGTATAGAAATAGCGGTGGAGATTTTCCTTTCTAAAAAAATGGATCATCATAATTTAAGATTATATCCCATTTGTGTAATCACAACTCACAAGGGATTACAGAAAGTAAGATTGTAAGTCCGTAATTTGAAATAATCTGTCTTTTGCGTATTTTTCTACCAAGGAATTTTCTATGTCACAGTAAAATGATATACAAGTGTAATTTTTTTGTTTTATACAATTGTGAAATAAGGACTGTGTGCAAAATAGTGAAATGAACAAGTGATGTATGTACCTGAAAATAATTGTTTTTCTTTTACATTTTATAAAAAAAAACTCCCCACACTCTATATATATATATATATCAACAAATAAACATAAATCAGCCACTTATTTCAACCAATTAGTGATCTACAAAACTAAACCATATTTTTAATAATTACCCAACAACCAATCACCAACCACATTACCTTTTTTATTAAAACTAGCACTACGCACGTGCGTTGCACGTGATCATAATTTTTTATTATTGTTTAAAAAAAAATTAATTTGAACGTAAATTAATTGTACATTGTGATCAATGTAATATATATATACAACTTCGTAGATAATTCAATGTAATAAGAATTGATCTATTAAACAGACATAATTTTGAATCAACTAAAAACTAAAAGAATCATAAAAGATAAATAGAAAAGTTAAATAACCTTAGTCTTAATTAATAAAACAAGTTATAATAATTAACGTTAAATAATTCGTAAAAAACGATATACCATGATATAATGTAGAAATATTTAGTCGTACAAAATTTTCTATTATACATGTAAAGTTTGATTTATTCAAATTATTGTTTACTTCTTATACACAAACTCGATCATCATTAGTATATCTTGAATAAAGTTATACGGTGATTGGAAAACTATATACGTAATAATAAGACATATATTTTTATGTTTTGCACAAAATCACTGGCATTTGAAGAAAAACACATTTTTAATTGTCTCATTTCAACTGACATCCATAAGTTAATTATTTGTTGTAACGCACAGGCCTAACGTACTTTTCTATAATTTTCTAATAAATAATTTCGATTTCAACATAATGCACATGAAATTATTTACATATTTTAGTGTGAGGAAAAACTTCCAGCAACTTAGTATCAAGGTCCAATATCCAACTTTTGTTATGAAAGTTATTTTCTAATTTTTTTTTTTATTATTATTAAGTATAACCATCTTTCATATAATTTACTTATTGGTTTAAGATTGCTTATTTCAATTTTCCTTAATTATTTTCTCAATGCAATGTCGAAATTTAAAAATTATGCGTTATTTAAAATAAAAATCCTACTCTAGTATAGTTACAAAATAAATAATATTTTTTATGGAAGGTTGACTACACATAGTGTCTCGATCACAATCTTCAATTAAGACACATGCTATAATCTATATAAAATATAATAAATATTTTAACTAATTTGTAATGTCTTTAATTCCTTATTTAATTATAGTGAAATATTCCTAATTTTTCAAACATTGCACATCCATTTAAAAGTCTTACATATACATGTTTAAACCACGCATTCCGATTTTATTTCTCTCATTTTATTTTTTATTAGATTATACAGTACTCTTTTCGACGTAATTATTTTCTATCTAATCTATTGTCAAGTTAATATTAAGATTCACATTTCACTATCTTTATTTTTCAACATGTTTTAATTTAATTATGTGATGCTCAATCACATAGTATAATTTTTGAATAATTCACAGTACAACTTAGTTCATTATTTCTTGTTAGTTCTTTTTTATTCTTTATTGTACCCTATAATTTATATAGCATAGTAAATTCATTTATCAAGTTATTACATATGCTTAATATATATATATATATATATATATAATATTTTTATTGATTTAATAATTTGTTTAATGTTAGATCTTAAATATTTAAAAGAATCTGGTGCAACTATTCATGTCCACTAATTATTACGTTTGCCATTTTATTATTTCTATTATTAGTACAATAAAATTTCCCACCTCGGTCTAAACTCCAATTATTATAAATCTTGTGATTTTTATGTCTCTCAAATTTTCTAACATAACAGCTTTTTCTTTGGTCTACTAAAATTACATCACCTATTAAAAGTATTACATTAGTGAGTATATTTGTGTAGGTGTATAAGGTATGTGATTAAAAATGATCTTCAACCTATAGATTTATTTGAATAAAATCGATCCATTGAATAGACCAATAGTATTTAAATTTACACAATATCACTAACGATGCATTAATAGTATTTATAACTTCAGATATATCTTTTACTAATTTCATATATAAGCTACTTTTACCGCTTTCCTCCAACTTTTTCATCTTATATATATATATATATGACTTTATCGTATGTTTTTTTAATTCGATAAAAATTATTTTATCTTGTTGTAATGTTTATAAATGTTACTTATGAAATATATCGATTTCATTCTTCTAAATCATTAAAAATAAATATAATATATCATCTCATTTCCTACAATTATAATAGTTCAATTTATATTTACTTAATAATGCTCATGCAACGAAATTTAGCATGTAAACATATATATTGCTAGTTTAATCTAAATTTAAACATTAAGGCTAAATATATGTCTAGTTTAATCCAAATTTAGAAATACTACATTGTATAATTAACTTGTATGTACTTTTAACTACAAAAATATAGATATTTAATTTTTGTTTTTGTATTCTTTTCTCATACTATAATATATCTTACACTTTCACATTAGTGTATTCTTTGATTTTTCTATTATATTACCTAGCCTCGTCTATTATAATTTTTTTTCTAATGAAAAATCACTTAGACCCTTTAATATTTATAATTTTTAGGTAAGTTTTTTTTATAATTTTGTTCATTATGTTAATAAAGCTATATCTACTAATAATAAAGTCTATTCATAAGTTTGTGTTATCTTTCTTCACAATGCATTTTCTCACTTCTATTCAATTTATCATCATATAGTTCTTATTCAATTGTTTTGACATTATTTTCTATTGTTGGACTTTAATAAAGTGGTATACACAAAAAAACATACAATTTTCTAACATGTCATTTTACTCACTCAAAAGTTAATTTTAAAATATAATCTCACCAATTTCACATGCAAGTCATTTTATTTTTTGATTTTACTTATTGTAATTACATTTGTGTTAATCGGTCTTTCTCCTTTCTCTTCAATTATAGAAGAAACCAATTAGAAAAATTATTAGAAATTGATGAAGAATCGAATAAAATGTAAACAAATAAAAAGAATAATATAATGTATTTTACTACAAATGAATAATAATATAAGATATCATGAATATTTAAGTTCAACTTATGTCATCAGTTGAACAATATATTATATGAACTGTGATAGAAAATTTCATAAGTTGAGACTTGAGAGATGAATCTCAATTATAAAATGAATCTTACTAAATAAATAAAACTATAAAAAATAAAGTTACTAAATTAGCCTTAAAAGTTTATTAATTAATGGCTTTTTTTCTTTTTCTACAATTTTCTTTTTTGACAACTATATAAAAGAATCTCATTATAAAAGAGATAAGAAATTTAAAAAGAAATTTTAAAATAAAAATAAATAAAAATAATAATGTTATGTATATTATTAAAAATAAAGAAAAATATAGAATATGATTAATACGTAGGTTTAACTTATGCCATTAGATGAATTATTTATCATATTCATGATTTTTTTTAGGGTATCATATCCATGAATTGATAGATGAATTATATAGGGCTCTAACCAAATAAATAAAACTTTGAGAATATAATTATTAAACTAACTTAAAAACTAAAATTCATTAATGATATAATAGGCAAATGAAATTTGTCAACCATATAAATAAAAATTCAGAGATATAGTTTATAAATAAAACTTTAAAGATATAGTTACCAAACTAACCTTAAAAATTAAAATTCATTAAGGATATAATAGGCAAAACAAATTTTGTAAGAAACAACTCACACTTTTATAATAGATAGATAGAAGTAGATAATATCAAACTACTTATGAGTAACCTATTGATTTGACTGTTACAGTTCTCATCCTACTATACTCCATCCCTAAACAAACATAATTTTATACTATTCACAGGATGTATAGATCATTGGACATCTACGTATGAATATGCCACATCCTGCTACATCTCAGCACAAACAGTTTTAATGCTATGATCTTAAAAGCTAGGGCACAACCACTTGTGTCCATGCTAGGTCAATTAGAGTTGATTTGTTGCAGAGGTTACATGTTCGGAGAGATAAGATCAGAGCATATCGATGTCGTGTTCTATTTTGATAAAATGCTAGAGGATTTGAAGAAGAGGGCTAAGGAGCCCAAGGCTCCTAACCTAGTGCGGACCACGACCAACTTGAGATTGAAAGCGGATAGAGTACTAAGTTTAGAGTTTAGAGGAGACTTGTAGTTGTAAGTGAGATCCCATGTGCTCATGTTATTTCTCCCATGTACTACCTTAACAAGAATCCAGAAGACCATGTTGACACATGCAATAGGAGACACTTCCTTCAAGTGTTATGGCCATACGTTGGGAGTAACAAAAAGCTCTGACATGTGGCCAACAACTAATTGGCCTCCTCTTCTGCCCCTAAGAGCATCTCCAGTCGTTGGCGCTGGAGATTCTCTAGTCCAGCGCGGAGCTCCAGCCGTCTGCGCTGCATTTTGCACCACAAAGAATATCCCCTTTAAATAATTTCTTTTATGTATTATTTTTCTTAAGTAATTCTAATTTGCTAATATACTTATATATTTTTGATATTTTTATGATTTCGGGATAATAAATTTCATAATATTATAATTAAAACCAAATATTACATAAAATAAAAATCGACAGAAAATAAGTAAAAATTACAAAACACATCAAAGTTTCACAAATTGAGGGATAGCCGTGATGTTACAGACACCTGGTATTAAACATAATCAATTTTCTAAACTATTAGAATACTACATATGATCGATCAAGTCATTACGGAGCTTGTAATGAGCATCTTTGTCTTTAATTCGGCGGAATCGGGATAGAAATGCTTCAAAAACCTGCTCGTTATCTCTATCTAAAATCTCGACCCCTGGTTCTGGTACCTCAGGTGCAAATACAATAGGTGCTTCAAGATCTCGTTGATCCTCGATGATCATGTTATGCATAATTATGCACGCAGTCATAATATCTTGAAGGTCATGTTTGCTCCAAAAACGAGCAGGATTTGCTACTATAGCAAAACGACTTTGGAGAACTCCGAATGCACGTTCTACATCTTTTCTACACGCTTCTTGTCTCTGTGCGAAATACTCTCTTTTTCTATTGCCTGGCTCTCGAATTGTTTGTACAAGTGTCGACCATTTGGGGTATATGTTGTCGGCTAAATAATATCCCATAGAGTGCTCCTCCCCCCGAAGAACGTAATTTGCTGGGGGAGCAATACCTCTAGCAAGATTAGAGAAAAGATGAGATCTTTCCAACACATTAATATCATTATTAGTTCCGGGCATGCCGAAATAAGCATGCCAGATCCATAGATCATAATCAGCTACTGCTTCAAGAATAATAGTCGGATGACCACTTCGACCGGCATATTGCCCCGCCCATCCTGCTGGACAATTTTTCCAACGCCAATGCATACAATCTAGACTACCCAACATTCAGGGGAATCCACGCTGTTTACCAATATGGAGTAGTCTAGCAATGCCATTTGTATTAGGCGCCCTAAGATATTGGTCACCAAATATCTCTACAACAGCACGACAAAATCTCTTTAAACATTCAATTGCAGTAGACTCACCAATGTTGATGTACTCGCCCGTTGCATCGGCTGGTAATGCATAAGCTAATATCTGTATCGCAGCTGTTGTCTTTTGAAGTGTGGATAGTCCAAGCCTTCCGGTGGCATCTCGTCTCTGTAGAAAATATTCATCATGTGCTTTAACAGCATCTACAATGCGAATGAACAAGTTCCGAGACATTCGAAAACGCCTACGAAATTGATCTTCGTCGTAAGTGGGATTTTCAGCAAAGTAGTCGTTGAATAGCCTTCGTGCTGCAGTTTCACGGTCACGATTAACCGTTCTACGACCGGGGATCGATCCGCCGTGAGAGGTTGAATCAATTTGAGTAAGATATGATGCAATGATGAGGTTATTATTGTAAATCTGTTGGGCTATGATTTGGTTGTCTAAATCGTAACTATTTATGAGCTCTTCAATTTCATCATCGGATGAGCTTGATGAAGAAAATAAATAAGAAGGGCCGCTATGATTTGGGTTCATATTTGGGGTGTTGTTTGTAGGGATTGAAAAAAAAATGAGAGGGTTGTAAAAACAAGCATATGATGTACCTCTTTTTATAATAAAATTTCTCACCTACCGTTCCTACTAACTTTATTATCAGCAATAATTTCCCACCCACCGTTTCTCACATACCACTCCCACTAACTTTATTATCAACAATAATTTTTCACCCACTGTTTCTCACATACCACTCCCGCTAACTTTATCAGCAATAATTTCTCACCCACCGTTTCTCACATACCACTCTCACCTACTTTATCAGCAATAATTTTTCACCCACCGTTTCTCACATACCACTCTCACCTACTTTATCAGCAATAATTTCCACCCACCGTTTCTCACATACCACTCTCACCTACTTTATCAGCAATAATTTTCCACCTACTGTTTCTCATTATCTTTCTCACCTACCCCAACATATGCATTCCTCTATAAATACCATTCACCTCATCACATACCTAAACACACATCTACACTCCAAATATCTAATTTTCTGCTTCTCACTTACAAATGGCTAACCAAGGCAAGTACAATCCCCCAGAAGATATCCTCCTGTGTGAGAGTTGGATCCAAATCTCCGAGGATCCAGAAGTGGGGAGATATCAACCCCAAAATACGTTTTGGGGGCGTGTCCATACTCTATACAACTCGAAGGCTGTTGAAACGGGGTGACCAGTTCGTAATCAAAGATCCATAGAGTGTCGCATAGGTACCATCCTGACTAGTATCGCCAAATTCAAGGCTAGCTACGAACAAGTGGAACTGCTACACCCTAGCGGGGCAAATGAAAGCGACATCGTCAGTAGTCTCTTACTGATAATTTTAATTTTTCAAAACGTTAGCGCTCTTTTTTTTTTTTTTTTTTAACTCGTCGTTATTTATATTATATAGCTTAAACAAGCAAGGCTTCTGTACAAAAATGATCCAAAAAACAAGGGAGCGTTCAGGATGGAACATGTCTGGGAACTGATGAGACACATAGAAAAGTTCGAAACAGTGTCTCGTAGGCCTCGCCGTGAAGTTAGCCACTCACAATCTGATGAGATGCCAGACTCACCACTCTCACCTACTCCAGACGTACCTACATTTTCAATTAATCTAAGTGACGATAGCGCTTGCGGTGGTTCTTCTTCAGGTTCAGGGCGACCATTAGGTATGAAAAAATCCAAACTGAAGAGAAAAATGAACGATGATGTCTCCACTGCACTAAATGAGATCAGAAGCGAAAATGAAAAACTTCGTGATCTCATGATGCAGAATAATCTAAAAAGGAATTTACGCGTTGAATTTCTGATTGAAAAACGTGAGGCAGAAAAACAAAAGGCTGCAACACGTGGACAAATGGCTGATGCGCATAAGCAATTAGCTGAAACCAACACTTGGACAGAGGAAAACAAGATCCTAATGATGGATCTAGAAACCATCCCAGATTTCGCCCGCCGTGAGTTTTTCCGGAAAGAGCAAATAAAAATTATGCAAAAGCGAGAGATGCAGTCACAGCCAGCACCTACTGATAATATGTTCGATGCTTACGGTGTAGACTTTCGAGATATTGGGGGGTCCGGAAGCAATCTCGGTCCATATTAAATTTGTTTTAGTAGTATTTCGATAATTGTAGTATGTGTGAGGTGTGGTGTATTTTGAATTTTTAATTTAGTACTTCGATTAGTAACATTTATATGTATGTTTTTATTGTAATTTTTGTGAATATCTTAACATATTATTTTATAATAATTAACTATTTCATAATTTGCTAAAATAAACCTAAGTAAATTAGAGGATGCGGAAAATATAACTAACATTTAATTTTAGTCGGAATAAATTTTTTATTTTAATAAAACTAATTTGTATTAATTTTAAAATATAATGGGTACACACATTAATTAACATAATACAATAAAATTAACACAAATGCATAATATTAGTTATAAAATCAGCATAAATACATAATTAAAATACATAAAAAAAAAATCAAAAAAAAAAAAAGGGGAGGGCAGCGTGAGTGAACAGTGTCGCGTTCGTTTGAACGCGACCTGTTCACATCACACTGGTCCAGCGCAAAGATGGGCGCAGCACTGGGGGAGAAAAGTTATGAACAGGGGCATCTCCACGCCCAGCAAGCGCTGGGCTGGAGATGCTCTAATTGCTTAAAAAAATGCGTGGAATGCCAAAACTTTATAAGAGGAAACCTCAACCCTAAGAACACTCCAAAACTTCTTGTACCACTGCTTCGGAGCTTGCTCAACCCATACAAGTTCTTTCTCAACTTGCACACAAGTTCTTCCTTTCCTTCGACTACGAACCCCTCCGGCTGTACTATGTACAGATCCTCCACTAAATCACCGTCAAGAAATACCGTCTTTACATCCATCTGATGTAACAACAGGTTTTCTAAGTCGTCAATTTCACAACAATAGTAAATATATCAGTATAATCAATACCAAACGCTGCTCAAACCTCTTCACAACCAGCCTATCCTTGTAGCGCTTGCTACCATCAACTTCACTCTTGATTCTGTAGATCCACTTGCAGTGCAATGTTTTCTTGCCTTTTGGGAGCTTAACTAGTTCCCAAGTGCCATTCTGGTGAAGAGATGTCAATTCATCATCCATGGCAGCCTTCCATCTTTGCCTGTTATCAATCTATTCTGCTTCTGCATAGCTCTTAAGTTTACCACCGTCAGTAAGCAATAAATAGAAGTTAGAGGACGAATACCTATCAGGTGCACGTCGCTCTCTAGCCGATCTTTGTAGCAGAACAACATCGTGAGATGGTGGTGGAGTTCCTGGCTCATCCTTGATAAGTAGAAAAATGTGCACTATTTCGATTTATAATAATGTGATTTTATTGCATTTTATTTGTTATGCGCCATTATTGCATAAAAATATCAAACAACATCAAATTAGAGGAAAAACTAGATCAGAAGTCACATAAGACGTGAAAGACGCATATGGCATGAAGATCGCACAAGGCGTAGAGGACACTCAAAATATACAAAATCATGTTGATCAAACTTAGCACCTTGGAGACCAATATGAAGACATACTAAAGGATAAACAAAATAAGATTTTAAAAAATATAGTGCAAATAATATTTCTTTGTTACTTGTGAAGAATGTCAATTACAGAAGAAACATGTACATATATTACATTTAAAATGGAAGTTGGAAGTGTTTACCAAAGGAGATAATACACTTCCACCTTCACTGCAAACTTCCATGTATACAACACCGTTAAATAAAAATTTGAATGAATTCAAAAGCAATGCCTCCTAACTCTATACTTCCCGATTATGGAAAATTAATCGGCTTTCTAAACCCAATGGTGCAACAACTCCATTTACTCCCATGTTTAGAAGGGTAAAAACAAAAGAATGAAGCTAGTATTACAACTTCACCAAATATCTATACAAATTTTGCAGTCTTATCTCACACTTCATGGGCCCGTTTCTGCTAGATTCGGACTGGCAACCCGAAATTCTGGAAGGTTCTGATCTCTCCTCTAAGGCCAGCAGTGACTATAACCATGCCCCAAGCCGAGTTGTTCTGACAAAGCCCGTTTGTGAAGTCCACGCTAACACGAGGACTGGGGCAGCGGTTCTTTGTAGCTGATATTAGTTTCTCTTCGGCCCATGTCGCTGACATCCTGTCAAATAGGTATCCGTTGGCTCCATTTGATAGAGGCCCGTTGAGTGGGCTATTACTGCACCCTGATTTTACGGGTGAGCCTTCACTGCCATTAGTTTCTTCAACGGGCATAGTTGGCTGGTACTCTGTTGACGCCTCAAAATGATCAAGATTGCCGTTTTGCCTTCGGGCAGTAGCATCTTGGAGAGGCCATGGATCAGACATACCGGGCCAAGGGATTGCCATGGATACATCTTGGCAATGGAAAAGCTCGTAAGATTGAGAAACTGTTACTCCTTTGCTTCTGCTTGGTCGGGATTCGTCGTCATGCCTCCATACATATACGTATGAGTCTTCACTGGCAGAAACGACGTATTTACCGTTAGAAGTGACGGAGGCCGAGATTTGACTGTTCGTGTTGTGAAACCCTGTCAAAGTTCAGCAATATAAATTAATGGGTACAATAATTTCCTTGAATTTGAACAAAGTTTGCCTCTAAGTGTAATTAAACTAAAAATGGGCTCAATATCTTAAGGCCACTCTGGAACTAGCTTATTCAGGCACCAAATGCAGAATATTGTACCAATATAAGAAGCCAAAAGATAACCTAATCACGATATATTAAAAATAAGAAGTAAAAAGAATACTGTGCGATTGCAAACCTTTGAACTTGTGAACAAGATCAACACCGTCTACGACTCGAATTCGAGAATCTGCTGATGTTACAAGGACTTCTGATGTACTCCCAGGTGCAAACTGTGCAATAAAAACTATCACCAATTATAAGGATAGGTGGAATCTAGATCGCTTTCCAGAGAAACAAGAACCGTGCCCCCAAGACTAGAAATCTTTAGACTTAAGATTGTGCCGTTGAGCTGTCTCCCGACAACCCAATGGGTGCATGATATATAGGAAACTGATTGGTCGTCTAATAAAGAACAAGTTTACCTGGAAACCAGTAATTTTCTTCTTATGAGACTTCTTCTTCTTATTCTGTAGGTTGATATGGCCTTTTTGCAGTAATTTATTTTCTGGAATAACATCTACAGTTAGTGAGCATGAATAATATTATCGCCAAACAGAACCTTATCTTTTTAAAAGAGCAATCATTTCTTACCTGATGTGTTGTATAAGCGACAGCTACCCTTGTACGAACCAACTAGTGCTCCCTTCCAAAATTTTACAAAAATATCATTGAGAATAATTATAGGTATGTAAAGTTAAAGAGGATTTTCCCCTCTAACATGTATGGACAATAGTCACAGGTTCCCCTCACCTGTCCATCAGGTGTGTAGCAAGCTGCAGTGACCATTTCATGCAAATCATTCCAATCAACAACTTGGCGATCAGGAATGCTCCATATCCGCACCTTAGCATCTAAGGATCCACTGATGAAGTATCTATCATCAACTGGATTAAACTGGATACAGGTTACTGTGTCACGCAAAGTTAAGAATCATATTAGTAGATGAGCCATTATTTTCTATTCTGAAGTGAACATGTAAATGCACCAAAAGAATGCTCTTGCTGATATTAAAACCACATAACATTGCAAGAATGTAAGAATGAAGAACCGAAAGAGCTATAAGAAAGTAATAAACTATGCAACTCTAACACTAAACTGTAACAAATTACGCCTTCCCTTGCCACAAGTTTCCCAATATCAACACTTTGGAGTCTTTACTATCAACTAGTTCCGACCATGAAATGATAGTCCACCTACATCTCAGGACAGAAATATTACCCCTAATTCATTTTTCTATATGGACCCAAATAAAATTGTCCCCTTGAGCAGATTTTTGTGTTGGTTTTACAGGAACAAAATGATGATGATTCCTTATATTCCCAGCCTATCAAATCATCACTCTCTTGAACATTGTCATGCTAGGCAAACATACTGGTCCATGATCACAGGACTTTAATTTATTAGTTCATACAATAACCACAAATACAGTTTCAAGGGTCTGCAAATCACGTGAACCCCTCATATGATCGTTAAGAATGCCAGATCAATTATATAAAGGATTCAAGTGCAAAAACTAGATTCTTTAAATGGTACAAGACCTTCCATAAAGTCCCTGCCTAGACTTTACTCAACGGCCCATACATGAAGTCATTTGAGCTGCATTTTAGCCGATAATCCCAACGTACTATGGTCAACACATACAGTAGGCAATTATTAGATACTTTATGCCAGGTCCTGCCATGTATTCCTTAGAATGGGAATTTCAAATAGCATACAGATCCTAGAAGCTCCACCACCGAAAACAAACACAGCATAAGGGAACTCCTTTTCCTAATTACAAGAAATTAAATTCCATGAAGTAACAGAAAGTGCAAGCAATTACCATAGTCACTGTGTGAGAAGATCTTTAAACAAGATTTGCTAGACAAATCCCAGAGCCGCACTGTTTTGTCCATTGAAGATGATAGCAGTTGCTGGATATGACACAGAATTTAGTAACTTTCCAAGTGCTTGACCAAAATTAAAAAGCACACAACAAATTTTGGAAAGTGAAACATAAAAATGAAATAACACAAATAATTGTCTTTAAGGACATGGTCAACCAAAGTAACTCTTAAGGAATATTTACAAATACAGACATTCAAACTATTGCCACAAAGCACGCACAAACGATAGAAATTCCAGACTAACCCCTATTAATATAAATGTTAAGACCCTTGAAAAAAGCTACATAGTTTCTCGACACCTGTCAATCGTTCGTTGGGCAATATACTTTTGTTTTTTTAAAAAAAAATGCAATGGGATGCATGGGGGATGAAATACATGTGCCTACAAGGGTAGCTACCTCTTTCTCCTCTTCTCCCATTTTTTTGTTTGGCTTTCTTAATAAAATTTTGAACTTTAATTAATTTTTTCCTATTTTTATTCATATGATATCTTTAATTTTACACCAATAATGGATGTATTAAAATAAAAATTAATGTCTACAATAACAAATATAGGTGTTTATGGGTTGAGAGATGTGTTTTTATATTGATAATATATGTGTTGGATATAAATAAATAGTTGGTTAATTTTTTAGTATGTATTTGAGTTGCAAATCAAACAAAATACTGGTATTTTATATAAAAAATTATACTATTCAATTTATATATTTATTGTTCCACCAAAATATTTTTGGCAAGTAAAATATGTGTATTGATATTGACAAATTATAGTGGGTTGGACAATTTGTATTGGGTCTGTGCTCTATATATTGAAAACCCCAAGCATATATGTAATTTCTATATACCATTTTTCTACATATGGATGACAGATACAAGAAATATTTGGGTATACCACTGACTCCTCTCTAATTAAAATACACCAAGAGTTCAACATGTAGAGCAGTATGTTCAACTACTTATGGTGAGTACACGGAACTACAGAAGGAAACCATAGTCATCACAAGCAAGATTATGGACAGAAAAGGGTTACATAAGGACAGGCAATAAGTGTAGCAGTGTCAATTTTCATGGTGTCATTGTTCATATGTCAACTAAAGGCATTCCAGTGCTAGAAAAATTTAAGAAGACTTCAAGTAAGCAATCAAATTATGATGCTGGGGAAAAGAAATGCTAACTAACCTGAGACTTGGACCACGAGAGATCCAGCACATCATCTAAATGTCCTTGAAATGAACAGACGGGTTTCTCCGATAGGGCAAAAACTGTCTCCGGCACCAAAATTTGTTCAAGACTCACAGATTTTCTACTTATTGAAGACCGCCCTCTTCTCCTCTTCTCCAAGTGACCATCTAAATTTGGCGAGACAGATGAAGGTTCTGGTGATCCATTGGCTAGGAACAGAATATTGAAATTCCCATCTTCTGATTTGTCAAAACAGAAATCTCCCTTTCTTTCTGTTTGCACAACCTCCCACACATGAATCACACAGTCCTCACCGGCACTAGCCAGATATTTCCCATCCAAACTGAACTTAATTGCCCAAATCGAACCATTGTGTCCCCGTATCTCCTGACTCTTGTACAGTGCTGTAAGCTCTTTAACAGACTTCCCATACTGCTTAACCCGAACTCTCTCTGGCCCATGAAAGGAAACATCCTGGCTATCATCAGTGGCAGAGCTTGATCGCCTCCCCCCCTTCTCAGACGATGTATCCCGCTCGTCACTACTGCGCCTCTCCTTATACCCAGTAACAGAACTTGCTACGTTTTTTATACTTTTAAGCCAACTTCCCTTTCTCTTATACTTAGATGCAGATCCAAAGCTCCCATCAGATTTTAAATCCAAACCGTCCTTGTTTCCATCCTCAACGTTCTGTCTCCTCATCAATTCCTGTACGATTGGTGAAGTTCCAACGCACATCTCAGATGAAAATTCATCCATGGTCAACTGGCGCCCGGTTTCCACTTCCTTGATCTTTTCCCAGGTCCCATCCTCACTCATCTCATTCACCACAAACTCTTTCCCATTGTCAAGATTCTTTATAATGCACACGGCATTAACATCATCCGACACATTACCCTCCAAACTCCCACCCAACTCCTCGTCCTTTGCAACCGGCACCAAGCTACTAAAGCTACCATTACGTTTACAATCCGTTGCCTTGACTTTTGGGGGTTTATTGGGAGAAACAGTGCTACTTACAGACGATTGATTGCTGCTTCTTGATCTCCCCATACGACAATGGCTACGTATATTGCCCTCGTTATCATTATTAACTTGTATACCAATTCCACCAGTTGCGAAATTGTGCGAATTGCAGTCCCCATCTGACTTGGACCGAACCATCCCAGACGCTCTATCATTACTATTACTATCATCACCCGCATTAACATAATCACTACTATTATCAACAATTTTCAAAGTATTACTACTAGTACAGGAAGATATCTCACCGAAGGGATCCAATGTACTCGATGAGAGAGATAGGGAGAGAGAGGGACGATGGCGGATGATGGAGGGGTCACGGTTGAGCCCCATCTGGCAGAGGAGACGAACACGGCGCTCGTCCACCGACGACGGCTGAGACATCCAAACGTCGTAGTTTTGAGAAACAGCCATCGGGAACTTAGGCACGGGGTCATTGCAGTCGGAATTGGGATCACAGTCTTCTTCGGGGTCGGAAGTATAAGGAGAGGAGGAGCAAGAAGTGTTGGAAGAAGAAATGAGTCGGTCGAGTGAGTCGTGGAAGCGCTCCTCGTCGTCGTCTTCTTCTTCCCGGGCTTTGGTCATGGTCTGTGACTGTCAGCGGCCATGGAATCCGGCTCACAGTGCCCGATCCATCTGGAATTAGCCGACCCGAAAAGAGAATATCTAGGTAGTGGTGTGTGTGGGGAAAGGGAGAGATCGGACAGTATTGGAGGAAGGGGTTTTAAGGTTGGGAAGCCAGATCCGATGATGAATTTAGAGAGAGAAAGTGGAAGGAGGGAAGAGTGTCGTGTAGTTGGATGGTATTGACTCTTGAGGTGGGAGGCGAGGTTTTGTCTGGTTGTAGTTAGAGTGGTGAAACTCAAAATGGAAATAAACAATAAATGGGGCTGCCATTGCCATTGCCATTGCCCACTCATCTCTCTGCCTAATAAATCATCTAATTTAAATATTCTACTACTATATTATTACAAATTACAAATGGCCACTCAAGATTATGGCGGCTACCTCTCATTTAAATGGATACAGATATATTTTCTCATATTTTCTTTTATTTTTTATCCCAAAAGGATTTTAAATTCTTTATTAAGTTAATTAAATAAATAAGGCTGTGTTGGGGTGCTGGATTTGGGAATTAAGGTGATTTCGAATAAATTGATTAACAATTATTTGTAGTTAAAATCCATTCATTTTAAATCACTTGTTTTAAGGTGTGTGTGTGAAGAGTACATATAGTGTGTGTAATGTGAAACGTGTGTTGCATACGTGTATAGCAGTGACAAGCCTACGTTGGGGCCAAGGACCCCCTTTACCCCTCATAATGTGTTATTATATATGTATATTTTAATCGATTTTAATATAACTTTGTTATATAAAATAAATAATTTTATTGTTTAACTTGAAGTAGGTTGATGTATTGTTATACTATACATAACCAATATAGATAAACATGTTAGAAAATATAATGAATATAGAAACATTATATCTTGATATTTTTTATTTTTTTTTGTAATTAATTTTTTTTATTAATCATATCTAAATTGCTAGTATTTTTCTAGTTTTATTTATATAGTTAATTATATTTAAGGGGCGCACAATAGTAGCCCTGCTTTAAATTTTCTAAGATATTATTTTTTAATGTAAGTTATCCAATATTTTAAGTTTGAGACTAATACAAAAGGATTTTATTTTTAACCTATTTAAAATTTGTCCCCTAATTGGTAAAAATTTGTCACATGAGAATAGTTAAAATAAAAAAGAAAAATTATCCTGTGAGAGGAACTCCAAAATCCGTCTATAAATGGACACTCCTCAACTAAATTTTTGGTCCGTCACTAGTGTATAGTATATGTGTGTAGTGTGTTTGTATGTGAAGTGTGCATAAAAAATGAAAAAGATACTTCCTTCTTTCCGGTTAACTTGTCACACTTTCCATTTCGATTCGTCTCACCTAACATTTTACACTCTTAAAAAGAAAACACTCAATCTCCACCTTTGAAAAAGTCAAAGAAAAAACAAACATTATTTTTTCTTAACATCTATGCGCGATCAACCATGAAAAGTCAATTGGGATGGGGGAGTGGTTACTTCTCAAAATGATGAAATATAAGTGAGTTGTAAAACTATCTAGATATTTCAGCCAAACGAAGTTAATTAGTCACATTACTTAAATAGGTCATGTGTGAATAAGAAAATGACTACCTCACCCAAGTCTTTTTAATTTTATTTATATGTTTTGTCTAAAAATTGTATGCATAAAAATGAGAAAAAAAATAAAGTCGTGATCACATTAAATTATCACATAGCATTAGCAACTAAAAGTGACATATTATAGCCGGTCGATGACTCAAAATAGCTTTTGAAAATATAGTGTTTAAAAAGTGTTTGTGTGAAACATGGAGCATGGAGCATACAACTGCAAATTAATACAAACTCATTCCTAATGAATTACTGGTTTGATTTTTTTTCCAAATAAGTCGAGTGAATTTAATTTATAGTTCAAAATCCATCACTCAAAACACCCTATTCAAATGCAACCTAAAAACTTGTGCATGTATTACAACTCGATTAAGAATAGGCCAACATCTAGCATGCAGCATTTCTAAAATAATAAAAGTAGGGAAAATTGACTTGTTCTACGCGGTCTAATTGGGTAGAGTCTAAAATGTATTGGTTTAAATACACTTAAGAAGTGGATGGAGATCCAATAATAACATATTACTTTAATTAATTATCATCTACTTTCTAAGTGTATGGAGAACACTATCCAATTGAGTAGGATAGAATAAGCCGAGAAAATGAGCATCGCTTCATCACTTTGGCCAATTTTGTAGGTGAGACTGCCCACAAATATATGTTAATATGTTGATATATTTTTTCCAAAATTAGAGAACTTGTGAGTAGATTATTTATCTACAATCTGTTCCTCCCCATCATAATCATCATATATCTCCTCCTACATTATTAGATAGACGACGCGTGGACACATTAGTTGACTCACATCTATAAACAGAAGAAGTTGGTTGGATTGATTTCAACATAAAATTGAGTTAATTTCATCCTCAATTAAAGAATAACTTAAAAACAACAAGATCTACGCACAATTTTTTTTCCTACTTATAATTAATAGAGTTAGCGCAGCGTCTATCGAACAAGATTGAGGGAGATGATCGAAGTTCCCCATATTTTGTGAGCATGCAGGTGAGTGGGTGTTAATCACGTGAGGCCGGCGGAGGACATAGAAGTGAGCATTAATATTCGACCCAGTTAGAAAGCGGGTCCGGGGCTTAGGATGGTCCTGAACAATAAATATGAAAGTACAGTTGCTTTTTTGTGGTCCAGTCCATGATGTTGAGCTTCCATACCGAATTTTGTGTAGCTCTAGCCCTAGTAATAACCTACAAACATCTTGTTTCAACGCCGGGGGTAATATACTACTACTATGGGGAACATGTGACCTCTTTCGAGATTATTACACAAAATTATACGTAATACTACTCATTTCGTCTCACATATTATGAAAAGTTATTTTTTGCTTTTATATTGACTTTTCAATGGTAAAAATTTTGAGGGTGAAAATTGTGTTATAACTTTCCTTTTTAAGGATTTACAAAATTAATTGAGACGGATTGAAATGGAAAGTATGCAAATTCATTTGGGACAGAGAGAGTATTATCTTTGAAGAGTTCAACGGGGTGACTATGGACTTATCGTATCAAATAATTACCAAAAATATCAGCATTTTTTGTATATCAAATTTTCGGTACTATAAATGAAAATTCAAATGGTATTTGGTATATACCAAACTGCCAATATACCGAAAGAGTTTTGATTTTGTGCTAGTTTGGTATCCTTTTTTTTTTATATTTTACATTTTGGTAGTTCGATATTTTACCGAATTTTTGAACGATATGTTGAAATTTCGGTTAATGAAAATCAATAGTAAGTAACGATATATACCAATATCCATCCAAGGACAGACCTAGCTTGTTGGGGTGGGGGGTCATGTCCTTCCCAGATCCCACCCGACCTCCTACCCCATTATTTGCATCCTTAATATGTATATAGTATGTAATATTGTATTTTATTTTAATATGCACCCCCCCACCCCCAATATTATCGAAAAATTAGGATATATTTAGACAATTTTCATATTATGGAATAAAACCATTTTAAATTTTAATACATAGGTAAATAATGTTACATTTGGTTCTTTGGACACATTTATTGATAAATATTGTTGATATTCTATTTAAATAACAAACATAATATATTTAATACTCCCTCTCGGCCTAATTGGCCAACTTGTCATATTTGTTTGTCTCAACCTAATTGTCCTAGCCCATAAATGGCAAATTCTCTCACAATCTCCACTCTTAATCTTCACATTTGAAAAAATCAAAGATTCCACAAAATCTGTTTTTCCTTATTCTCCGTGCCCGACCAAGGTTGGTCAATTAGGCTGGGACGAAAGGAGTATATATTTATTATCACGTGTATATTAATGTTGATCTGTGTCATTTTTGTTTGTCGGTCACTCCTAACCTTATGTTTTGAATTCGATCTTGTACCCATTCACAAATTGCTATACAGAAAATTCGATCTATACCAAAATTTCAATACAATAACGAAATAGATTATATAGTATGGCATACCGTACCAATCTCTCAGAGGTGACCCCGAAATCCATCCCTAGCTTCTTTAAAAATAAAAACCTACTATTTGGTTAGGTATTTTAATTTTGTATCTCAAATATTAATTAGATAATAAATGCGTTCGTCTGGTTGGGCTGACAATTGACAAAGCTTCCTTCTCATCGATAGTTGAAATTTTAAAGGACCACAAACTACAAAACATTACTATGTGACTCATTTACGACATAATTTTTTCAATACTAATACTTAATAAATTAACAATTTATTTAACATAATAGTGTTCATTAGCTGTAATTCGGAGCCTATAGATTAAATTAATAGGAAATTTGGTTATATAGTCAAAGGTTAAGTTGCTATATGTTTTTAGACACTTTATAGGTACATAATTTATAATTAAATTAGGGTAAAATCTACCTTTGACAAATCTCTTCTGCTTTCCTAAATCGATTTACTGCTTCCACCCATTCACCATTCAAATAAAAAATTCGGACGAAATATTACGACGGTCAAGTTATGTGTGGACATCGTTCGCGTAATCCTTAGAAAGACATGAAAGAAAGAGGATTAAACATCTGGCCAGATCGCCATGATGTTAGACAACTCTCGTTTCCCAATCATCGATCGACCGCACCAACCCTTGAGTTTTCCCGTTTGACCGCGACACAGAGTTTGATCGTCGACCGCTATAATATTGCGGCACAAGTTGTATACATGGGCAGAAGAGTGCGCTAGCTCAACAAAGGAGGTTCTACTTGACATCATGTCACTTGGCCCCGACTAAGCCACCTATCAGGACACGTGTCAGTCATGCAAGAAATGTTTCAAATAACTATAAATATCCTCACACCCCCATTGTAATAGGGTATCAGAGAATACGGGAAAGAAGAAAGGAAGAGATATAGACTAGACTCTAAACTTGCTATCAAAAGAAATTAGATTCGTGTATAAGACCACCTGGTTCAGTCATCAATAAACTTATGTTGGTTATTTATTCAATTGATTTCTGTTAGAATAACGGCTAGATAAATCTCAACCGCCAAACCGGTCCTTTTTGTTGTGGAAAAACGGACTAAATCGATCAGCCACCAAAACATTCTTTTCAGACCCTTATCCAATTCAATTCTAATAATCTTTCGTCTTCTCTTAGCTTTATGTGATTGTGGGCTCGACTGAGTCAAACTGATATGGTGATTTGGAGGATTTTTAAGAAACTCGGTCTACTATATTTCTACTGAAAGAAGCTGTTGTGAACTAAATTCTTATGGTTTGAAAAATGTTGATTAATCCTTATGGTTTGAAAAATGTTGAACTAAATTACTAAGGACCTACGTTTATCGATGCACAGTCAAAGAAGACGAAGTGTTAATCAATGCACAACTGCATCGACAAAAACTTCTGCGTCGGTATATTGTGCATCAATACAGGTCAAAAAAAATTATCTTCAACTTTTATTGTTTATCGATCCACAATTGCATTGATAAACACTTTTGCGTCAATAAATTGTACATCGATAAAGCAATTCATTTTTTTTTCTTAACAAAAATATTAGTATATCGATGTTTAAAACTAAGATATCAATGCACATCACTATTGATATATATGTGTATATTGATGCACTGTGCATCGATATATTTGTAAAAACCTGCATTTCTTCAGCCCAGTTTCTAGCGAGTATAAAAAGTGAATTTTTTCCCTTAGTTGTACAAGTTCAAAGATCTAAAAATGTTCAACACATAAGTATCCTTGTTGCCATTGCATTTTTTCCCGTTTAACTATAACATTTGAATGAGGTGTCACCCTAAGACGGTAAGGACAAGGCGATAACCTCACAGACAACAACACATTTAACGGCGGGCGGCGACGACAGTGGCCGACGGTTGCTGCGGCGGGATAACAATAATTTGGTGATAAAGAAAAGTTGAATTTTGAGCTGGCATAGTGGGCTATCAGTTAGAATTGGAGTTGCGAGTGTGTATGTAGTTAATGTGATTAATTACTTTACTTAATTCAAAAGTGACTAAAAAACATGTAATGGTATATGATGATAAAAACATCTATACATTTATTGTTTGACTAAATAGACCAATTTTCTCTAAATTGAATACTTTGAATAGATAACAGCTTTAAAAACTTATATTATGGGGTCCTAATTATAATATAAATTAATAATGTAATAAAATTTCAATTAGAACTTACTGACTAAGAAATATTATTAAAATATTACTAGACTGTGACTTTTTTCTTTCTTGAATTTTAATTTAATTGAATCTCATCTCCATTCTTTTGTGCTGAATTACGGAGTGTTGTCATCGCATGCTTCGTTTCTTGACAAGTTCCCTAATATTGTATAGTTTCTATTATAGAGCTCGGTTTATCTTGATAAATAGAGAAAAGTTAATTAATTATGTTATATATCGAAATAATTTAATAGGATAAGATATAAATTATTATTCACTTTCGATGTGTATCAGTAGTATAACATATAACATCCTGATAATGATATTAACTATCCCTACACGTCTTTTACTATGTAATATATGCATGGCCGTACCTCAAAATATTTGGACATGAGTCGACTTTATCAAATGGATCCATAGTCAACTTTAAGAATAACCTAAAAAAATTGAAGCATTTGCAACGCTCTATACTTCTATTATCGCAGGTAAAAACAAAGTTAAAAGTCAGAGGGAGGATTCAAATCCCTTTCTTCAAATTGTGAAAAAATACACTAATCATTGAACTATATCAATTGATTATTCAAAGAAGCAAATATAAATATATCTACATATTATCTATAGGTATTTAGAATCAATAAAGGCTCCTAACATATTAAAAAACATTGGGATCTGAGGCGACGGACTCTCTAGACTAAGGGGAGGTCTTGCCTCGAATATATGAAGGTCTAGATAAGGGTGGTATTACCTAAATGTCCCTTTTAGTAAGAGATAGAAATGTAATTTTGCTATTGTTATCACAATTAAGTATTAGGCTAACTATCATAAGGGAGAGTTAGATTATTATCTTAGATTTTATCCGGATTTTAACATTTTATCCGGAGATGAAAGGATAATTCGGCTCTTTTATTTTCACCAAGGTAAACGATAGATGAATCTAGATAAATATTATTATCTTAAATTATCTATCAAAATAAACGGAGCCGAATAATAATACTATCGTGATCCGATATCTGCTATTATTATGGGTTGTTATAATTATTGAATATAACTGATTCGCGAAGGTGAATGCATTCATCCTATAATAAATAAACTAGTAGTATCCCCGTGCGATGCACGATTTGTAAGTGCAAATGAATAATTAATATTTTTTTATATTTTTATATAATTTTAATATAATAAAATATTACAATAAAAAATAATAAGATATGCAAAATTATACGTTAATGGAAAAAGAGTGCAGTAAAAAGTATTAAAGACTAAAATATATATTAGAATGGATATTTATTTTTCTTAATGTATGAATATCTCTAGCATCTTTCCATAGAAGTCATGTTGATGATTGAGGCTGAAATTGCAATATGCGGTTGACAGAGGATATATTTGTAATGTTAAAAATTAGTTACGGTCTTCATAAATAATTTTTCATTAATAATAGTCAATAAATTTATAAAAAGAAAATAATTTTAAGAAAAAATATTTTTTTCGGCCCATACAAAATCAGCCCAAATAGCTTTATCATATTTATTTAGGCTAATATATGACAAGTTATTGCCAATAATTGTGTTTTATATTGGGTTGAATTTTATATACCAAAAATTGTGATTTCCAGAATTGGTAATAGATTTTGGACGGGAAAACTTCAAAGTTACTAATTTCAGTGGACTTTGTTATTATATTAAGTATAGATAGTTGTTTCCAAATTCTAACCATAAGACCTCCAAATATGACGACATTGAAGTTGAAAAAGAATGCAGCTTTGGGTCACCCAGCCCAATACACGGCCCATGCAATATGAGTCGAGTCTTACATGCATTTTTTCCTAATTTTTTGAGGATTTTCACCCTTCAACTCATATCTTAATTCTCCAACTATAAAGGGGGACCTAAAGATAAAATTTTATACATCTTCTGTCATAATTTAGAGTGTCAAGCAAGGGATTCAAGGAAGAGTTCAAGAATTCAAGAGCAAGAAACATTCAGTTATATCTTTTTAATTGTTTTGTTCTTAGCTACTTATGATATTTTTGAGAATTCATTTTTTACTACCGAGAGGTTTATTATTAAACTCTGACCCTCAAAACTACACAGATTGAAATACAATGGTTCCTGGAGAAAAATCAATAGTTCCTCAATATATAAACACCTTCTTGGAGAAAAATCAATTGGGCTTCATTACCGAGCCCAGAATATGAATACTTATCAATCACAATCTTTGAAAATTATAATATGATATACTGCCTTGAGTTTGAGTTGAAAAACTTATGTTGCGAGATTTGTGTAAATCTATTATAACTTATTACCAACTTTAAATGCAAAATGGTTTGAATGTTTTAACATATATAAGGTAATATCAATTAATGTAACCAATTATACCATATATAAGGTTTAACCAATTAATGCAGCTAATATTGAAGTTTTCCAGAATTAGCAGTGTTGTTTTGGGCGGGAAAATGTTGATATTACTATTCTTGGCGGATTTTGTTATATTATATAGTATAGATTATTAAGTTTTAATAAATTAGTTTCTCTTTTGCTTTAATAAATTCTGAATAGTCTTAAGATTATTAATTTAAATAGAGTAAAGGTATATTAAAGTTTAAACGGAAAATTCATAATGTACTATAATGAATCACCACTATACCTTTCATAAGAACTAATATGAGATCGTCCTATATTAAGACCATAAAAAAACTTGATACTTTTTCAGTAAAAATAATATATATGGTTTCGCTAAAAAATAATACTTTCTCAAAAAAAAATATAGGAAATATATTACAACAATAAATAGCAAAAAATATGACAATTTCTACGTTTTCTTTTATACTTGGTCATCTCCCTCCGTTTTCATATAAAAGTCGTTTAGACTTTGAAAGAGACATAACGAGTTCATGTGATGGACAATATGCCTCTATGAAACCTATCTCAATTATTCTAATATTTTTTTTTTTTTTTTTTTTTGTGTAAATCCAAGAATTGAGTGGCATTCAATTTAAAAACAATAATCTTGGCATGATTGATTTGTGATGCAGAAATTTAGAAACCAATTGGTGACCTTGTCAAAGTTGAAAAAGTTGGAATAGGAAAGTCAAAGTAAATCCCCTAGAATCAAGGAGATTAAATCAATTGAAGATAAATCATAAGCAACTGATGGGCATGATGATTGAAGACTCTCTTCAAGCTGTTATAAAGATGAAAAGCATCCATGAGGAGTCACAAGTCTTGACGGATTGAGATTGGAAAAACAGCTATTCTGTATATAGAGTACAATCTGTGTTCAACCAGTATTGGAACACAGATAAGCAGATAGAGTTTATTCGGGAGAATTGACTCTTAAGTTGTTCAAGAGAACATGTTGAGTTCGGGAGAACTCTATGCTTGTGTAGTAGAAGAGATTCTCTACGCTTTGAGTACTCAATAATCTTAGGAGCATAGTATTCACGGGGAGTGTGTTAATGCATTGTAATATAAATCTTTGTAGTACATTGAAATGTAAATCACATCCCAGTAATAATATGTTCCAGAGGAAGGTGTCTTCCTCAAATTTTCCAACCTTCAACTATTTTCAGATTACTTCATGTTCATACACAATATGAACAAGATCGGTACAACTCTTGTTTAATTCATTTGATACAAAATATTAAAATTGCACACGCGCACATATTCTGATATTTCAATTTTCTTTTTCTCCAACAAATATTTGTTTACCAATGAGATAAAATAAGTGATTTATGTTATAATAAAATTAGGAGAAATGTAGGAAAATTTGTTAGGATATACTCAAGTTGCCATACTAAAAAATGATAATTTTACTAGAATTGTGATTTATAATTTTATTTTTTGAAGAAAGTATTTTTTTTTCTTAAATAAATTTTATTTGGGAAGTATTTTCTTCCAAAAATAGGGAAGTGTTTTAGGAGGAGTAGGGAAGAACCAAGTAAGAATAGAGACATAAATTATGATTATCTTATTTATCTATGACCCTATGTAACATGGGGAAGTTTTTTGTGCATCAATTGCACGGATCTTAAATTTATGTAATTTGGATTGCCTAAATGTATTATATGTGATGGTAAATGTATTACAATAAAAATGTATCACTATTTATGCTTAAATGTATCTCACGTTCTGGATATAAGTATTGTACTCCCTCCGTCCCACTAAAATTTGCATGCTTTCCTCTTCGATCCGTCCCACTTAACTTTACACACTCTTAAAAAGGAAAATTTTCTCACAATCTCCACCCTCAAAATCCCCCGCCCCCCCCAATCCACACCTTTAAAAAAGTCAAAGATTTCCCAAAAATCTAGTTTTTCTTAACATCCGTGTCCGGTCAACCGTGCAAAATTAGCTGGGACGGAGGAAATAATACATTTACCAAGTAGGTTAATACCTTTAAGCATAATAATAATATCCAAACTAAATTACATTGTACAATTGGTACACATGAGACTTTGTCCCGTAAAATATAAGTTGGATAAATACACTTCTTGTGGTATTTTGACGAGGAAATATATTTAAAAATAAAAAGTGAGAGAAATTGGGGTTGACAAGTAATATCCACATTGGCATCGAGAAGGAGTCACATCGTTGACCCTGTTTGATATTAAAAATAGGGTATATTATTAATATTATTGAGTTGTCTATATTCTTCATCACTTTCAATGCTATGAGTTGTGAGTGGTGACCATTAACTAATATTTCACAACTTTATTCAAATTCCTGCCATGTTTGGCATATCTATCTATCATAATACTTTTTCTATTTTATTTTCCCCACATTTTTTAATTTCAAAGTTGGATTACTTATGTTCACACCTTCATTTTGTTACTTTTTCAGTTGGGTAAGAGGTGTAAAATATTTGACTGTTCTATAGGCTTTTAAAACACATTGGATAAAATAAAATGTTAAATAATTATAAGATGTAACAATAATTTATTAGAATAAGAATGAGTGGCTCAAGGTTAATTTATTTTCTATAATCTTATAAGTCACATTTAAACTACACATACTAGATGCACATGTATTTACATGTTACGTGATACACACAATTAACTCTTTTCACACTAAACACACTGTACAAATACTAATTATTATCGACACTTTATAAGTTTATGAATTACAATTGTGTGCATTGTACATCACTACAATTTATACATGGACTCCAAAAATAACGCTGAAATATGATTTATAAAAAAATCGCGTCCGCGTGTGGGTCGCGTGCTGCAAGAACACAAAAAGTCTACTCTAAACACAAAAAAAAAAACTATACTGCAACAACACAATAAGTCTACTGTAAGAACACAATAAGTCTACTCTAAACAAAATAACTATACTACAAGAACACAATAAAATAAGTCCACTGTAAGAACACAATAAGTCTACTCTAAATACAAAATTACTATATTGCAAGAACATAATAAGTCTATTGTAAGAACACAATAAATCTACTGTAAGAACAAAAAAAAGATATTGATCTAGGTCAGGCGCGACTCGCACGCAATTTTGAAACCGAATATATATGAAGTACTATTGTTCATCATATGCACCCAAGTTTTTGCCTGAGTTTATAAGTTCTTGAATATTTTATAATTCAAAATACGTTTATCCAAACATTCTCTAAAACAATCCACATTTATATGGTGGGTAAAACTTAATAAATTTTATTTCATCAACTAGCGGAGTAGATAGATAAAAATAAAAATACATTTACTATCTAAATGCTTTCTCAGAGATCTTTATTGCGTTTGGAAATTAGTTGTGATATTTATTATGCGACCTATATATTTATTCATTTACTAGTAGTATCCCCGTGCGATGCACGATTTGTAAGTGTAAATGAATAAATTAATATTTTTATATAATTTTAATATAATAAAATATTATAATCAATAAATAATAAGATATGAAAGATTATATGTTAATGAAAAAAGAGTGCAGTGAAAGTTTTAAAAACTAAAATATATATTAGTATGGATATTTATTTTTCGTAATATATGAATATCTCCAGCATCCTTCCATAGAAGTCATGTTGATGATTAGGACTGGAATTACAATATGCGGTTGATAGGGGATATATTTGTAATGTTAAAAATTTAATTACCGTCTTTATAAATAATTTTTCATTAATAATACCCAATAAATTTATTTAAAAAAGTTAATTTTAAGAAAATATTTTTTTTCGGCCCGGGCGGAATCAGCCCAAATAGCTTTATAATATTTATTTTAGGCTAATATATGACAAGTTATTGACAATAATTATATTTTATATTGGGGTTGAATTTTATATATAAAAAATTGTTATATCCAAAATTAGTAATAAATTTTGGGCGGGAAAACTTCAAAGTTACTAATTTGGGCGGATTTTGTTATTATATTAAGTATAGATTGTCTATATATCATAATCACATAATTAAAGACGGTTCCTAAATGTATTATTTCGATACGTAGATGCTGACATATTAAAGAAAATAATTGACATGCAATTTATTTTTTTAAACACATGCAATTTGAGATTTAAAATGTTTGTATAAATATATTGGCCATCCATTCCAAGAGCTTATTTAGTTTTCTCACGTAGATAAGTAATAATATTGAAACGACAAATATGCAAAAAAAATCTTAGGGTATGTTTGTTTATGATTTAGCCCAATAGGTTTTGAGGATCAAATCTCAATAAAGTACACTTATTAATTCTCTCAATCAAATTTGACTCAACATTCTTCAGCCTTAAACAAACGTACCCTTAAAATGTGTCCTTATTTAATAGAATAAGATGCTACCAAGAAAGAAAAAGAGCAGGATGCACTTTAAATACATGTACATTGATTAAAAAACAAACCTGTAAATTTTAAGGAAAAGATCATCGTATATAGACTGTGAATTGTTTTCATTGTAATTTATGTCATATAAATAACTGTTCATTTCCCATAAATTATTCTTCAGAGATATAATTCTTTTTAAAATTAGATATTGTTAGGAATTAGGGTGCAATTATTAAGAATTTAATAGAAGCTAAAAATAAAGAATACATATTTTTTAATTTAATTTGTCAAGAATTACTATGTTTGGGGACACTACCAAGCCAGTAGATTTACTAATATTTTCGGGTGATAAAAGATATTGTGAATCAGAGGGTTATTTATAACCAGACCTGGGTTGTAGCCTTGAAGGCCCACTCAACTCGAAGCAGTCAATCAGACTCCATAACCCAACAATCTCCCACCTGGAAGTGACTTCAAGTGTAACTTATCTACTCCATCTGATTGATACCTCTCCCTTACAGTAGTGATAAGCCTTCATCTTAGTTTCCAAGGCCAATTGTAGCGATGCATAGCTTCAACTTCTCTAAAGTCACAATCTTAGTCAACATATCAGCAGGGTTCTCACTTCCTCAAATCTTAATTACCTGCAAGATCTTATTCTTCACGAGGTAACAAATGTAATGATACCTCAACTTAATGTGCTTTGTTCTCGAGTAAGAAACTGAATTTTTGGTTAAGTGAATAGCATTTTGACTATCACTGTAGAGAATACTATAATGCGGCTCCTCCCCAATTCACACAAGATATTCTGCAACCATACCATCCATTTACCAGTCTCAGTCACTACTACATATTCTTCTGCGATGGACTGCCACGATCTTCTGCAACATAGAAGTCTTGCTGCACCACCAAGAGTAAACGTAAACTCAGTTGTACTTCTCAATTTTGTCAAGATCATTTGATGCTAAATCTGCATTAACATACATTGCCAATTCAACACTTTGTCTTCAAAATATAAGGCTCTCTGTAGTACATCTCAAGTACTTGAGGATCCACTTTACTGCCTCTCAATGTTGCTTACCTGGATTGCTCATAAACCGACTAATTACTCTCGCTGCATGTGCAATGTCCGGTCTTGTACATACTATAGCATACATTGGACTGCCAACTAGTGAAGCATATGGGGTTCTCTGCATCCCGGCTCGCTCCTCTATACTGCTAGGTGAATCCTTGTTGGACAGCTTAAACTGGCTACCCAAAGGGACACGAACTGGCTCTGCATCTTCTACACTGAGCATCTTCAAGGCCTTCTTGATATATTCAGCCTGCGAAAGATACAACTTTCCTGCCACCTTATCACGCTTACTACATATACCAAAAAATTGTGTGGCCTCTCCAAGATCCTCATAGCAAACAGTTTAGACAACTGCTTCTTCAACCTGCTCACATCTCCAGTATTAGAACCTGCTATCAACATGTCATCAACATATAGTAACATAATGATATAGTTGTTGTCATACCTCCTGAAATGACAGCAATGGTTTCATTTGCATCTAATAAACTCATTCTGATGCATGAACCATTAAACTTCTTGTACCACTGTAATGTAGCTTGTTTCAGACCCTATAAGCCCTTCTTCAATTTGCAAACAAATTCATAGTTCCCTTCTGACAAGTATCCATCTGGTTGCTCCATGTAAATGTTCTTTTCTAAGTCACCATAAATAAAGGCCGTTTTCACATCCATCAACTCTTTGCAACCACCATGCTAAAAAATAACTAAATGGTGGTTAAGTTCGAAACATGAGTAATAATATCGGAATAGTCAATACCATATTTTTGCTCAAACCCTTTCACAACCAGTCTTGCATTGTATCGCTTGCTTCCATCTGCCTCTTCTTTGATTTTGTAAATCCACTTTTTTTTTTTTCTTTTTTTTTTCTTTTTTTTTTTTCCTTTTTGAGAGTTTAACTAGTTTTCAAGTTTTGTTAACCTTCAACGAATTCATCTCATCATCCGTCGAAACTCTCCACTTGCTCACCTATTAACGTGTAGCTATGCGTAACATTCAGGCTCACCTCCATCAGTTAACAATAAGTAATAAAAGGAGGAAGAATACCTATCAGGTGATCCACATATTCTACGGACCTCCCCAACGGAATTGTTGGTTGTGGTGTATGTGGTTCTTCATCAACAACCACTTGGTATTCATGATCCACATTGCTCCTACCCAAGTTCGAAATGTCTAACTCGATGATTTGTTTCTCATAACCAACATATTTATATGCACCCAACCTGTCTTTGTATAAAATCTACTCATTAGATATGACATCTCGACTACGAATTACCTTACGATTCTATTCATCCCAAAATTGATCGCCAAATTCATAATCATCATATCTAATAAAAGTATACCTAACAGATTTAGCATCCAACTTAATTCTATTAGCAACATCAATATGAACATATGAAATACAATCGAATACTTGAAGGAAATACATATTTACCTCCTTACTAGTCCAGACCTCCTCTTATATGTAATTTCCAAGGGAGTTGAGGGTCCTCTATTTATCAAGTAAGTTGCAGTGCTAACCGCATCTGCCCTAAAACATCTTAGGTAGCCCACACTTTAATCTCATGCTTCTAGCACTTTCACATAAGCTTCTGTTCATATGTTCTGCAACACCGTTCTGCTGAAGGGTCTCTCTCACAATATTCTCCATGTGAATCCATTAGCTGCACAAAATTCTTTGAACTCAAGGAGCTCGCACTCTCCACCATTATCAAATCTCAAACACTTCACTTTGAGACCTAACTCAGTTTCTACAAGATTCTTCCACTTCTTGAAACCATCAACAACATCAAACTTATTTTTCAGAAAATAAACCCATACCTTTCTCGTAGTGTCATCAACGAAAGTCATGTAATATAACGGTCCACCAAGAGATGTCACCGGTGCTGGACCCCATAAGTCGTTGTGGAGCAACTCCAACTTCTGCTTCTTCAAGGTGCTACATACTCTAAAAAAATTCACTCTTTTCTAGTTTTCCAAATACATAATCCTCACACAACCTAGTTTCAGTTGTTTTGATGCCTGGCAGCTCACCCTTCGAACACAACACTTTCATCCCCTTTTCACTCATGTGGCCAAGACGATAATGCCATAAATTTGCATCGTTCTTTACACTTGCAAGAGCAATGTTATCCTGGGTGTTTCTTGTCATATACATCGTTTCCTCTTTATTACCTCGAGCCACCACAATAGCTCCTTTGGGCACATATTATGGCCAAAATTCATAACGCAGCCTTCATCATCAAGCTCCCTACGGAGAGTAATTTTCTGTTCAATCCAGGAATATGTCTCAGATCTTGTAACTGCAAAATAAGTCCATTCGGTGTCTTGATCCGAACATCCCCCTTCCCACAATTTCCAGAGGCTCATCACCAGAAAGATAAACCTTTCCAAAATCCCGAGGTGTGTACTTATCCCATTACGTCAGTCTTGATGCACGAATGAAACGATGCTTCCAAATCTAACACCCAAGGTTCCAATGGATTGCTTACGCTCAAGATTAATGCATTCGTGATCTCTTCAGTGGTTGTGTTTAATGATTTTTTATCCATCGTTGGTGCCTTGGACTTATTTTTATAATGACCAAGTTCATAACATTTGAAGCACTCAATTTGACTCCTGTCCTTCTTGGGCTTATTTCTATCCCTCAACTTCAATCTACCTTGATTCAAATTCGATCTAGATTTTGATCGGCCTCTGTTTCTTGTACTCAAAGATGATCCTGTGGCTACACGCAATTCTCTCCTGCAAATTTCTTCGCTAATGAGCAGGTCTCTGACTTCATCGAACTTGAGTTTAATGTTCCCTGTTGAACCACTAACGACTGTCACTGTCTCACTCCAACTTCTGGTAAAGAGGATAACAAAATTAGGGCTTGTACATCATTGTTGAAATTAGTCTCAGTTAAGTTCCATTGAGCTATGATCATATTGAACTCATTCAGATGAATAACCAATATAATACTCTCTGCCATTCGTAGGTTGAATAACTTCTGCATCAGATGAGCCTTGTTTGCGGCTGATGACTTTTCATACATCTCTGCAGAATCTTAAACATGTCCTTGGTGGCTTTTACCTTTATTGTATGGAGGACGACGTTCCTGGACAGTAACAGGCAAACCACGTTCATTGCTTCCTACCTAGTACCTTCCACTCATCGTCCTTCACGATTTTGGATTTCGTACTCAAAGGTTGATACAATTCTTTACCGTACAAGTAATCCTCGATCTGCAACTTTCAGATGCCGAAATCTGTTCCATCAAACTTCTCAACCGGTGATTTTCCCTCAGTCATCATAATTTCTCCTACCAGACCTTTGAACCTAATGCTCTAGATACCGGTTGTAATGAATTATGGTTATTGAGAATTTAATAGAAACAAAAAAACAAAGAAAGTAGATTTGTTAACCAGCTCGTCAAGAATGACTATGTTTGGGGGCACTACAAGGCCCGTATATTTACTAATATTTTCGGGTGATAAAAGATAAAACGAATCATATGATTATTTATAGCCAGGACTGGGTTGTAGCACTAAAGGCTCATTCAACTCGAATATTAAATTGCCGCGATCGGGGAACGTGAAGCGGTATCAGGCTCCATAACCTAACAAATATTGTTATTTTTCAAAAAGAAAGTTAGATATTGAACAAAAACATTTAAGCACTCTAGAGGCATAACTCAAAAAACATATTCTTGACCCCTTTATAAATACACGAGGTCCACTATTTTTAAATAATATTTGATTGAGTTAATTATAAGAACCCCACTAAACTATCAATATTTTTGCACATAAATCACTGATTTTTTTTTTTTTTTTTTTTGGGGGCACCCATACATATAAACTACACGGGTTTTGACAGATAAAACACCAAACTTATTTTCCAATCATTTTTCGTTGGAATTCCACATTTGACTTGCGCATTTTTAGTAGGTAGAGGAGCCGCTCATCTTCAACAATAGAAGTTCTAAATATTGAGAGAGAACCATTGATGATTCAAATAAATTGTTATGAAAAAGAAACGTGGGAAATAATTTTACATTTTTGGCATACTAAAAATGTTATTTGTAAAAAAAAAAAAAAGCCATTAAAAGTATCATGCGCAAGTCACGTGCGAATTTCCGATAAAAAATGATTGAAAAATAAGTTTGGTGGTTTATCTGCCGATCGAAAAATAAGTTTGATGATTTATCTATTAAATCCGTATAATTTATATGTATTGATGCCACAAAAAAAAAAATCTAATCATTTAAATACGAAAACGTTGATAGTTTAGTGAGATTTCTGCAACTAACCCTATTTGATTTTATACTTACATACGAATCATATGTCATCCATAGAAAATGACTAGATATTCCTCTAAAAGTATTGACATAGAAAACTGAAACATAGTTTACACTAAAGTAAATTCAATTATTCTAAACAATAAAGGAATACTCCCAGCATTCCAAAATATGTTTTATTCTAGCATAATATTTTATTACATAATAATTCATTTTAGGAATTCAAGACATAAGTTTCACTAATTTTTTAATATTACTTATATTATTTATGAGTTTTAAGATAAAAAATATTGTTAATAAGATAGAGAAATACATAACTTTAAAAATAAAAAAAGACAATAAAATAATTAAAGTTTAAATAAGGACATATGAATCATTTTATAAAGTTCCATAACTTATGTAAAAAAAATTAAAACTACAATTATTTTGAGACAAAGGGAGGACAAGGTTACTTATTAATATCATCATGCCTATTGCAACTATTAATTAGATTTAAATACTTATGCATCTTAAGAAAAAAAAAAAGAATCTAAAGACTTATGTCTCGCCTGTTTATTTGCGTATATAAAATGACTCACGTGCCCTTATTTAAGCTTGATAATTATATTTCTTTTTAAATTTGTGTCTTTCTTTATTTATTAATAATCTTCTGCTCACTTCAAATACTCATTTATAATTAGGATAATATTAGAATATTAGTAAAAATAATGTCTTGAATTCCTAAAACAACAATTATCTCGAACAGAATTTTTATGCTAGAATTATGATAATTATTTTGAAACAAAATGAGTTATTTATTTTTGTCCTTTTATGGAAACAACTAATATCATGTTCCTTTTTTCTTTTTAAAAGTAAATAGCTATATCATATTACAGAAGTTAGCTTAATTAACTAGTCTTTTTTTCTTTTCTGGACCTGTGAAATTTGCTGTTGTTAAGAAAATAAAAGTAATTTTAAATTTGATTCCGTACCATTTCTACGTAGTAGGTGACGTAAGATTAAGTGGGAAGGTCTGTTTGGATGTTATTTAAAAAAGATTAAGAAAGAGGGGAGAAATAATGTAGGATTAATGATAATGTGGAACGTGGTAATGATTTATTAAGTAAGAGACAGAGCACGTGGGTGGATCCTTAACAGCCTGTTTTATGCGTTAATGACACCAAATCAAAACCCACAAATCTTCAACTTGTGTTTTTTATAATTTCTGGCTTTTGGTTTTACAACTTTGCATTAATCAAACTAATCTATCTGTTAGGATACTTTTATTCCCTTGTCATGCTTTAGCTTTAGCGGTGCTAATTATGTATATTCTAACTAATTCATCTCATCAATTCTATTTTCTTTAAAACATTGTAGAGAGAGAGAAACCAACCTAAATAGTAAAAACTAAAAACTGAAAACCATAAAATTTAACATCTAATCGAACCAAATTATCACTAAGATTGAATTTCAACCCAATCGAAATGAATTTCTATTTGAACTAATGCCTTACGAATGAATAAAAATGTTACAATAAATACAACGAAACATTTAATGCAAAGTCATATATATACTACAAAAAATTATAAGCTGACATATATGCAAAATAACAGACTAAATTAGAGTAGGGTGGAGGTTATATACTTATATACACACTACATTTAGAAATTATAGTTCGGTTCAACTTGATTATAGTGATGATTTTCTTTTAAAGGTCGAATTGGTCAAATTAAACTGAAAGTTTAAAAAATAAAACCGAAGACTCAGACAATTATTTGAAAAAAGGGACAACATTTTGAATTTTTTAGTTTGAATCGGTTTGGACCGATTTTTGCTCACACCTAATATAGAATTATAGTGTGGAACTCAACTTGACATATAGCTTTGCCAAATGATGGTAAGACCATACCACTAGACTATCAAGACCAAGGAATTTAAGTTTCATAACTACCATCTTGACTTGCAACCGAAAGTCTTGCGCCTTCTTCACTTCTTCATGTTGGTTTGATGTTGATATTACAGTATACCCCTGTCAAATGATACCGGGGTAAGTGACCAGCTCCTGTTGCCATGCTATGCTCCACGCTTGTTACAAGTTGTATCACTAATAGCTCCGTCAAGAATCACTTCAGCTAATACTTCCCTGTCAAACTTAGCTAATATTTTCCCTGTTAAGTTTAGGTGAAATGCACTGTAAATGTTTGAAGACAACTTACAATAAGAATACAAAGAATACATGAAGTGAAGATAACACTAGATACATAGCATTGGACAAGTTACAGAGTCAATAAGAATATTGTGTACAGTTAGTGAACATTAGCCACAATTTACACAAAACCCAGTGGAATGCCTAAGGAGAACTAAAACCTCTTATTTGAAAGGGTTTTGTTAATATGTCAGCAATTTGATTTTCAATAGATAGGTGTCTGACTTCTATTTCCTGTTGTTGAACTTTTTCCCTCACAAAGTGCATAGCTACCGCAATGTGTTTGGTTTTGTTGTGAAAAAAACTGGATTAGAGGTTAGGGATATTGCTCCCATATTGTCATACCAAAGTATAGAAGGATTAGCAATGGAAAGACCAAGTTCTTAAAACACAGATTTGATCCACACAATATATGTTATGGCAGCCGATAAGTATCTATATTCAGATTATGCGCTGCTTCTTGCCACAACATTTTATTTCTTGGAACTCCATGTTACTAAGTTTAGTCCTAGATATACATAGAAGCCACTAGTAGATTTCCTATCATCAAAAGGACATGCCCCATCTGCATCAGTGAAGCATTGCAAGGACAGATTTGGAAAAGGTTTGAAAGTAAGGCTATAAGCTACTGTGCCTTTAATATATCTTACTACCCTTTTGCATGCACTCCAATAACTTATTGTTGGAGCTCTTAAGAACCATGATAGTTTGTTCACAATATAGGATAAATTTGGTCTAGTCATTGTTAAATACTGTAATGAGCCAATGGGGCTTATGATGATGGTGAGTCAAATGGCTCACTATCTTCTAGATGTAGTTTCTGATAGAGTAATAGTGTGTAGAAATAGGTTTATAATCAGCTATATTGATGTCAATTAGAAGATCATCATCATATTTTTGTTGGTTTAGGATAAAGGAGTCACTAGTTCTGTGTACTTCTAGACCAAGCAAGTATTGAAATTCTCCTAAGGTCTTCAGACCAAACTTTGTGTTTAAAGTTTTTAGTAGTTGCTATATATGTTGATTGTCATCTCCAGTGATGAGAATGTCATCAACATATACTAACAATGAAAAAAGCTTCGTTCCAACTTGCTGATAAAAAAGAGAGGAATCACCGACAAATAATTTGAAGTCTAAGGAAACAGAAAATTCTTCAAAGTATCTGTCCATTATCTTGGGGCTTGCTTCAAGTCATAAAGAAGTTTGATTAGTTTGCATACATGAGTAGGATTTTTGTTATATATCAATCTGTTGTATATACCACCTTTTGTAATAGCTAAAGATAAGATTATTCTGATTGTTATGGGCTTTACTACAGGACTATAGGTTTCAAAAGAGTCTGCCAAAATTATTTTTAACACCCTTTGCCACAAGTCTGTCTTTATCCCTTTCTCTTGAACCATCTGTGTTTTGATTTACCCTAAAAACCCATTTATTCTAGACTACTTTCATATTACTAGTTCTTAGAACATCCAGGTTTTATTGTTTGCTAATGCTTGGAACTTAGCTTCCATAGCTGCTTTCCAATCAGGACTAGGGAGAGCTTGAGCAATAGAAGTAGGCACTAAAGGATTTGATTGTACTAAATACACATTTTGTTTAAATATGCCTAACTTGGACCTAGTCACCATATGATGAGTGTTTTGTGGTTTTGCACCAGAAGTGGATGAGTTGGTAGGAGAAGATTTGTGAATGGAGAGGGATTGTGAGCAAAAGACTCACCAGAACGTTGATTCTGAGAACCGTTATTTCCATTAGGTTTATAAAGAGCAAGTAGTTGGTTATTCTGAGGAGCACTATTAGCAGATACCCTTAAGTCTGTAGAACTAGTACCTTGATTGGATACTACTGGTGAAGTCCTATTTGAATTGTAGGTAGTGGTAATAAAGGCATATAGGCTTTGTGACTTTTCATAGTGTCATTAATCACAGTTTTTCACAAAGCACTCCTTCTATGGAAACTCTCGCTCATCGAACATAATAGTTCTGCTAACATAAATTCTCCCAGATGGATCTAAACCTTTTTATCCCCTATAAAAAAGGCTATAGCCAAGAAAAAAACATTTAGAAGATCTAAATACAAGTTTTGACTATTGTATGGTTTTAAATAGCGGAAGCATGTGCAACCAAAAGTTTTAAGAAAATTGTAATCAAGTTTTTGGTTAAAAAGTTTTTGAAAGGGAGACAAATTACCTAAAGTAGTGTTGGCAACCTGTTGATGATGAACACATCAGCAACAAAAGCATCCCACCAAAATGACATTGGTAAGTCTGCTTTTGCTAACAAAGTCAACCTAGTTTCAACTAGATGCTAGTGCTTTCTTTCTGGCTTTCCATTCTGCAGATATGTGTAAGGACATGGATGCCTCACCTTAACTCATGTTGGATGTAAATATGTAAACATTGGCCTATACTCACCTCCAAAATCATCTTGAAAAGCTTGTATTTGGAGTTGAATTGCCTCTCAACCATCATATTAAACTGCTTAAATGCATTTAAAGCTTCATTTTTAGTGTTTATTGAATAGATCCATGTATATCTAGTGAAATAATCTACAAAATGTATGTAATATCTAAACCCTTCAAGAGCTTGAGTTCCAACTGGCCCCCATACATCAAGAATATCAATTGAAAAGGAGCACTACTTTTTAAGCTTGTAAATGGAAAAGATGTACTATGTATTTTTCCAAGTTTGCAAGAATTACAAAACGATAGATTATTAATATAATAAGCTCTATTACGTTGTTTTGATACTTCAGATAGTACATAGATGACCTAGTCTATTGTGCCAAAGATCGGCTTTAGTAGAAATGTTTTGCAGAATGACACTAAATAACACTTCGAATTTTACAGGAAGTAGAATTGTAGAATTACACAGAAAACTTCTGTTATCATGAGTGGAAGTATTACTATTGATCTTTCTGGCAATGAGGTGAGAAAAATCAAGCTGATACATCTCCTGCTTAAGAAAACCTTTCAACAAAATCATGTAGGTTTCTTTGTCCTTAACAAAATAAGAAAATGGATGAAATTCCACAAAAAAATACTATTATCTTATGTAAGCTGGGATATGCTAAGTAGATTCTTAGTTATATCAGGCACATATAACACATTTTTCTTAGATGAAGTAGAACTAGGAATGATTGAAGAACCTTATGAGTGATAGCCAGTTTAAAACCATTACCTACAACCAACCTGTCTTGTTCATTGTACTGACATGGTTGGTTGCTCCACTATCAACATAGTGAAAATTATTAGTTCTTGAATTTTCATTCTGAGTGATGAAGTAGCCTTGATCTTGACTTGTGTTGTTAAACTGATTTACTGATTTTCTGTTGCTGCAACATGTGCTTGGCCAAAATTGAGATTTATATCAAGAAAGGTTTCATCAAACCTTTTAAAACACTTAGAGGCTATATGATTGTTTTCCCTACAAATTTGACGTGCAAACCTCTTATTGTTGTTAATTGTAGTTTCTGTTGTTCATGCCTCTACCTCTGCCAAAAACCTCCTTTGTTATTAGAGTTATTTCCTCTATTTTCTGTAAATCTCCCTCTAGTTACTCCACTAGAGGCATAATGGGCAGAAGGTAACCCAAGATTTGTAGCAGCATGAAACTGATTTAACCTCATTTCATGTGTTTACATTGCAAACTGCAACTCTTGTAAATTTAGTGCTTCTGACGTCAATGAAAGATTAACTACTATTGGTTCAAAATCTTGGCCTAATCCAGCAAACACATATGGTGCTAACTCATCGTCACTAGTGATTTGCCCAGAGGCAACCAAAGCATCGGCAATTCCTCTCATTCTTAACAGGCATTCCTCGACTGTAAGATTTCCTTTCTTAGTTGTTTGCAATTGTAATCTTAGATGCATAGAATGAGACTTAGATTGTGATCGAAACAATGACACAAGAACATGCCAAACCTCACACGATCTATTACATCTAAACATAGCCAAGCATGGATTCCGTCATAGATTGAAGAAGCCAATTGAACAACATAGAATCTTTCCTTACCCAATTTGTACTCTGGATTAATCACTATTTGAGTTGTTGTTGTTGCAGGATCAGAAGTAGAAGACATTGTTGAGCGTGTAAGATACTGCCTCGGTGCCTCAGCTGTTCCAAGTAGGAACTCCTCAAACCTATGAGCTCTAGATGTGGTGATGATTTGCACCTTCCAACATGAGTAGTTTGATCTATCAAGTTTGAGTGTGAGTGCTGGTACCGATGGTAGGGTAGAAATGGACATCGAAGATGAAACTAATGCAACGAAAGTTGCCATTGAAATGGCTTTAGGATCAAGAATGACAAGATAGTTGCAGAAGAACCAGTTTGGTTCAAGAAAAGAAACGAGAGAGATGAAGAACATGAGATGAACCAGTTGTAGAAATAAAATTAGGATGATGGCAAACTAAAACAACAATAAATTGAGGTTTGTGACGAGTACAGTATCCTTTAAACATATTCACCTGCTCTCGTGTGCTAAGAGACTTGTGGACGTCGTTTCTCATGATACAACGGTAAGCAAAGCAGAAACTCTAGCACTAAGTTTCTACTAACTGGCGAACTAACTTAGTGCCAGATTTGTATCACGAACTATACTGGAGGGCCAAAGAGGAAGTAACTAAAAACGAAGGAGAGATGATAGCAGAATGCTGGAATATAATAAGTTGTATCAATTTCAAGTGGGTTCCAAATGAGCTGAAAGAGCCATCCTTTATAGATTGTAAAAGGCTCTTGGAGGACCCCATGATGTCTGTTAAACCTGGAGTTTAATGCCTTCAAGGCTTAAAAAACGTGGAGAAAATAGTAAGACAATATTTAGGGATTTGAAGAGGCATGCAGAAAAGGAAGGGAAAACATAGCAAAAATTAGCCCACCGGGCCGCCCCTGGACCGGACCGACATTCGTGTCGGTAGGTCGTGCTCGTACACAAGTCCCTTGGTCCGAGGCTCAAATTTGGTCCTTGATTTGCACCACCCTTGCGCCTGGTTGTACGAGAGAGAGCCTCTTTGCTATTCATTCATACAACCTAATGGCAAAATATATTTATACTTGCCAAACTCCTTCCACATTTCCAATGTGGGATAAGCACCAAAACCACTTTCAAACTTCTAACTTTAAACTTCAATTTCTCATTCATCCAGGCTCCGATTTGGACAAATAATATATCGTCTCGAACCTCTTTCAGAGAAGACAACGATACCGGCTTAAAATTCCATGTTCCATAACCAGGTCCCACCAAAACATGCCCAAAAGTCATTTAAATAGCAATTTAATTGCAATTTTCAAACACCAGTTAGGCACCATGCTAATTTTGCATCAAACTTGCTTAACTTTTCATTCATGATAATGATGCAAGTCAGCTAAAGTCTAACAAGTAATAAAAACCAAGTTGCTACAAGTTGTTTACAATTATTACTAACTATTAGTTACATAACTAACTCTTATAACTAACTTTTCGTAAGTACCATCTTAACTTGCAACCGGTGGTCTCGCGCCTTCTCCAATTCTTCTTGTTGATTTGCTATTGATACTCCAATACATAGAGATAGATAGATAAATAGATAAATAGATATTTGTAAGTTATATGTGACATAATTAAAGCTTTTTATGCGATAAGCGGCGATACGTTCAATCACTGTATTAATTTTGTTGTATACTCGTTCAGGATGATATACTTGATTAATAATTATATTCATGTGTTTATGATCTACATTCAAATAATAATTTAATTTTTTTTAAAAGAACGGTAAAGATTTCAAGTTGGTCCTCGTAACACGATAATAGGTAAATGGTGAGATGTGCAAACTACTATTTGAGAGACTGATTTTATCTCGAGGTTTAATGTATCTAACTTGCTATTTGGCTTATAATATATATGCATGTGTCATCACCATAAGTTTCACAAAGTAGATAAATGAATGTGCATGATCCATTGATCCTATACATATCAACAAAATGAATAATGACTATGGAATAACCAATATTTATAATATAATTTTATGATGGTATAATACTATAGTAGACTTTGTTTAATTTTCAACCAAACCCCATGTGGAAATCTGGATCTGTTATTGCCAAATGTATGTACTAACCTAATCTATTCGCAAATTTCACTTATTCTGTTGCTATCAAATAAACTTTTCAAATTGATAATTTTATTCCCAACATTCATTTTCTATCACCACCAACCAAGAATCTTGTTATTGTTTTATTTTCCTTTCGGCATTTGTTATTGAATTTGATATTGGAAATAATTTAACAGTACTGTTGCAGTGCAAAAGTAATAACTACTCCTGTCTTTTTTTTTTATCTGTCCTATTTTATTCATTCGCACAAATTAATTTTTTCATTAATAAATATACCATTTTATATATTGAACTCTTAATTATAAAAACTCATCGATTTTATCAAATTCATTATTCCTTGAATTTAGAGGAGCCAATCATATCTCTGTATTTTTATTTTAGTCAATATAATCAATTAATGACTTCATAATTAATACAAGAGTTGTAGTACTCCACCTTCACAATTCTCTATTTATTTACTAGGGTTGTTAATGAAAAAAGAAGGTAAAATGACATCAATAATGACATTGTGGCAATTAAAAATGAACGATGTTTGGATAAAATGGGACAATTGAAAAAGAAAGGAGGGAGTGTTTTGTTTTGTTTTGAACCTAACGTGGATATGTAGGACAGTGCCTAAAAAATAATCAAATTCTAATATAACCAAAATTTTAAATAAAAATTTTAAAATTATTTCGTGATTCAGTTTTCGAGTGAGAATATAAATGCTCTTTGAAACGAGAACTATGAGAACTTAAAGCATATATTATTGTAATTTAAATTCTGAAGCTCCTACAACAAAAATATAAAGGATATCTTACATTAAATAAAAAAACAATATTGTGTAGTCATCTACATCTAGAATCTTAAGCACAATTTCAGTTCCAATCCTCTATCACTATATTGAAAGTAATTTTTTTATTATGACAGTAGCCGTGAAATTTTCACAGGTCTTTCGAATTATTATTTTAATAGAAAGGTGAATAAATTATTATTATATTATTTTTATTTTGTGAGAACATAATGTTAATTTTAAGTATAGGAAAAAGGATATCAGAGAGTTGTAATAAATATTTGTATTGATGAAGTTTAAGTCAATTGTATTAGCAAAGTCAAAAGCATAATAAAAATCATACAACAAAAGAGGTTTTTTGTATATCACTTTTTGACACCACAATTATGCTCACTAATATAAGTTATTTGTGACCACGTGTTGTCACAAATCTCTATACAAATTATTTGAGATCATTTTAAAACTATTTTTAGAGACAATTATTTGATGCAAAAAATATTTGAGACAATTTTTGTGGTCACAAATATATTATTTGCATCGGAGTTATTGTGAAGACAATAAAATTGTGACAAATACTCATAATTTGGGACCGTTTCACTTAAGTAGTGACAAATATTCATTATTTGAGACCAATTTTTTTTTTTCTTTTTTTTTTTTTTGGCCTCAAAAGACCGTTTTTCTTGTAGTGATATTATATATTTTTTTTTCTATATTATTGAAAATATTATTCAATAGATGAAATATAAAGAAGTAGTTGTAAATAATAGAACTATTATTATGAAGAACAAAAATTTGGAAATATATTATGAAAATATTTTTTTTTATAACCGCAGAAGATATTGATTTGATACACCTAGTTCTAAAATTAATGCATATTTCAAAACAATGATGATTTTAAAATTAACGTCTACTTATCACATAAGACGTTGACAAGAAGAACGAATTATCAAAAGTCAAAACTTAAGTGGTTAAAAAGATGATAATAATAATAAGGGTTAATTACAAGAAAAATAACAACATTTCTATAAATTTTTAATTGTAACATGACTTTTAAAACTCATCAATGTTGATCATCAACAATAATTTTTTTTCCAATTACATCGATTGATTTTTTATGTCTGATTGTGTCTTCATCACCACCGTTAAATGCATCTTGACGAGACCTTTATAATATCTGATTGTGTCATCATCACCACCATTAAATGCGTCTTGACAAGACCTTCATTTACCCTCAATCAATTTCACAATCCGTCATTTTCACAGCTGTTAATTGAGAATAGAAGATGTGACATAATAACTCCAATCACCGAGTAACGACAGCGAAAATGATGAATTGTGAAATTGATTGAAGGTAAATGAAGGTCTTGTTTGGGTGCATTTTGCGATGGTGATGGCGACACAATCAAATGTAAAAAAATATAGTCGATTTTGTAATTGAAAAAAATTATAATTGATGACAAACAGTGATTGATTGATAGTTCTAAAAGTCATGTTGCAATTGAAAATTGGATTAAAGATCGTAATATATAATAATAATAATAATAATAATAATAATAATAATAATAATAATAATAATAATAATAATAATAATAATAATAATAATAATAATAATAATAATAATAATACTACACATAGATATTGTAAAAAACATAATCTTACATAAACTCAGTAAAATCAGGCATACTCCCTCCGTCTCGGTTAATTTTGCAATCTTGACCGGGTACGAATGTTAAGAAAAAAACAGTTGACTATTTTTTCTTTGATTTTTCAGCTAATTTTAATTAGTTTTTAAGGGAGGGATTAGCGTGTTAACACTTCCCTCCCTTTTCCTAAAATTAAACAATCTGAATAATGAATTTGCCAAAATTTATAAAACACACAGATTCAGAAATTAAAAAACTGGAAAGCTAGAAACTTTATTCAAATTTTTGGGGGGAAATTTCCCACCAAATTTCATGTTCACAAATTACAACAATCACTCTAAAAAATTTGGAATTACACAACTATACAACTCAATAAATCTGCATTGACTGCAGTTTTAGAATTTCAAGTACAGATTCTGCAACAAAAACACAAAATATGACAAACACTAGGAAATGACCACATTTGCCTCCATCAGATCGACTTCTATTAGCTCAAGCTCTTCTTGCAAACAACAACAACAGAGTTTTGAAGAATGGCAAGGTTAAATAACTCGCAGCATCATATGAAGTATCAGTTCGGACTATTCGGTTCATTTGGCAATCTGCACACCAAAAAAAAAAAAAAAGGATTTCAGAGGAATGACCTGTATCATTTTCTGAAATCAGATATAGATCAGCTTCACCAAAGGTTGTTACATTGGATAAAGAAGCCATGAAAGTCATATTGTTTTCCAAAAGAGGCACAATCAGAAGACTTGCAAAAGAGCTAGAGGTAAGCAAAAGTCATGTGGGCAGGTGGGTTAAATCAGGGAAAATAAAGGCCCACGCAAGTGCAATTAAGCCTCAACTCACATATTCAAACAAGCTTCAAAGAATGAAGTACAGCCTCAGTTTTTCACATATGGACAACAACAATCACAAAATCAGGTATGAGAGTATGCACAATGTGATTAAAATAGATGAGAAATGGTTTTATATGAAAAAATCAAGTGAGAGGGCTTATAAACTTGTTGTAGAGGAAGATCCTATAGGCTTGCAAAAGCAAGAGATTTATACCTAAGGTCATGTTCATATGTGCAGTGGCAAGACCATAATACACATTAGAAGGGGAATTGTTGTTTGATGGGAAAATAGGAATTTTCCCCATTCACAACACTACGACATGCCCTCACAAAAAATGCGAATAGAGCTAGAGGGACACAAGTAACCAAACTAATTGAGTCCATAACCAAAAAGGTCATTAAGGACTGTCTATTAGATAAGATAAGACTATAACTATCAGAATTTTATCATCATTTAGTTTATTGTTGTTAGTAAGCCTCCTAATTCTTTCCGACCAATATGATTATCTACTGAGAAAAAATGATGACATTACTAACACATTTTTTTGTCTAAATGCACACTGTTTTATCATTTGGCTAAAATCATATTATTCCAGCTATTAAGTCAAATGGCAAGCTTATGCAAGCAAACAAATCATCATTCAATAGGATAATGCAAGACCACATCTAAGCAATTTTGATCCAGATTTCAGAAGGGCTGCAACATTTGATGGGTTTGATATTCAGCTTATATGCCAACCACCATACACACTAGACACAAATGTATTAGACTTAGGCTATTTCAGGGCTATTCAGTCTTTACAAACAGAAACAAGGAGCTATAATGTGGAAGACTTAGTGTCCAATGTTCTTCAATCTTTTGAAGAACTTGAAACAACTAAGTTGAACAATGTTTTCCTAAGTTTACAAGCTTGCATGATCGAGGTGATGAAAGTTAAAGGAGGCAACAATTACAAACTGTCACACATAATCAAAGCATCACAAGCAAGAATAGGATCACTACCAATTGCACTTGAAGTGGAAGAACAACTAGTAAGAGAAAGCATGGAGTATCTAGAGGCAAATGAACAAGCAGCAGGTACTTATGACATAAGAGGGCTAATGACGGAACTTGGGTATTTATAAATTATGGCAGAATAAGCTAGCTTTTGTTCTGTTGTTTACAGTGTCAACACAATTGATGTGTTCATTTTGCTTAAACTATAAATAATGTGATCAGGTGAAGTGTTATTCCATCATTCAATGAAATGGTGTTCTTTTTTTCTTCTTTTTTCCCTTAGAAAAAATTCAGCGTTGGGATGAATCAATATACCCAAAAGGTTGTTGACGACAATATTAAACTGGTCACAGAGGACTAGTTTAAGCAACCACAATCAACACCTGTTTAATTTAATTTCAGAATACAAGTTCAACCAACATTATCTGTTGGGTATCACAAATCAATCAACAAAAATTTTACATCATTTTGGAAAAGCCACCATCCAACAAATAAAATTTCAGTATACAATTTCTTAGAAAAAGAACAATTTCAGCACCAATACAGAATCAAGATACATCAGCTAAGCAACAATCACAAACAGAACTGAACACAAAGCAATTCAGCACTGAAACAGTAACTTTGTGACCCAGTAAATAATCGAACCCCAAACTAAACAATAACAGTAACACCATCACCAAAAGGTTTAGGATTTTTCCCTAAAAAAGTCATGATAGCTATAGATTAGAAATAGATTCCACAAATAGATTTAGGGTTTTTTCTCCACAACATAGATCTAGGGTTTCTTCTCCAAAAGTCAAAAATACCACAACATACCCTAAATTTCAGAAATAGCTTTAGGGGTTTTTCTCGAAAAGTCAAAATATCTATAGATCTACCACAATATTACAATTTCAGCACATAAAAATTAATTTTCCCCAAAAGACATTCACAAAAATAGGGTGAGAGTAATTTAACCTTCCAATCGAAGGAAACAAAACGGCAAGGCAAGCAAAGAAGTGTCTTCGCAACTTGGATGAACTGAACCACTCACCTTCAGAGGCGAAAACTTTGATCCCCATCGGGAGAGCTTCCACATCCTCCCCTCTAGAAGATTCCCCACTATCAAATAGCGTTTCTGCTACGAACAATTCCTCGAAATAAAAAATATAGCCATCATCGGAATCGTGAGATGATTCGTCCATGAAAGAACAAAAGAAAGAACAAAGGATTATAGAGGAAGCAACATCTGAAACAGATCTGAGTTTGTTTCCAGATCTGAGAAATATCTAGAAGAGCGACGTGAAGAGAGAGAGGGAGATGATAGAGAGAAAATTAGGGTTCCAGAGTGTGAGTGAGGGTGTGTTGAATCAGTGAAATGATTCTAGATCGGGGTATGGGGGTGTAGGGGGGGAGGTGTGTACTCTAATTAGGCCGTTTAATTAGGTTGGATTAATTAGATTATGTTAGTTATTAAAATTTAGGTTTTTAATTATGTTAAGTAATGGCATTCATGTAATTATGTGTAAATTTTGAGGGTTTTAATATTTGACTTTTGTTTTCATTTATGGGGTTGCAAATTTAATTGAGGCGGACCGAAAAGGCAAGTAGGCAAATTTAAGTGGGACGGAGAAAGTATCATTTTATATACTTTATGCTATTCTGGGAAAAAATATTGAAAGATAAAGTATTAAAAAAATACCCGCTCAATTTTACACACTTTCTGTTTCGGTCCGTCCCACTCAATTTTGCACACTCCAAAAATGGCAAATAAATTTTTGAAATATTTATAATACTGCCATTAATGAAATCAGAATTTGAATTATGTTATGTGCTAATTACTCTTAAGGGCTGGGCTAATTTTAATTAAGTGCCCACTTAATTAGCCCAACCCAACCCCATAATGGAGCCCAAATAAATCCCAACCCGTTTTCTTATCTCATTTCAGCCTAACCTTAAATCCTCCCAAGGATGTTCTCTTTTGTTCTTGAGAAGCAGTCGTAGCTCATACCCCAATCTCAAACTCTAAATGATTGTTGCTTCAATCCACTCATTTTCCCCCGATTTGCGGAGATCTTTGCCCCGTTTCTACAATAATTGTTTCCTTTCGCAAAATATGGCGTCTTGATGGACGGTTCTCCAGAAATTTAAGGTTTCGACTACGATTCAGAAGAATCTTGTATGTGAAACCTTGTTCTCTGATGAAGATCTGAGTCATTATTCCCCACCTGGGCTAGAATTCTGCCTAGATTTGGTTTTCAGATCCGTCTCGGAAGCAAAACGATTGTCGGATGCTGATGTTTCTCCGACGTGCGAGTGATTTAAATTTGACGAATTGAAAAGGCACTACATGCACTGCCTCGGACTGTGGTTTTCGATTTTTACAGGTCTACGTATCTAACCCTTGCCCATTTTTTGGGTTTTCTGTTAGATTTGAGGCTTTGATTGTGCTGGTAGTGTAAAATAACGTGATGTTTAAAACACTGATTGTTTTTATGTTGTTCACTGTCTTTGCTTCGATTTGAGGTTGTTTGGGATCGGAATAGTTTTTACTTGCCCTGTTGTGCCAATTTGATTTGATGGGATAATGATTACATGCATGAACTAATTCTTTGAGATTTGGTTATTGTATTTACTCCAGCCTGTTAAAATAATGTTTGTTGGAATTTTGGCCCCTTTTGTTGCTGGTACAATGTTGGTAACAAATTAAAAATGAAGTTTTCCGAACTGATTATGTTGGACTGACCAGTTCTGATTTTGTTGGCTTTGTTTCGGTTGTTGGCTATGTTGGCCCTTTTGTTGTTATTCCAGTACTGATAGCTTAAATAAAATGATGTGTGCTAGCCTGATTGTTTAAAGCTGCTCACTGTAATTAATTCTGGTTTGTTGATGGTTTATGCCAATAAAAATTTTATTGTGAAAGAGGATCCATTTCTTTGCATTGGAATGTGAATGTAGCTTAATTAAAATGATGATTGTCTCTGATTTTTTACAACTGCCCATTTCTTTGCTGGAATTTGTGTTGGTAGCTTACTTAAAATGATGATTGCCTAAGTAAAATGATGTTGTTGAGAGTTGGTTATTTACATGCTGCCCCTTTCTGTGCTTGGATTAGTATTGATAGCTTAAGCCGGATTAACCCTATGATGAAATCTTTCTGAGGGTATAGGTAAATAAAAACAGAACAATAAAATATTTTTTTTCTCCAAATGATCTTCACTTACATTAGTCAACATGTTTACAGCCTAAGCAAAACGAACACATATGTCTTGTGTTTATGCTGTAAACACTAGACTAAATCAAAATGCTTTCCTAATTTAGGTTCCTAGTCATAGCCCAATTCATTTAATAACCCTCTAATCTCATATATCCCCCCAATCTCTTCTTTCTCAATCAAATGCTCAATAGCTTCTCTCACAGTAGATTCCTCAACTTCCAATGCTTGTGGCAGTGCCCCTTCTCTAGTTAAAGTTGCCTTTCCCATATGAGGCAGCTTGTAATTGTTGTTTCCCTTTAATTTCATGACTTCGATCATGCACTGCTGCAGGCTTAGAAAAATGTTGTTCGACTTTGTGATCTCTAAATCTTCATAGGATTTCAAAATATTTTTTTACCAAATCTTCCACAGACTTTGAAGGAGTCTCAACTAGAAGTGATTGTATGGCTCTAAAATATCTCAAATCAAGAACATTATTATCAGGGGAATTAGGGGGCTAACATATAAGATGAATATTAAAACCATCGGATGAGGCAGCAGCCCTAAAATCTGGATCAAGATTGTTGATGTGTGGTTTAGCATTATCTTGTCGAATCATTATATGTTTGCTTGCATTTTCAAGCCATTTGGCTTTGATTGCTAGAATAATCTGAAATTATGAAGTGAGCATGCAAAAAAATCAATGTTAAAATGTTGAAACATGTAACAGATGTAAACCTTGAAATCTTTAACATAGTAAAGTCACCAATGTAGCTGAGTAGGTTGCATTTAGGAGACTTACTGACCCTAAAGTTATATGCTGAAGAATCTCTGATAGCAAATTTAAAAAAAAAAAAAAAACCTGATTTAACAAGCAATCCTTGATCACTTGCTTTGTTATCGACTCGATTGGTTTAGTAACCAAAGTACCCCTTTGTCTATTAATGTTGTTTCTGAGGGCTGGTGCTCTTGTAGTGAATGGAAAAATTCCATTTTTTCCATCAAACAGCAGTGCCATCTCAGGACTGTATTGGAGTCGCGAAACTGCACACATAAACATTACTTTGGGGATGTATCCTTTGGACTTGCAGGCCCTGTAAGGGTCTTCTTCTTCTGCTAATTTATACCCCATTTCTGATGTTCACTGCATATAGAACCATTTTTCGTCCTATATGAATTATGTTATGCATAGAATCGTACCTGATTTTGCTGTTTGACGTGTCCTTATGCAAGTAACTGAGGCTGTATTTTAGCCTGTGTATCATATTTAACTGAGTAAGAACGGGCTTAATGGCATTTATGTGGGCTTTAATTGAGCCTGATTTTACCCATCTTCCCACCTTACTTTTGCTGACTTTAAGCTCCATTGCAAACCTTCTAATTGTGCCTCGTTTTGAAAACGGGATAGACTTCATTAATTCAGTGTCGAGGTCGACTTTTGTCTTACCACAATTTAATTTTCTGTCGACGAAAGATACAGGTGTCCCTTCTAATATTTGTTTTTTTGCAGATTCCCTAGTGTATTGAATAGTCCGTCGGGATACTCCAAATGATGCTGCCGCAGCCTTGATTTGGCCCAAGTGTACGACTCCGTCGATGCTATGACCCATGAGAAACTGAAAGATCAAGGTGCAGTCTGATGGAGATAATTCAGGCCCTTTTCGATCGTTTGTCATTTCTGTAACAGTGTAATTTCTTGGACTAAAATTGTTGGATGCATTGAATGTCCAATTCAATGTTGTTTTTGGTGTATTTATTGCCTTGGTTTGATGTGACTCAAAATTTAGGAGGGACAATTCAAATGTAATTTCAGATTTGTTAAGTGTAATTCATGTGTAATTTAAGTTTGGATTGGAGAGAAAAAAAAATCCCAGAATTTTCAGGTGTAATTTGAATAGTTTTGGGTAATTTTCAGGTTTACAGATTTTGCTACTGTTCATGGGTTACATATTTCATAGGATGTTTTTAGTTGATGCTGTTATTCTTCTATTTTTCATTTAATTTTGGATGTTAACAAGTTAAAAAGGGGAAAAGATTAGTGTACTAATCTTTCCCCTAATTTTTTAGCTTAACTTGTTCTTAACAATTAAAGCAAAAGTAAAAAACAGACTTTTCTTAACCTCCGTGTTACTTAGTGTGCAAAACTGAGCGAGATGGAGAAGTATTTCACAATAAAAATTAAACAATTATATAAATAAATATTAGTACAAAGTTTATGAAAGAATAAACTTTAACAATTTAAAGGTACGTATAAGTAAAATCACGGAAAGGAGATTGATTGCAGTAAATATTTATTTCAAAATAAATTTATATCAATTAGAACTAATTAAAATTTTTAAAATAAAATCAGCTAGAAATTTGAAATAATAAATATTAATTTAAAATTAAATCCTTTTTTCCGAAAAAAATCTATTAAATTAGATCAATTAAAAGAATAACGCATGTCCCAAGTATTTCTCGTTTGAATTTTGATATACAAAGGATGCGCAAATGTATGGGTGTGTTTACTTATGGTTGGGGAGTGTTGGATCAAACTTGACTGAAGAAATAATGACTGTGCTTTATCGAAAATTGGGCCACTAAATCTACTGAGTCAAGTGCTAAATAAACACACCATATGTGTATGTTTTCGCGCCTTTCCTCCTTCCTCTTACTACTGATTAATAAAATAATTACCGCATAAAACACCAGTATTATTTTCTTGCGGTATATCATTCCCTTTTCTCTCTTTTAACTCTATTCTCTCTCTTCTAACTAGGGATGGCAATATCGCCCTGATCCGATCCGACCCGCCCTGACCCGAGACCTTTGGGGCAGGTCAAACCCGCCCCGTTCTCCAAACGGGGCGGATCAGCCCCGACCCGCTGAGCGGGGCAGGTCGGGCATGGGTCATTGTGTTGCCCTGCCCCGCCCCGACCCGCCCCGTTTGACCCGCACTTTTAAATATAATATATATATATATATAATTATTTTATTTAAAGTTTCTAATATAACATTCAGGAACAAAGTCATAACAAACCCTAGTTTGTCACTCCTCGCCGTCTCTCTCTCATACTCACCCTCTCCAGATTCTCTCCTGCGGCGGAGCGGCGCGGCACTGCAGCTGCTGTTCGCGGCCTTCACTGGCATTATTCCGGCAGCAAACAACGACTCATCCACGATTTACCCAAAATTCGGTATGTACAAACTACTCCCTGCTGCTAATAATCCTCCATTTATTTAATGCGAGAGTAAAATAAGAAAAGAAGACAAATTATTTATGGTAATCATTTGATCTATACTGTAAGTTAACTAGTACAGCTGCGAATTTTTGTCCAATTGAATAGATTTACTGGTTTTCTTTATGTTGTTTGATGCGGTTATAATTCAACTAATTTCATTTTATCACTGAATGCAATGAAACTGATAAATAGCAATCTTGAGATGTGGGGATCATGTTCATGTATGAAAAATAAAAGAATTGTTAATAAATTCAAAACCATTATTATAGCATAATACCATTATATATCTTCTGTTGCAAAATTCAAAACAATCAAATTAATCAATTACCTACTTACCTAGTTCACTTTGCATAGTGAGAGCAATTCTCAATTGTACTTTGTGCTTTGTACTTCGCCATTGCATAATGCATATTAGTGGTTATTATTAGGGAAATGCCATCTAATTATTTCTAGTTTAGACAATCTGTCACCTGTATTTAGTTATAAAAGGTTGCTATTATTTTTAGTTATATTTTTCTTTGAAATATATAATCAATTTTTTAGTTATAAAATGTTGTTATTTCTTGAAATATATATTTTGGTCGAGTCTGATTGTTTTTACATTGATTTTTTGGATAGTGTGAATATAATGGCCGATGAAGGTGAATATCAACCGATGGATCGAGATGATCTTATATCACCAGCCACGTCACCTGACTTTTCGCCTACTGAACTTTCACCATTTGAATCTCCGATTGGTTCTCCCGCTCAGCCAGACTCTCCAGCTTCTCCAGCTTCTTCAGCTCCAACTGACTCCACACCAACTAATGAGGCTGTGGCGAGAGGAGGAACATCAGGAAAATAATATTCACAAGTTTGGGAGCATTATACTAGAACGACTATCGGTGGAGTGAAAAAGGCTAAATGCAAGTATTGCAACTCCTGTTTGCTAGGTGAGCCAAGGCAAGGTACTACCCACTTGAAAAATCACCTTGATAGATGCCGTAAAAGAAGACATCCAGATATAAGACAACAGGTCTTAAATGCCAACTTCAACAAGGAAAAATTTGAACTTTCTCCTTTCAACTTCAATGAAGAGTTTTCTCGTAAAGAACTAGCAAGGATGATTATCATGCACGAGTATCCTCTTAAGATGGTAGATCATGTTGGGTTCCGAAATTTTGTGAAGAGTTTAAATCCTTGCTTCAAGATAGTCACGAGGAATACAATCAAGAAGGATTGCCTGGATATTTATGAGGCTTTGAAGGAGGCTACACTGTTGATTTTTGAGAAGAATGAAAGTCGAGTGGCGATAACAACGGATATGTGGACATCTTCTTTTCAGAAGAAAGGATTTATGGCTGTTACTGCGCACTTCATTAACAACTCTTGGAAATTACAAAGTCGGATTCTCAGGTATCATTACTATTAAATATTAATTTTCAAAGCCTAGTCGTAGTTTTAATATTCAATATTGTTATACTTGATAACTTTTTAGATGATTACTTAAACCTTGTTTTGAATTTGCTTTATAGGTTTATTTATGTGCCAAGTCCACATACAAGCGAAGTCCTATGTGAAGCGTTGGTTGAATGTTTTATGGATTGGAATTTAGACCGAAAGATATCCACAATAACAGTGGACAACTGTTCGACAAATGATGCTATGATGGAATTAATTGCAGATAAACTTCCAACGGATTCTCTCCTGCTTGGTGGCAAGTTAGTACATATCCGGTGTTGTGCGCATATATTGAACTTGATTGTCAAAGAAGGTTTGGAAGTAATTGGGAGTGCAATTGAGAAGGTAAGAGATAGTGTGGCTTACTGGTCGGGGACGCCAAAAAGATGGGAGAAATTTGAGGAGGCCGCTCGTCAGGTAAAGGCTAATAATGGTAAGAAACTCATACTTGATTGCAAAACTCGTTGGAACTCGACGTTTTTGATGCTACAAACAGCTTTAGAGTATAAAGAAGTCTTTTCTCGTTTAAAGATTCGTGATTCAAAATACAAATGCTTGCCTAGTGAACTTGAGTGGAATTTGACTAAAGAAATTTGTGGTAGGCTAAAGTTGTTTTATACCGCAACTGAGCTTTTTTCTGGTACTCAATATCCTACTGCAAATATCTATTTTCCAAAAATTTGTGAAATCAAAGTAGCCTTGAGAGAGTGGAGTTCTTGTGGTGTTGAGGTGGTTGAAAATATGTCCAGGAATATGTATATAAAATTTGATAAGTATTGGTCGGTTGTGCATGGGATCATGGGGGTGGCAGTTATTCTTGACCCTAGGTTTAAAGTGGATTTGCTAGAGTACTACTTTGCTAAGATTTTTGATGATGAGTCTGGATTTGAGGTGGATAAGATCCTTACTTTATGCCGTGAGATGCTTAAGCAATATGAGGAGAGTGAGAATGAGAAGCAAAAAAGTGGTGGTGATGGAAGTGGGTCGATGATGGACATGGGTTCCAGTACTAGTGATTCACTTAGTGGTTTTGACATTTACACTTCTAGAAAGAAGAGAAAGCCTGTGAGGTCGGAGTTGGACAATTACTTGGATGAGGATGTTATACCTCGAAGTCCGGACTTTGACGTTTTATCTTGGTGGAAGGCAAATAAGGGTAAATATCCTATTTTGTCTCGAATTGCAAGAGATATCTTAGCAATTCCAGTTTCTACGGTTGCTTCCGAGTCTGCATTTAGTACAAGTGGACGATTGATTGGTCCTCACTGTAGTAGGCTTCACCCTAATACTATTGAGGCTTTAATGTGTTCACAAAATTGGATATTGGCGGAGAACGGTAAGTACTTGATATTTTGAGTTAATTGACATACTTAATACATTATTATAATTTATGCTTAAATCTCCAACACTATGTAATGTAGGTAATTCGTTGAATGGAGTAAATGCAACCGTCTTTTATGATTCGGATGAGGAGAAGAATGAAATTGAGGTAAGCAAGTTCATCTTGTTTAATTATCTTTGTCTTAATGTGGTTTTATAATAATGTATGCACTTAAATTCAAACTTCTCTTGTTATTGTAGGTTTGAATTTTGGAAGGATGTACTTGGCTTTGAAGCAACAATTTTCAATCAAGGGTGTTGATGTTTAACTTTAATCAAGGACTTTGTTATGGATTTAAGAATTTCATTACCTTTTGTCGTGTTGGGTTCTCATTTGAACAATTTAATTAGTAAACTTATAAATGATTTGTTATCCTTTATTATGAATGTTGAATGTGATTTGTTATTGCATATTTGTGATTCAAAGAACTTATGGGTATTGATTGTTGAATGTGAATTCAATTATTGAAATTTGTGACATTTTTACTTGTGAAAGTTTGTGAATTAGTGATTGAGAATTTATTAGCATTGCATATTTAGTGAAATTAGTGAAATTGTGACATTTTTCAAAAAATTTCTAAAAAAAAAAAAAATTATATATAGAACGGGGCGGGGCGGGGCAGATCCGCCCCGCACAGGTCGGGGCGTGGGGCATTCCTTGCTGACCCGGTGCGGGGCGCGGGGCAGGGCGGGTCAGATTATGATATGTGCGGGGCGGGCTTGGGTTTTTAAATACCCGCCCCGCCCTGCCCCATTGCCATCCCTACTTCTAACTCGATTTTGCCTCTGGTTTTCCTCACTAAATTGATACTCTCTCCATTCTGGCATAATTTGCACACTTACTTTGAAGCGTATATTAAAAAAAAAAAAAACTGTTTTTTGCTTTCTAATTGACTTTTTCAAAAGTGAAGATTGATGATGGAAATTTTAAGGGTGAAGGTTGTAAAATTTCTTTTTATTTTAGGGATATGCAAAATAGGGTGAGAGGGTCGAAAAAGGACAGTGTGCAAATTAGAACGGGAGGGAGGAAGTACTCATTAACTTCTCCAGGCAAGTTTAACTCAACACTCCCCGACCTCAAACACCCTAAAAGTTGACCCTAAAAAAACTCTACTCTAAAAGTTAGGTAATAGATTGCCTTTGGCTATCTATATTTTCTCCCTAGTCCGCTGGCGCCTAGTTCCTTTACCACCCAAATACTAACGCCTATATTCCCCCATTTTCACTTCAATATTTGTACAAATAATTTCATATTATTGTTGATAGAACTGCCAGAACACACATTAATCGCCTTCGAAACTGTAACAAAATATGAAATAAATAATCCAAAAATTTGTATGAATTTTTAGTAGAAGAATTTTACTTTGATAACAATGTCCTTAACTCTACACTAAACCCAGTTGTGTAACATTCTTTAGCCCCTCACCCCCAACAAGCCAACCAACCTGAATATACCTTTTTTAACTAACGGGCACAACCACAAACGGAAAAGGAAAACAAAAACTCGCTAATATTACATCCTCTCATATATCTGTACAAATTCGGCAAACTCTCAGGTGGTTCGGGCCTAAATTCGAAAAGGCTGCCCGAAATTCTGGTAAGTCCTGATTTCTCCTTTGAGGCCTGCAGTTACTATAACCATACCCCAAGCTGACCTGTTCTGATAAAGCCCATTTAATGTGTCCACGCTAACACGAGGGCTGCGGCTCTTAGTAGCCAATAGGAGTTTCTCCTCGGGCCAAGTAGCCGAGATCCTATCAAAGAGGTATCCGCTAGATAGAGGCCCGTTGAGTGGGCTATTATTGCAGCCTGATCTTACAGGGGAGCCTTCACTGCCATTTGTTTCTTCAACCGGCGTAGTTGGATGGTACTCTGTCAAAGCCTCGAACCGATCAACAGTTCTATTTGGCGTTTCAGGACAAGAATCTTGGAGGGCCCATGTGTCGGACATACCGGGCCATGGGATAGCAACGGATACATCTTGACAATGGAAGAGCTCGTATGATTGAGTCACCTTTACACTTTTACTTCTGTTGGGCCGGGATTCACCTTCGTGTCTCCACACGTAAACGTATGAACCTTCGCTAGCGGCGACAATGTATTTCCCGTTGGAAGTGACAGAGGCTGAAATTTGGCTGTTGGTGTTGTGGAAACCTGTCAGAGAGCAAAATTTATTGGAGATCGTTGCAAAATACAGCACAATAAATTAGTCAACTGTGCTAACTTCTTATATTAACAAAATGCAGAACCTGCTATTCTGATAAATTACTTGTTTTTCGTTTATAACATGTTAGCTCTGTGGCTTACTTTTCAGTGATTGCCATCTCAATCCCATTCAGAACACAGATAAATTTTCATGACCACACGAGATTTTTAGCCACTTAAGATACCGCAAAAAAGAAAAGTCGCTTGTTCATAACAATATACCATTTTGGGAATGAAAAGACTAGTTCCCCATAGTCACCATGACCCATCGAGAAACCAGTTTTCGTGAGAGGGGTGGTGATCGAGAGGGAGAAAAGAGAAGTTGTGACTTTTAAATCTTTTAGCTAATTAAATGTATTTTAATCCGTTCAGGAGGGTAGTCATTTTACATTTTTGATGAAGAAAAGGGTAAGTTCACATTTCAAGCGGAGCAAGAAGCAGCATTTTCTTGACTGCTCAAATTGAGTAATGTCAAAAAAAATGAAAAGATAAGACAAGGACGCTATATATCTTTGCAATAATCTCACTTCCTCACATAGCCTCCCAACAAATGCTACCAGCATAAACAAGATTTGAAGATTACATATTGTGCAGTATTTAACACATCAAAACTAGGGGAAAATATTTATCATGGCAAGAGTCCTAGTATCGAAAAGAAAAAGGTCTAGAAACGACAATGCAGCCTTAAATAAACGTAATGGAACATAAGGGAAATAAGATGAACAGTGAGGTCCATGTTTCAATAGACCTGCAAAATGCTCGCATTCAGGTGACTCTAAAAACTCCGGACCCCATATACTTTTACAACCACAAATTTGGATTGAATTGATGAATGAAAAGTAGGATATGCAGAGAAAATGATGATAAAGCTGGCAGGATAAAGTGGTGCTTCTTGGACATATGATCTGGTTCTACCTTTATCAAATAAAAAGTATTCCAAAATTCCAGAAGACATAAAAGAAAAACTCTTCAGCATATCAGGTATGTATTTAAATCAAGATTCACAGTACACGCAAATCTCATAAGGATGATTAACTGGAATTTTTCCAGGATGGAGGACCACATCTAGAGAAGATTCAAAAGATACAAAAATTGTGTTATGAATACAATCTCCAGTAAATCTGAAATTCAATGTGCTTCAGGAAAACTTTAGCGAGTAGTAATTACCAATAAGAGCAAGGCTCAACTGATAAGCACCATTAAAGAACTTAACAGACGTTAGCACATAGAAGAGTTTCAGAATTTGTTGTGCAATCGCCATACCTTTAAATTTATGAACAAGATCAACACCATCTATGACTCGAATTCGCGAATCTGCCGATGTAACAAGGACTTCTGTTGTACTTCCAGGTGCAAACTGTTCAATTAATTAGCAATTAGCAATTATAAGAATAAGTGGATTTTAATCGTCTATTCTAAAACTGTAAGAACCATGTCCAAGACAAAGACATCCATAATCTGAAGTATCTCTCTCTCTCTCTATCCCCATCCCTCTGTGTGCGTCTGTGTGTGCAGTGTATAATAAACTGCTTTACCTGGAAACCAGTTATTTTCTTCTGATGAGATTTCTTGTTCTTATTCTGCAGATTGATCTGGCTTTTCTGCAGCAATTTATTATCTGGAATAGCAAGTAGCATGTGTCAATAATTTACTCGGCAACAGAAGTTTAATAATATAAAAGAAGCCATAATTGCATACCTGATGTGTTGTATAAGCGACAGCTACCCTTGTAAGAACCAACTAGTGCCCCCTGTCAAAATTATACAAACACATCATTACAAGCAAGCGAAGGTAGGCAAAGTTGGAGAACTTCCTCCTCGTATGCATTTAAAATATTAACAGTCTAGGTTCTCAAAAATTTGTGATTTTTGCCTGACCTGTCCATCGGGTGTGTAGCAAGCTGCAGTGACCATTTCATGCAAATCATTCCAATCAACCACTTGGCGATCAGGAATACTCCATATCCGCACCTTAGCATCTAAGGATCCACTGATGAAATATCTATCATCAACTGGATTGAACTGGATACATGTTACTGTGTCATAGGAAATTGGAAAAGAAAACCTGTCAAAAGATTATCCATGTCTGTCTCAAGTAATCAGCAAATGCACTAAAGGAAAATTTTTATTGATATACTTAACACTAAAAGTTGCATGAAACATTGGGATGCAGAGTCAGCAAGTGATGAACTAATCAACTCTCAAACAAGAAAGTAAACCTTATTCACGTACACTAAATGAATCATCAGGTTGCTAGCCATATCAGCTAAGAGAAGCTAATTCAATCAATGGAAAAATAAAATAAAAAACCAGAAGCCTTTAACCACCTAACAGGCCACATTTTTAAAGTCAATTGCAATCTTTATCATCAATTGATCATGATATAGAAGCACCCAACTTCTCCACGCTTAGTTTAGACAAGAAATAAGACCCCCAGCCCCACACTCCACTTTTTGCAGTCCCAAATACAATTATGCCCTTGAGCAGATTTTTGTATTAACAGCACCATATTAATAATGACTTTCTAGCATTCATCAGCCTATATCATCATTCAACTAAAATATTATGCCAAGCGCAAATTATTAATACAAATGAAGACCATGATCAGCGTAGGACCTTGCATTAGATCCCATATCCATCTCGTTTCAGAAAGGTTTCATAAGTTCACAAACATCACCACTACACAGGTACCTTAGAGATCATATGACCCCTTCATACTATCATAAACTATTCCAGACTGATCTTTGATGGATTCAGTTCCTAATACATTGATTCCTTCCTTATACCCCTTCTCTTCTTTCTCCAATCTCTATCCATAGAGTTCCAGGCCCAACAAGCAATTAAAAGTGGCACAGCCATAAAAACATATAAACCCATCTACTACCAAACTGCCAGCGTAATGCAATCACAGCAAGAGTATACCGTATTGCCAGCTCCTACTTTTTTTGTTACTTAGAGAAAAGTGTTAAGAATGTGGCACATATCCAAAGAACTTCAGCACCAAGAACCAATAAGGAAGTTCCCATTCAAAAACTAGAAAATGAATTCCATGAAATAACAGAGTGTGCAGGCAATTACCATAGTCACTGTGTGAGAAGATCTTTAAACAAGATTTGCTAGACAAATCCCAAAGCCGCACTGTTTTATCCATTGAAGATGATAGCAGTTGCTGAGATGACAAAGAATTGAGTGACTTTGCAAGCACTTGGTTGAATTTAAAGCAAATAGAAACTTTTGAAAAACCAATAACATAAAAAATAAATAAGAGAACTTCTTTCTTTGAAAAACAAGGTCAACAGAAGCACTTCGTTGGTGTTTTACAGATAACATCATTGCTGGAACTATTGCCGCAAACATGGGAAGAAAGTTCTACACTTATTTGAAAAGAGTAAAAGATACCAACTCCCACTTATTACAGTTCTTCCATGACAAACCCATCCAAATAGCTTTAAAAAGAAAATGCAACTTCTTTAGGCAAGGGGCTGCTTAGTTTGAACATTGTTTATTATCACTGCATTATATGCATGACCAATGTAAATGCTGTTCAAATTCAAAGGAACCATCAGCCCATTCTACTGACCCAAACAGAAACCATCATTCTTATAGCGTCCTCGAGTCATAATCTTATCCTGGTAAGTAGGGATATGAGACGTGATTAGGTATGGCATAGCGGGCAAGTTCAATTGTATTTGACTAAAAATCTTCAAGCAGAGACAATAAAATATTAAATCTGAGTCTACCGAGCTTTTCTCAAAGTAGTTGACTCCAGCAGAAGTTATATACGCATTTACTTTATTAGCATTAGTTTAACATACAAAGTATGAAGCTCCAGAAGCGTATAGTTTAATGCTCAGTATACATAATCAATTATATGCTTTAGCATACTAAAACACATTATGTGTTTACTTCTTGGTGAAAACCCCGAGCACAGATGTTATATCACTTCCCTTCCACCTTGTTTTCCTCACATAGATGTAAGCATGGTTCATAGAATCTTAAATGCACTATTATTTCCCCATAAAGATAATACAACTACACAGTCCACTAATAGGGCCATAAGCAGGACAACTTGTGGTGACTATACACAACTATAGGAAGTACCTATTGTCATCACAAACAACAATACAAGGGAAAAAATGGTAATACATCAGTTTACAGTGTAACAGTGTGAAATATAAACATTCTCATTATTCAAATTTTAACAATCCACATAAGCCATTCAAATATAAGAAATTTTAATGAAGACTAGAACCAATCCATCAAACTTCGTGATGGTGGAACAGCCATAAGATAAACAAAGAAATGCTAACTAACCTGAGACTTGGACCACGAGAGATCCAGTATAACATCTGAATGTCCTTGTAATGAACAGATAGGTTTCTCCACAAGCGCGAAGACTCTCTCAGGCACAAAAATCTGTTCAAGGCACACAGATTTTCTACTTATAGATGACCTCCCCCTTCTCTTCTTCTCCGAGTGGCTGTCTAAATTAGGTGACAGAGACGAGGGCTCCGGCGATCCATTCCCTAGAAACATAAGATTGATATTCCCATCTTCCAATCTATCGAAAATGAAATCTCCCTTCCTCTCGGTTTCCACAACCTGCCACACATGAATAACACAATCCTCACCAGCACTAGCCAGATATTTCCCATCCAAACTAAACTTAATTGCCCAAATCGACCCATTGTGAGCCTGTATCTCCTGACTCTTGTATAGTGCAGTAAGCTCCTTAACCGACTTCCCATACTGCTTAACTCGAACTCTCTCTGGCCCATGAAAGGAAGCATCCTGACTATCATCAGTGGCAGAGCTCGATCTCCTCCCACCTTTCTCAGACGATGTATCCCTTTCATCACTACTACGTCTCTCCTTATGCCCTGTAACAGAATTTGCCACCCTCTTCATACTTCTCAGCCAACTCCCCCTCTTTTTCGACTTAGATGGAGTCCCAAAGTTCCCATCAGAATTCAAATCCATGCCTTCCTTGTTTTCATCCTCAACATTCTGTCTTCTCATCAATTCCTGTACAATTGGTGAGGTTCCAACACACATCTCAGATGAAAACTCCTCCATGGTCAACTGGCGCCCAGTTTCGACTTCCTTAATCTTTTCCCAAGTCCCATCCTCCCGCACTTCATTCACCACAAACTCCTTTCCATTGTCAAGATTCTTTATCATACACATGGCATTCACATCGTCTGACCCATTGCAATACAAATTCCCGTCCAAATCCTCATTCTTCGGAACAGGCAACGAGCTACTAGCGCTCCCATTACCGTTGCAATCAATTCTAATCTTTACTTTCGGGGGTTTATTGGGGGAAACAGTATTGCCTAATGAATTTTGGTTACAACTTCTTGATTCCGCACAACAATGGCCTTGATTTGTGTTCTCACAATCACAATCATTATTTACCTCTGTTGCACTCCCACCTGCAACTGAATTTTCGGATGCTTGAATTTCGGCCTTGCGCGAATCATAATCCCCATCTGATTTCAACCGAAGCACCGCCGATGCTCTGCCGTTACCATTACCAATATCATCAGCATCAACATTATCGCCTCTAGTATTATCAAGGTTTATCGAAGTTTTATCACGGGTACGAGCATAGGGTTTTAAGTGATGGGTAGAGAGAGAAATCGAAGGGCGGTAACGGAGGAGAGAAGGGTCATGGCTGAGGCCCATCTGGCGAAGGAGGCGGATGCGTCGCTCTTCCACCGACGACGGCTGGGAGGTCCAAACGTCGTAGTTTTGTAAGACGCCTTTGGGAAACTTGGGAACCGGGACATTGAAGTTGAAATTCGGATCGTAATCTTCTTCGGGGTCGGAGGTAGAAGGAGAGCAGGAGCAAGAAGTGGTAGAAGAAGAAAGTAAGCGGTCGAGTGAGTCGTGAAAGCAGTCCTGGTCGTCTTCCTCCTCTTCTTCTTCTTCGGCTTTGCTCATCGTCTATAACCGCCCATTGAATCCGGTTCACATTGGCCGATCCATCTTCCACCCGAGAAGCGACTCAATTTCCCCACCTAATTCTCTCTCGAGTCTTCTGCTAGACTGTGTAGAGAGAGAGAGTGTCGGTGCGTGTAGAGTGTGTACTCTGCGTGGGGAAACGCAGAGATCGGACAATGTTGGAAGAAGGTGGTGTGACGTTGGGAGACTCAGATCCGATGATGGATTTTAGAGAGAGAAAGAGACAGCAGAGAGACAGAGCGAGAGAGAGGGGTGGGAGGGAACGGTGTCGTGTAGTGGTGCTTTTGTTTGGGTTTATGAGCGTTTTCAGGGTGGAAATAAATAATTGTAATAAATTTGATTTCGTGTTTCATCTAATCTGGCTAATAAATTATTGAGTCCTTCTGCTATACACTTGGTGTATTAATACACCTAAAATCTAAACCTTTAGATTTGTCTTATTTCAATCTTAACCGTTGAATAAAAAAATTATTACTAACTTGTTATCTAATAAACTAATCACCTATTTTAATAATAAAATATTATAGCTACATTGTAAAATCAAATATGTCCTCACAAAGTTATTAATTGGCTAACTCATCAAAATGCCAACATGCCTCAACTTTTACTTGATTATATTTCTTGTCTCATTTCTTAAGAAAATAATATTTAAATTTGATTAATGCTGATAATTTTTTTTTTTCTGAAAGAAGTCTTCCGCCTGATAATTAGAAAAAATCTTGGGATTATTGCACATTCAACTTGATGCACTACAATCTCCATAAATTAATAAGAATATACCTTTAGATATTTGCAATACTAATAGAACATTATATATAAATTTGCCGTGCCATTTTCTATTTTCATTGTCAATCATTTTCCTCTCTCCAATTGATAATTTATTTGATAAGACGGACACATAATTATGTTGTCACTAAAACTAATACTCCCTCCGTCCCGGTCAAATTGGTCTACCTTGGCCGGGCACGAAGACTAAGAAAAAAACAGATTTTGTGGAATCTTTGACTTTTTCAAAGATGGAGATTAAGAGTGGAATTTTGAGGGTGGAGATTGTGACAGAATTTTACCATTTATGGGGTAGGTCAATTAAGTTAGGACAAACAAAAATAGAAAGTAGGGCAATTAGGCCGGGACGGAAGGAGTAATATTTTTGATTGTATAGAAAAAAAATTAACTAATCAATTCCTTATATAAAATCTACAATTGTGATATTGACATGTTAACGAATCAACATATATACAATACTAGGTTATAATTTATTGTCATTCTTCAAATATTTTTGTATTATAGTTGAATCAGTTGAATGTCGTCTAACATCTCTCAACCTCCTTTTTTTAAACTTACAAAAATTGAATCAAATACTCTCCTTGTCCAATAAAAAGAGTCATATTTGAATTCTTGTTCAAAATTAAGAGTTATGTTTTAAACATTAATGTCTTGTTTTACTAGTTTAAGTAAAAATTATTTTTTTATAAATTAGTTAGATATGATTGAATTAGTACTCTAAAGAAAAAAAAAAACCGTTTAAGTGTGTATTGATGGATTTTGGAGGTCTTATACCTTCATCATATTGACTAAAAACAATAAGTTATACATTTTTTTTTAATGATTCTTTTTATGAGACGAAGAAAGTATATAGTTAGTGATTATTAATGATTTTACGTAGTCAGTTTCACCAAAAAGAAAAAAAAAATATATATATATATATATGTATATACTCGCATCATTTTTTTCCTTTCAATTCAACGCAAGTCAATAAAATATTTGCCAAGTTTCAGAAGAAAAAAATTATTATTGATGAATTCTCGATAGATTTTTGAGACAGAATATGATTCTCATGAACATCTTTTCTTTAATCATTAATCCATAAATAACGTTAAAAAGAAAAAAAAAATGCATTTATATATGTACACACAGAAACTAATTTTTATGGTACACAAAAATTAAATTTATTATTTAAAAAGGAAAAAAAAATATTTAATTATCTAACTTGAAGTCTAGATACATGTCTCACTAGAAGTAATGATGTATAATAAAATGAGATAAATATGAGTGGGTCCTACATCATTGGGTAAAAAAATAAAAAAAATTATTTGTTGGTTACCTGCTATAGCAGGTAAAATGAATAGGTGTATTAATACACCGAGTGTATTATAGAATTACCCTAAAGTATTATTATCATCTTACAAAGTTTAATTATAAAAAAAAAAAAAACGATATAGTCCAATTTTTAATTACAACATGACTTTTAAAATTTATTAGTGTTGATAGATAATTATAATTTTTTTAAATTACAACATCAAACAAAATTTTTTGGCATATGATTGTGTTTTCATCAGTACTTCTAAATATATATTGACTAGACCTTGGTTTACTAAACCAATTTCACAATCTGTCATTTTTACTGTTATTAATTGAGAGTCGAAAAAGTGACATAATAATAATAACATTAATTACCGATTAACTGCAATGAAAATGATGAATTGTAAAATTGATTGAGGTAAATGAATAACTTGTCTAGACGTATTAAAAGGTGATGATGGCGACACAATAAGATGTCAAAAAATTTTGTCGATATTGTAATTAATAAAATTGTAGTTCATAACTAACATTGATCAATTTTAAAAATTATGTTGCAATTAAAAATTGGATCGTAATTATTTTTATAATTAACCCTTATTATTATCATTTTACAAATATCAGCGTTTAATAAGTGTTATTTTATGAATAAAACATACGGTGGGAAGTGAGGGAGGGTGGCCTTTATCAATACAGTACTTGTTTTGTTGGATATGCGTGTATTTGATTGGGGGTAGGGAGTTTCTTTTTAATTGAATGTTTTAGATTTTTGTGGGCCAAAATGTCCTATGCATGAATTATTATTATTATCATTAACATTATTATTATAATCATTATTATTGTTATTGCTGCTGCCGGTATAGTTAATCTTGCTATTGCTACCTAATTAATTTAGAATAGGGCTAACTTTTTTTTAATTGGTGATCTATATATAGTTTCATATATTTGAATAATCCTATCGTGATCCGTTTGTAAATTCAAATATTAGTTAATATGTTAATTTGGATGAAAAAAGTTGAGAGTAATTGTACGATACATTTGATGTGCACCTGTAAAAGTTACCTACTATAATAAGTCAATGACCCTTTTTTAGAGTGAAACCACTTATATAGATCACGAGTTAACCAACTCGGCAAAAACAAAAGGTTCAAGTGACACCGACACATTCCCGATCACCGTCCTAAGAGAATGAGGAAAAAAAAAACAAAACGAGCTAAATACAAAACGAGCTAAATGTTGCGCTAATTAAGTTATTGGTCGAGCATTGAACAAGGCTAAAATTAACAGAAATAAAAGCATCAAGAAGAGCACAAATTTCATTAACAACTGATCTTAGGCAGGTGAGATCAGTCTGTCTTGATCGAAGCTTTGGATAAAGGTTACTGTTGTCGACTTCTAACTCCAGATGGGACCGCCCTATAGCTACAACCAGTGTTGTTATAATCGAATCGATGATCAAACCGGTCTCACCATCAATTAGCGATTCACTGATCGGACCAATTGGATCGACGGTCTAACCGAAAAGTTAATAGTCACTATTTATTTATTTTTTAATATTATTATACACATTACCATCCACAAAAAATAAATATTTAAATAGAAAATTATCATTAAACTTTAAAGTTCAGAGTTGGTAAAGGGGTCAGGCGGGCCAAATTGCTCGTGGATAGTATTGACAGTGCCTGGTGGTGTTTATTTGGGTTTTGGTGATTTGGTGATTTTCATTTTAGTTGGGGATCTGATAGAGGTGGTTTGTAATTCACCTCTCAACGGTGTTTGAATATTCAATGGAGCACCTGTGAATTATCCCAAAAAGAATCCGTGAGCTAGGTGCAAATTCCCTCTCCTCTGCTGCTTCTTCCACGTGCCTACAAAACAGAGCCGGGAGATGCCCCGGCGAAAACCCTCCGACGATCAAGTCAGTGCTCTGCTTGAAGATTGATATTCAAGCAAGAAGAATAGTGAGTTAAGAGTGTGTAACCTTTTTGAAGGTGAATGAACCCCTATTTATACTTGAGGTTTACTGGGGTAAAGGGGCAAAAATGTCATATTGGGCGGCCCAATAAAATCGTGCCAACTGTCCCTCTGTACCCGGCGGCGGTGTCAGAGGGTACAGTACTTTTTCAGCATGACTCATAGTTGTCTGTACTTGTTGTCGGAGTTAGGGGAGTGCATATCTTGGTCCCCAAGTAACCAATGCAGGCCCCTCCATCTACAGAGCTCCGGTCCTGTTTCAGCACTTCTCACTGGTGCACCTTGAGGGTCACATTGAATCTTCCCGTTCAAGGCCAATGACCCAATTAAGGGGTCATCAGAGCTGAAGCGCTACCGGGTCGGCCCCGTCAGAGCTGATACCAACAACAGTCACGACACAAAGGTTCAACCCTGCAGGGCCGAACCATACCGGGTCGGCCCCTGAGACTTAGCCCTGCAGGGGTGACACAGCTCTGTTGTTCTCCCGAGGCACCAGAGCTGGCGAGATCTCAAGTCCTCGGGTCAGGAGCACCGTCTTTGACCCATATCCTCAGTGGCCCAACTCTCGTGCAAGGGTAAAGTATATTTCTCCCCTATCAACTCCTCCCCCCTACTCTGGATAGTATGGGAGCAAACTAATTCAGAGTAGGTCTCTCCTCAGCTCTGGAGAAGAGATGCTGGACTGAGGAGATATGGCTCCATTCCTTTACTAATTTTTTCCCGCTCATAATTTTTCAAACTTGTGATGGGATGATCTCAGCAGTCCACGTGTCCTGCCCTTTGGGCTTCCGCTGATCGTGACCCGTACACGTGTCGAGCTCTGGCATAGTCGGTTATTTTTTAGGGTTTTACCCCTCCTATAAATACCCTCACTTGCCTCACTTTACAAACTTTTACCCTCCTTCACTGTTTACTTCCGGCGATCTTCAGGTGCTTTCAGAGGTTTCCGGCGATCTTCAAGCTACTTCTTCTTTCGATCTTTGTTTTTCTTCCAAACTATCCAGGTATTCTCTCTCTTCCTGGATTTCGCGTTTATTCTCCATACCCTAGTCTTTTTCCGGGAATTTTCTTTTTGAAAACTCATGTCTTCATCCAAATCTTCATCCACCTCTGAGGATTCTTCCTCTCGCATTCATTCAGAGCAGGAGTCTGCGGAGCAATCCTCTGCTTCTGCTTCTGGCTCTTCTGGTAGCGAAACAACCCTTTCTGCATCACTGGGGGGAGCGTTAGGTCAAAGCTCCTCCCCCCTGCACCCTTCCAGAGCTGAAACGAGCTTCCATGCCTTAGTCCCATACACCTCCACAGATACCCCCGTAGATGCCCCGTCCTCCAGCTCTGATACTGATGAGGGGATTCCCCTTCGCCGTAGTAGGCACATACATAATGTTCCTGCTGCGCAGAGACAAGATTGGGACTTAGTAACTAGGGCCTCCACCTTTTCGGAGGAGGATATGACTTTCCTTAGGGATCACCATGCCCTGCACCGCAAATTTCTCTTTGACATCCCCGGCCCTGATGAGCGACCAAACTGGCTTTCTCCTCCCTCCATGGCTCTCTGGAGAGCTCACGTAGATGCAGGGCTGAGATTTCCTGTTCACTCCTTCATTGTCGGGGTGTGTAACCGTCTTAGGATCCCCGTTTGTCAAATCAACCCCTCATCTCTGAGAATTCTAATATCCTTCTTCATTTTGATGAGAGCCAACGGAGGTCAGTGCACCCCTGATTACTTCCTGTCCTGCCATGATTTTAAGAAGGGGGGAAATGGCTTCTTCTACTTCAGCTCTAGGCCAAGTGGCCCTGCACACTTTGTAGGAAAACCCTCCAGCTGTGACGGGAATTGGAAACCCCGTTGGGCTGTAGTTACCCCTCGCCTTGCTGGCTGGCCCTTCCCCTGCGAATGGGTAAACTCTGCACCTCGCTACTCTCGTCCCTCCATCACCTGCATCTCCGAGGAGGACAGGGAAGTCATGAGAAAACTGAACTCCCACGTCAGGAGGAAAGGATCTCACTTCCCCGTAATATCCCTCCTCAGAGACGATGCAGTGCTAGCAAAGTTTGGCCTGCTGGGGAATGAGGATAAACCCGTTACGGCCCCTGGTAAATATCAGCTCTGATAATTCCCAGCTCTGTTCCCGTGTTATCTTCTTAATAATTATTTTCTGTGCGCAGATATGGACTTCAACTTTCTGCTGGCTGAAGACGAGGGGGCTGAGGTTCAGGATCAGCCTTCTGGAGGAGCGGAAGATGATACATCTGACGCTATCCAGATCATCGAGCGGGATCCAACTCTTCCCTCTGCAACTCTGACCTCCACTCCCGCCCGCTCTGGACAGAAGGGCACTGCCAAAGGCAAGAGTGCGGGCTCCTCCATAGCTGCAACCGCTCAGGCACCCTCCAAGGATAAGGGGAAGAGACCAGCCCCTTCCAGCGCTGATCTCCCTCCTTCCAAGAAGTCCAAACAGGGCAAGTCTGGCAGCTCTGATAAGGCCGCGGAAAAGCATCGTGGCAAAGGCAGGGGAGACGTTCGCAGAGCTGCGAACGACTATTACACCCTGAATTTGCCTAAAGGGTTCCTGGCACTCTCCAAGGCTCAGTGCACTACCTTTCTGAAGGAGATTCCGACGGTGGAGGACAACGCGACCATGAGCGCTGACAGCGACGAGCGCAATGACGAGATCATGGATCAGCACCTCGTCCAGGTGCTTTAGACTTCTATTTATTCATCTGTGTCTCATCTTTTATAAAATATTCACCTTCCTCTTGTTAATGCAGTTCTTAGCCCGCTATGGCCGTCACAGAAGCCGAACAAGCTCCTCAGCGTTTAAAGACCTCAGAGCTGACTTTGACAAGTCTCAGGAGCAATTGACCAGGCTCACTGAAGACTACTCAGTGCTGAAGCTTGATCAGGCAGAGCTGCAAAGACACAACACCGTTCTCACTACTGAGAACGAGAAACTGAAAGCCGAGCTCGCTGCTGCAGAGGCCAATCACCGAGAGGCTTTAAGAAGTCTGAGGGGGAGGGAAGCCGAAGCCTTATCTCAAGGCAGATCTGAAGGGATCGAGGAGTGTCGCCGACGCCTACTCTCCAGTGAGTTGGGCCAGTCTTTTTTGAAGGAGCTGCAGCAGAAGCTCGTTGAAGACTATCGGAACAGCTCTGCTTATATCCGAGATATGGCTCCCTTCCTGAGGGGCTTTATCCGTGCTGGTTTCAATGCTGCTGCTGCTGACGCCGAAGCCAAGGGCTTTGCAGGGGAGCTACCCTTTGAGCTGTCAAAGATCACCCCAACTCTGCAGCTCCCAGCCAGCTTCAAAGGTGATCCCTCTCAACCGGCTACTGCTCCCTGGTGGGTCCCTGCCATCCGTGCCGCTGCATCCCTTGTGACTGCCGAGGATGTAGGGCCAGCAGCGTTGAGGGAGGCAGAAGAACCTTTCGTTGACCTCTTCAATGCAACGGAAGATGCCTCCGTTCCCCCTGCATCGCCGACAACGGGACCATCTTCTTCGACTGTCCCAGCGCCGGCATCAGGCGCTGATCAGAGCAGAGGTGACGTCGAGGAGGAAGACTTAGAAGCTGAGGATTCGCCCTGAATGCCTTAGTATTTCTTCTCATTTTGTAATAGATCAGGGCTTGTACATTTTGTAAATCTCTTATATCTTAATGAAATCGACTTTCTTGTAATGCCTTAGCATATATATTCTCCCAAAAACTTGACACGTCGGATTCTAACCTAGTGTTCCGCAAGTGTACGGATGTAGGTGTAGTACTATTGTCAAGGTCGATCCCACAAGGAATAGTTTTAGGTAGTTTGATACCCTAATACTCTAGGAATGTCCTAACTAGATACTAAGTTTAAAGGTTGATTTTACTAATTAAACTACTCAATTAAATATAACTTCAAACTTAGGAAACACGAAAACTAACAATCAAAGAGAAAAGGTATCCTAGGGCTTCGATTTTAGGATATTATTTCAATGTGAAATATGATTAACCTATTAATTTACCAATTCTAGTGTTTATTAAGCGGCACGACAATAATCTAATCCTTCTCTCGAAGCGATTAAACCGTTGATTAATTAAGCTAATTACCCTCTCGAGTCAATTAAACCTAATAACTCCCAAACGATCCTAAGCCACGGCCTACACAGTCATAGACAACTGCGCTCTATGTTCTAAGTCTGATAACAATTCCCTCCTCTCGAAGCGGAATTGTTAAACTAAATTACTAAATCTAGGTGATCAAGCTAAATTCAGTTTAAGCATAAACATAGAGATAAAACACATAAAGAATGGAATTAATAGATTAAAACATAAATCAAAACATTGTTATAAAAATCCCTACTTTCTAACCCTAGGACACGAATAGCTTAGCTACTCATGCCTAGTAATAATCCAATACAAAATTCTAATAAAAACATTGTAAGAATTAAAACTAAGAAAGAACAATTTAACCCGGATGACTCCGTCTCGATGATCTTCGTCCTCTTTGTCCTCCAAGATGATATAATTTATGTTCTTGATGATTGATCCCCTTTCCTAAAGTTTTGGTGTCCTTTTTATAGAGTTGGGCCGAATCTTGGGGAAGATAGGATCAAAATCCTATTAAAATTAGGTAATTATCGCAGGAAAACACTTCTGACACGGCCGTGTTGCTTAAGTGATACGGCCGTGTTGCATTCCAAATTTCCCTTTTCCAGCAACAATTTGACACGGCCGTGTTGCAGCTGTGACACGGCCGTGTTCCATTCCAGAACCCACAATGCGTTGCAAGACACTTTTGACACGGCCGTGTTACAAGTCTGACGCGGCCATGTCGGTTCTTGCCCGGTTTTGCTCCTGGACCGGTTCAAGCCGATTCGGACCGGTTTGGACCGGTTCTTGGACGGTTTTCACTCTTTTCCAACTTGTTTCCTCGTCCGGTAGCCTGAAAATGCTCAAAATACCTTAAAACAAGTCAAAACACGTCAAATGACCCAAATATTATTAATATAAATAAATGCCGGTCAAATATGCACGTAAATGATATAAAATATGATCCTAAATCGACCTAAATACATGCATAAATAACGTGTTATCAAACTCCCCCAAACTTAAACTGTTGTTCGTCCCGAACATCATACGAAAAGACACAAAAAAAAACAAGTGATTATGCATTTGTTTAGGGCGACTAGACGATGAATTCAGTTTCAGTTTGATTTTCCTTAAAACAACTAGGCAACATACTTCACTTGAGCATATGTGATAACGCGTAAATCAACTAATCTCGAGACTTTGAACTTTCGAATTATTCAACCCTCACCGGGTAAGTGTTTCACTCATCTCTCAAGTGTTTAAGCTAGAATAATTTCCACTCATATTGAATTACATGCAAAGTCTACCATATGCTTGCCAATCGTCTAAACTAGACCTCGTACTTGATATGTGTGACAAAGGATCAAAAAGGTCTTTATTTTGGTTGTAATGTGGGCTTAAGGTAAGGTGGGATACATTTGGATTTAAGTGACTATTCATTGGACTAATCAAGTTACGTCTAACCCGACTACCCCTCAATACAATCACTCAATCTCACTCTTCAAATTTCAGCAAATCACCCCGCAAGTTGACTTCTTCACCTTCCCAAGTCCATACAACTTAAGTGCTTTTCAATTCTGTGGGTACCACATTTTTGGGACTACCCGAATGTTCTAAGCAAATTCACAATTTAAGCACTTTATTTTCTAGCCTCTCCTCTATAATACAACTTTTCTTTTTCTTTTTTCAATCTTTCTTTTTTTTTTTCTTTTCTTCTTTTCTTTTTCTTTTTTTTTCTTTTTTTTTCTTTTTCTTTTTCTTTTTTCTAGGAGAGGCTATTCTTCGCTTTTCACCTATCACTTTTCTCTTATTTCCTTCATCTTTTGAAAATATCCCTATTTCCCATTCCTTCCCACAATTTGTTCACCCAAAATTCCTTCCAATTTTCCTCCCTCTAACTTGATTAATCCAATTAGGGCCAAAAGAATTAAATCAAAAAGATTTCGGCTGACATTGTTAGGTTATGAATAAATAAGGCTATAAGGCTCAATTGGGCTAACTAGGGACAATTTTTTTCAATATGGGTCAAAGGCAATTTTTCATGGTTAGAACAAATAGGCTTAAACAAAAATTTGCCTAAGATCATTTCCTACATCACAACATATACTTGACACATTCTTAGTAAAGACTCAAGGCAAGTTCTAGAGACTAGTACACATATTCAATCAAATTCACACCGAAAGAAAGTATATTACTCCAAAAATTGGAGTATAATTAGGCTCAAATTCTCACAAGGTAAATTTTGATTGAATATTCTCAGTTCAAGCTCAATTTCGTCTCAAAACACCTCTCATGCTCTATTATGTGCCATTTTTTCATCTAAACCATCTCATCATTAACTATTCATCATCCATCTTTCCCTATTATTCTCTTATTATTTTTTTCACTTGTTACCTATTTCCGGGTTTTATTATTCTTATTACTCTTAAAAAAACTGACACACTACTAAGACTCTAAACTCTAAACTCCTAAGACTCAACATGGAAACACTATGCAATCAAACTCGGGCTCACAGACCCAACAACACTAATACATCAGAAAAATGGGCTCACAGACCCGATAAACCAATTTAAACAATAAACAAAATCAGCAAAATGGGCACACGGACCCACAATTAACAGCACGAAATTCGAACGAGGTAAATCAAAACTATAAATATAGCTGCCAAGACGTCCCACGGTCTACCCCCTCCCCCAAACTTGGCTGAAAGCCAATGTTTGGAGGAAAAACGTGGTACGCCTTGGTGCTAACTTACAAATCGTTTCGACGACGGCTTTTTGAAACCCCTACGAGCTCCGAAATCGTGCCATTTTGCTCCTTACTGAATCTTGGTTCGGCCGTCTCCGCATCGCGTTCTGAATTTTTGCATTTTTTCTGCTGAAGTCTTGACACGGCCGTGTTGAAGGTTGTGACACGGCCGTGTTACATTTGAACCAAAGTTGATGTTTCTGGGCTGATTTTGACACGGCCGTGTCATTTGTGTGACACGGCCGTGTTGCATTCCAGTTTGGATACACGTTTTGAGAAGGCTTTTGACGCGGCCGTGTCAATTGTGTGACACGGTCGTGTTGCATTTGAACTATCTTAACACGGCCGCGTCCAGCATGTGACACGGCCGTGTTGCATTCCAGTGTTAAAAACACTTTCTAGGTGCCTTTTGACGCGGCCGTATCCATAGTGTGACACGGCCGTGTTGCATCCTCTGCTCCTTTTAACGCGATTTTTCCGTCTTTTCGACCCCCGTTTCTTGCAACACTCGTCCATGTTGATTCCTAAAACAAAAACACTAAAACACACGTAAAACATAAAATTAATGCAATAGAAAATAAACATAAAACAATAAACATCGGGTTGCCTCCCGACAAGCGCTTTGTTTTACGTCTTCAGCCGGATGTCCTTTTCCTATCAACCTTCTTCTAGCCACCCCGAGTTGGAAGTTTTCTGGTCACTTAAAGAGCTATTTGGGACATGAGGATTTTCTACAGCAGTTAGGGTAGTGTAAATTATGCTACAATTGTGCCTACCCCTTAGACCCGACTTATGTATTTTGAGTGTGATTATTTCGTTTTGAACCCGAAAAATCAACTCCCCTTTAGGTACATCTATTAGTGCTTGGCTAGTCGCCAAGAAGGGTCTTCCTAAGATAAAAGGGAATTCATCACTCCCTTTCATGTCAACAACTAAGAAATCACTAGGAAATTCAAAATTTAGCACTTTTACCACTACATCCTCTGCTACTCCCAACGGCGTTAATGAAGATCCATCCGCCAATTTGATAGTAGTAAAGGACCGTTTCATTTCCCTTAATCCTAATTGTCTATACTGCTTAAGAGACATCAAATTTATGCTAGACCCTAAGTCACACATGACATTATGAAATTCATGACTACCAATTGAGCAAGAAATAGTAAAACTCCCTGGATCTTTTGCTTTTGTTGCTCTTCTTGGTTTCATGCTTGTGTTTGCGTTTTTCTTAGGCCTGCTCGGTCTCTTCTTCGTCGTCTCTTTTCCATCCTTCCTCTTCTTGATTTCCTCTTTATCTTGGATTCTCTCCTTTAGTGGTTCCTGTTTCACAACAACAACTCTAGATTGCTCTAAAGGAACAAGGTTAGCGAAGAATGAATTTTTAAAACAAAAATCAAAAGACTCATCAAGAATAGGAGGTGAAGTTTTCTTATCTATGATTGTATTGACCTCCTCCTTCTCAATGTTTTTGACTTCCTTGCTTGATTCCTTCGCTTCTTGGTCCTTCATGCTCTCTTCATGCTCATCTAGCTCCACAATATTGCAGTGCTCCTTCGGATTCACCACTGTATCACTCGGGTATTGGCCTTGCTTGTGTTGAGCTCCTACTATCTTTATCAGTTGGCTCATGTTTGATGATAATTCACCAATGCTGGCTTGAGTCTGAACCAATGTATTCTCGAGCCTCTTGATGTCTGCCCCTTGCCCAGTGATATGCTTGTTTAGCTCCATGAATTTTCCATCCACTTTCATCTCCAACTGAGCTAACTTTTCATCATACTTTTCAAATTGTGACAGCGCGATCTCTTCTTGTGATGGCTTCTTACCGTCATGGATCATGCCATTTGTAACAGCAAATCCGGGTGGCGGATTAAGTGTATTTTGCGCGTTCCCATATGAAAAGTTCTGATGATTCTGAGGGTACTGATTGTACCGAGGCTGATTGTTTTGGAAGTTGTTGAAGTTTCGTTGATTCACAAATTTTACTTCTTCAACTTCTTCCGGACCCCCTGACTGTTGTGCTAACGTTAGATTAGTTAGCAAATTCACCTGGCTCGTCCATGCTGTTACTTGTGCTGTGAGCTTTTCAATTGGCTCATTATTGACGGGCTCGACTTTTTGGACACTGGCTATTCTCTTTGGTATGTTCCTCTCATTCGACCATTGGTAGCTCGTTCTGGCCATCGCGTCCAGGATTGAGAATGCCATCCTCACTGACTTCTCCATCAAACTTCCACCCGCAGCTGCATCCACTTGGTTTCTAGTCGGAGCAAGTAGACCATTGTAGAACTTGCATACTTGCTGCTTCTTGGTGAACCCATGTTGAGGACAACTCCGGATAAGATCCCGGAATCGCTCCCAAGCCTCTCCGAATGGCTCTTGGTCCAATTGCTTGAACTGCTGGTTCTGCAGGTCGAGCATCTTGCTTGGTGGAAAGTACTTCAACAGGAAAGAAGTACTCAAGTCTTCCCAATCTCTGATGTCTTCTAGTGAATTGAACCACTGTAATGCTCTGTCCTTCAGTGAGAAAGGGAACAGTCTCATCTTAACTTGCTCGTGCGGCACATGATTGATCTTGATTGTGTCGGCCAGTCTGCGAAACTTGATCAGATGCGCATTCGGATCCTCCAAAGCACTTCCCCCATACTGGTTTTGCTGCACTATGTTGATTAGTGCAGGCTTCAGCTCGAAATTGTTGGCATTGAGTGGTGGAGGTTGTACTCCTCCCGCCTGCTGATTTGGACTGGGCTTCAAGCAGTCGCTAATAGGCGTGTCATCTTCATCGCCTGCAGCTGGGTCTATCTGAATTGGGTCGTACTACTGTTGTAGCTGTGGCCCTTGTGGAGGTAGCTGCTGCTGTATGTTCGTGACTCGATCATCCAAACGTGCCAGAGCTGTCAGTACTCTATTAAGTGCGTCATCCTGATTCGGATGCTGTGGTGGGTTCTCCATCTCAGATGCGAAGTTTCTTCTAGTTCGGTGTCTGCGAGCTGTCGCTTCAATTTCTGGATCGAAAGGAAGAAGGATTTCTTTCCCTTTTGATCTGGTGTGCATACGAAGCCTGAAAACACCAAAAACAAGAACTACCGCGTAACACTAAAATTAAATAAAAAATAAAACGAAAATTAAAATTAAAAATACGAAAAAATAAAATCTAGTCTAGTTTCCTCCTATTTTTCAAGATAAAAACTAAGCGCTAAATCCTATTCCCCGGCAACGGCGTCAAAAACTTGACACGTCGGATTCTAACCTAGTGTTCCGCAAGTGTACGGATGTAGGTGTAGTACTATTGTCAAGGTCGATCCCACAAGGAATAGTTTTAGGTAGTTTGATACCCTAATACTCTAGGAATGTCCTAACTAGATACTAAGTTTTAAAGGTTGATTTTACTAATTAAACTACTCAATTAAATATAACTTCAAACTTAGGAAACACGAAAACTAACAATCAAAGAGAAAAGGTATCCTAGGGCTTCGATTTCAGGATATTATTTCAATGTGAAATATGATTAACCTATTAATTTACCAATTCTAGTGTTTATTAAGCGGCACGACAATAATCTAATCCTTCTCTCGAAGCGATTAAACCGTTGATTAATTAAGCTAATTACCCTCTCGAGTCAATTAAACCTAATAACTCCCAAACGATCCTAAGCCACGGCCTACACAGTCATAGACAACTGCGCTCTATGTTCTAAGTCTGATAACAATTCCCTCCTCTCGAAGCGGAATTGTTAAACTAAATTACTAAATCTAGGTGATCAAGCTAAATTCAGTTTAAGCATAAACATAGAGATAAAACACATAAAGAATGGAATTAATAGATTAAAACATAAATCAAAACATTGTTATAAAAATCCCTACTTTCTAACCCTAGGACACGAATAGCTTAGCTACTCATGCCTAGTAATAATCCAATACAAAATTCTAATAAAAACATTGTAAGAATTAAAACTAAGAAAGAACAATTTAACCCGGATGACTCCGTCTCGATGATCTTCGTCCTCTTTGTCCTCCAAGATGATATAATTTATGTTCTTGATGATTGATCCCCTTTCCTAAAGTTTTGGTGTCCTTTTTATAGAGTTGGGCCGAATCTTGGGGAAGATAGGATCAAAATCCTATTAAAATTAGGTAATTATCGCAGGAAAACACTTCTGACACGGCCGTGTTGCTTAAGTGACACGGCCGTGTTGCATTCCAAATTTCCCTTTTCCAGCAACAATTTGACACGGCCGTGTTGCAGCTGTGACACGGCCGTGTTCCATTCCAGAACCCACAATGCGTTGCAAGACACTTTTGACACGGCCATGTTACAAGTCTGACGCGGCCGTGTCGGTTCTTGCCCGGTTTTGCTCCTGGACCGGTTCAAGCCGATTCGGACCGGTTTGGACCGGTTCTTGGACGGTTTTCACTCTTTTCCAACTTGTTTCCTCGTCCGGTAGCCTGAAAATGCTCAAAATACCTTAAAACAAGTCAAAACACGTCAAATGACCCAAATATTATTAATATAAATAAATGCCGGTCAAATATGCACGTAAATGATATAAAATATGATCCTAAATCGACCTAAATACATGCATAAATAACGTGTTATCAATATTCTCTTTTTTTTTTTTTTACTGGACTTCATTCCAGAGCTGCTGAACACCAGAACGCGCAGCGTTCCCCCCCCTGAGTTCTCTTCAGGGCATCTGAAGGGAATTCTTGTCAGGGCCAGGGCTGGGGCAACCCCATGCCCTGAGAACTCAGCTCTGAGGCCAAGGGCGAGGTTCTTTCTCGAACCCTCGGCTTGCATTATTTTGAGTCAGGGCTGGGACAACCCCATGCCCTGAGTACTCAGCTCTAGGGCCAAGGGCGAGGTTCTTTCTCGAACCCTTGGCTTGCATCGTTTTGAGTCAGGGCTGGGACAACCCCATGCCCTGAGAACTCAGCTCTGGGGCCAAGGGCGAGGTTCTTTCTCGAACCCTTGACTTGCATCATTTTGAGTCAGGGCTGGGACAACCCCATGCCCTGAGAACTCAGCTCTGGGGCCAAGGGCGAGGTTCTTTCTCGAACCCTTGGCTTGCATCATATTGAGTCAGGGCTGGGACAACCCCATGCTCTGAGAACTCAGCTCTGGGGCCAAGGGCGAGGTTCTTTCTCGAACCCTTGGCTTGCATCATTTTGAGCCAGGGCTGGGACAACCCCATGCCCTGAGAACTCAGCTCTTGTGGAGTGCTCATAAGCCAACGCCCCTCAAGGTTATTCTCCTGTTCAAGTAACACATTCATATCTTTCCTCCAACGGAGAGGCCCTTATAACTTGGACCCCCCTCTTTCATTAAACTAGAAAGATTTTACAACTTTGGTTTCTCACCCTTAATTAAAAACATGAAAACACCCTGTGCTCCATTATACATAGTATTTTTTCAGGTTACTCACGTTCCAGGGCCTCAGCACCGGTCTTCCTTCTTCGTTCTGCAACTCATAAGCTCCACCTCCTAACACTTTGGCAATGATATATGGACCCTCCCAATTAGGTTCCAACTTCCCTGTTGCTTTGAGAGCATCCGCCCTCCTCAGCACCAGGTCCCCCACTTCGAATCTTCTGGGCTTCACTCTCTTATTGTAAGCGGCACGTATTTGCCCCTTGTATTTATCAGCTCTGACTCTGGCCTTCTCTCTCACCTCCTCCAGCATGTCCAGGTTCTCTCTCATTAGAACCTCATTCTGGACTTCGTCATAATTTGTTATGCGGTGCATTTCTATCCCCACCTCTGCCGGGATCACCGCTCTGTGGCGGTTTTAGGGCCTGTTCGATAAGACCATAAGACAGAATCCAGCTCCTCGGCCCACTTTCCACCGGCCTTCTCCAGTCGAGTCCTTATGCCCTCCAACAGTGTACGGTTTGTGACTTCCACTTGCCCATTTGCTTGAGGATGGGCCACTGACGTGAAGCGCTGTCTGATCTTCATCTCTTTGCACCAACCCTGCACCTTCGATCCGCAGAACTGGGTTCCGTTGTCCGATACAAGGATTCTCGGGATGCCATACCTGCAGCATATATTTTTCCACAAGAACCTTAAGATATTATCCTCTTCAGTTTTGGCCACTGCCTCAGCCTCCACCCATTTGGTGAAGTAATCCACTGCAACTATCAAAAACACCTTCCTCCCTGGAGCAGCAGTAAATTTTCCAACTATGTCTATCCCCCATTTATCAAAAGGGCACGGAGAATACATAACCCCCATTTCTTCCGCCGGTGTGTGAATCAGTGGTCCATGCCTCTGGCACTTGTCACACCTTCGAATCAACTCCTCTGCGTCGTGGACCATTGTGGGCCAGTAATATCCAGCTCTGGTGACCCTTCTCACAATATCCCGTGGGCCGGTGTGGCTGCCAGCGCAGCCCTCATGGAGCTCACGGAGGACGTAACTCCCCTCTTCTCTGGACAGGCACCTTGCATGCGGCTGAGCAAACATCCTTTTGTATAATTGATCACCTATGAGACAGTACCTAGCATACACCGAGCTTCGTGGTCCTCCCATCTCACTTCTCCCAGTCCTGAGGTATCGCGCGATAGGTGTTCTCCAATCATCCTGCTCCTCTACGGCAGCTACGTTCATCTCTAATGTCCCTCTCTCCAATGTGACAAGGGTGATCTTGCCCTTTGCCCCCTCACTCATCGCTCCCGCCATCTTGGCCAGCGCATCCGCTTTGCCGTTCTCCTCCCTTGGGATTTGTACAATGTTCAACTCTGTGAACTTGTCCTTCAATTTCTCCACCAGCTCTGCGTACTGAATCATTTTCACGCCTCGCCTCTCGTACGTCCCCAGGACCTGCTGGGCTACCAATTGTGAGTCCGAATGGACAACCAGCCTTTGCGCTCCCAACTCTGAAGCTATGGTGAGCCCCTGGATTAAAGCCTCGTATTCTGCCTCGTTGTTAGAGGTTCGAAACTCAAATCTCACGGCAAACTGGAGCTCCTCTCCTGCTGGGCAAATCACCACTACCCCTGCACCGCATCCCGCTTGGGAAACCGATCCGTCCACAAATACCTTCCATAATTCCAACTCTGGACCCCGAGTTGTTTCTTGTATGAAGTCGGCCAGAGCTTGAGCTTTGATGGCCACCCTAGGCTCAAATTCCACATCATATTCCCCCAGCTCTACTGCCCACTTCACCATCCTCCCTGACAGATCTGGACGACTGAGTGTTTGTCGGAGTTGAGTGTTTGTCCTCACAATCACTCTGTGGGACAAAAAGTAGGGCCTCAACCTCCTAGCAGCGATCATAACAGCCAGAGCTGACTTTTCTATCTCGGAATACCTCACCTCCGGTCCTTGTATCATTTTGCTAACATAATAGATAGGATGCTGCACCCCCGCATCCTCCCTGAGAAGCACCGAACTCAGTGCTGTATCTCCGACAGAGAAATACAGATATAACACTTCTCCCTGCACCGGCTTAGTAAGCAGGGGCAACGCGGCGAGATGATCCTTCAGCTCCTGAAAGGCCTTCTCACACTCCTCCGTCCATTCAAATTTCGACCCCTTTCTCAATATTTTGAAGAAAGGGAGACCCCGTTCTGCTGACTTTGAGATGAATCGGCTCAGAGCTGCAATACGTCCATTCAACCTTTGGATTTCCTTTATGTTCCTTGGGGACTGCATTTCCCGAACAGCCCTGACCTTGGAGGGGTTTACCTCGATCCCTTGCCTAGTAACCATATACCCTAGGAATTTTCCGGTTTGTACTCCAAAGGAGCATTTTGCGGGATTCAGCCTCATTCCACATCGCCAGATCACTCCAAAGACCTCCTCCAGGTCTGCAGGGTGGTCCATTGCTGCAACGCTCTTGACCAGCATATCATCCACATAAGCCTCCATGTTACGACCCAACTGTGCTTGGAACACTGTATCCACCATCCTCTGGTAGGTAGCTCCGGCGTTCTTCAGTCCGAAAGGCATCTTCACGTACCCATACGTTCCACATGATACGACGAAGCATGCTCTAGGGATATCCTCCGTGGAGAGCTGAATCTGGTGGTAGCCCTGATAAGCATCCATCATGGACAACAATTCACATCCAGAGGTGGAGTCGACCAACTGGTCGATCCTAGGTAGCGGATAATGGTCCTTAGGGCACGCCTTATTGAGGTCCCTAAAATCTATGCACATCCTCCACGAACCTGATTCCTTGGCTACCATGACAGCGTTGGAAAGCCATTCCGGGAACTGCACCTCCACTATGTGCCCTGCTTCCGACAGCTTTACCACCTCCTCCTTTATAGCCCTGTCCTTCTCCGGACCAAATTGCCGCATCTTTTGTTTGACTGGCCTGGCCAGTGGGTCCACGTTCAGCCTGTGGAGCGCTACTTTTGGGTCGATTCCGATCATGTCTCTTGGTTCAAAGACAAACAAATCCGCATTTCTCCTGAGGCTCTGCACCACTGCCTCGGCCACTTCGTGACTCATTTGAGTCCCAATCCGGGTGGTGAAACCCACCTTGTTAGGATACAGCTCCACCTGCATTAACTCCTCCTCGGGTCTAACCCTCATCTCTGGGTCGAGCTCCTCTTTCTCCGTCATTCTCATCCTCTTCTCTCGGCCTCTGCCCTGCTGATCCGGCACTCCCTGCACTATATGAGTGGATTTCTTGACAATGTCAGCGTAGCACCTCCTTGCGGTAAGTTGGTCACCACTGACCTCCCCCACTCTTGTTCCTACCGGGAACTTCAACTTCATGTGTGTTAGAGAGATGATAGTCGCGAAGCAGTTTAACATAGGTCTTCCAAAGATAACATTGTAAGAACTGGGGGCTTCCACTACCAGGAAGTTCAACATCTGCACCCGCCGCAGCGGCTCCTTGCCCAGCTCCACTTGCAGAGTCACCTGCCCCAATGGCTGCACCGATCCTCCAGCGAACCCATACAGGGCCGTGTTCACAGGGGTCAGTTTCACATTCAGCCCCATCTTCAAAAAACAATCTTGGAAAAGGATATTGGCAGAGCTCCCCGTGTCTACAAAGATTCGGGCTACTGTGGCCCCTCCTATATCGGCGGTGATTACTAGCGCATCATTGTGAGGATTCTTTGTTAACCCCGCGTCGCCAGGGCCAAACTCGATACGGGGGAACTCTCCTCCCCCAGTGGCCACCTCCGAGACCTCACCTCTGGGAAACCAGGCCATCTCTCGTGCAGAGGCTTTCCTGGCCCGATGGGTGTCACCATCCTCCGGTCCCCCGACAATCATTTGGATATATGCCTTCTTTTGGCCAGAATCCTCCCTAGCCCTGGGCTCCTCTGCCGGCTCTTTGCCCTTCTCCTCACGGTCCCTGCGCTTATAGTTTCTCTCCCTGTCTCTTTCCTTCTTAACATACTCCACCAGATGCCCCTCTTTTATTAGTTTTTCTATCATATCTTTTAAGTGACGACACTTGTCCGTCTCATGGCCGTAGTCGTTATGGTATCGACAATACATCTCCGATCTCGGGTGCTTGGGGCCCGTATATGCAGTGGCAGGGTACTTGAACTCTGGGATCTCCACTGCTATCTCCAACAGTTCCGAAGGTCTCAGAGTTAATGGGGTGTAATTCTCGAAGCGGGGCCCCCCTGCGGACCTGCTCTTCTCTCCTGGCTTACGCTCCTTCTCCATCGTCTCCCTTTTCCTTTCCACTGCCTTTTCTTCCCTCTTTCGACCACTGCAGGCCTCCTCCAAATTGATGTACTTGTCCGCTCTCTCCAGGAGCTCGTCAAAGGTTCGTGGCGTGCGCTTTGCCAAAGATCGGAAAAAGTCTCCATCCACCAGGCCTTGTGCCAATGCATTAATTTTAACCTCTGAGGTGGCGGATGGCACCTCCAGAGCTGCAGCGTTAAACCTTCCCACATATCTCCTGAGGCTCTCTGATTGACCCTGTTTCAGACTCATCAATGTCAGGGCCGACTTTTGTTGCCTCCTTGCACTAGCGAATTGATGTACAAACAAGGAACTCAACTCTCCAAAAGAAGTCACCGATCCCGCTAGTAACTGGCTGAACCACTGTTGAGCAGACTTGGTCAGCGTTGTCAGAAAAACCCTGCACTTCACCCCCTCAGTATATTGGTGCAGCAGAGCCCCATTCTCAAACCTCAGCAGGTGGTCGTGTGGGTCTGCAGTTCCATCATATTCATATGACAGCGTTTTAAAGTTTGAGGGCAGTGGGTCTACCAAAATTTCCTCGGTGAACGGAGAGCCCACAGCTCTGAATGGCCTGCGAGTACCCCCATCTCTACTCCTTCGCAACTCCTCCATTTCCCTGCGCAGGTCCTGCAGCTGCTGATTCACTGTATTCACAGTATCTGCATAACTTGCGTCATCATCATTCGTCTCCTCCACCTCCTTTGGATGTGCCACCCTTCCCCCTGGCGGTGCTCGCTGCAGCCTCGGGGCTCTACGCTCCTCCAGGGCTGGTCGCCAGCCCATCTGAGGGGAGGATGCCCTCCTAATCGAATTTACTTCCGTTTGCGCCACGTCCTCCACAGGGATAGGCCTTCTGGCCAGGCCCTGAACCTGATCCCTGTTCTCCACGGGAGCGAGGCCAGGAGGTGGCCCTCAGAGCCACCCCTATTGGCCAGTTCACTGTCAATGGCCATTTTTATTAGGTAGTTGAGATGCTCCGTCGTCATTGTCACGGTTGTGCCCCCCGATGGAGGGGGCAAGGTGACTCCACTTCGGCCCTCCGTAGCCGGGGTGGAGCCCAAAGTTGCCTGAGTGTTCCCTGGAGGGATAAGCCCAATCCCCTCCGTAGTCGCTCCTTTGAATGCAGCTGTCAAATCCCGTGCAGTACTATCTCCAGCCATGCTCTCACGCCTTAACCCAAAGATTCCCACAGACGGCGCCACTTGATAGAGGTGGTTTGTAATTCACCTCTCAACGGTGTTTGAATATTCAATGGAGCACCTGTGAATTATCCCAAAAAGAATCCGTGAGCTAGGTGCAAATTCCCTCTCCTCTGCTGCTTCTTCCACGTGCCTACAAAACAGAGCCGGGAGTTGCCCCGGCGAAAACCCTCCGACGATCAAGTCAGTGCTCTGCTTGAAGATTGATATTCAAGCAAGAAGAATAGTGAGTTAAGAGTGTGTAACCTTTTTGAAGGTGAATGAACCCCTATTTATACTTGAGGTTTACTGGGGTAAAGGGGCAAAAATGTCATATTGGGCGGCCCAATAAAATCGTGCCAACTGTCCCTCTGTACCCGGCGGCGGTGTCAGAGGGTACAGTACTTTTTCAGCATGACTCATAGTTGTCTGTACTTGTTGTTGGAGTTAGGGGAGTGCATATCTTGGTCCCCAAGTAACCAATGCAGGCCCCTCCATCTACAGAGCTCCGGTCCTGTTTCAGCACTTCTCACTGGTGCACCTTGAGGGTCACATTGAATCTTCCCGTTCAAGGCCAATGACCCAATTAAGGGGTCATCAGAGCTGAAGCGCTACCGGGTCGGCCCCGTCAGAGCTGATACCAACAACAGTCACGACACAAAGGTTCAACCCTGCAGGGCCGAACCATACCGGGTCGGCCCCTGAGACTTAGCCCTGCAGGGGTGACACAGCTCTGTTGTTCTCCCGAGGCACCAGAGCTGGCGAGATCTCAAGTCCTCGGGTCAAGAGCACCGTCTTTGACCCATATCCTCAGTGGCCCAACTCCCGTGCAAGGGTAAAGTATATTTCTCCCCTATCAGGATCGAATAAGAAGGTTCTTCGATATAGGGAACGACGGGTTTACTTTATTTGGGACTTGGTGGCAGTTTTCTTGAATTTTGTCAGTGACTTTGGTTTAAGGGAGTGGTTCGGATGGGTAGAATTTGGTTGGGCTGATGTGTGGCTGGTCAAGGTGGTGGGTGTGTGTGTAGGGTGGTTGTGTAATGCATGTCCACTAGTGCATTCACTATTTTTGGAGTTTGCCACAGAAAACTTTTGGATTACCTCTTCGGCCAAAGTTGTAGCAGCCATTTCACTTCTCCCCATACCCATCTCTCCACCAGTTTTCCCCATTAACTTATGCTTAGCTTTTGAGGCTGACTCAACAACATCCCCTTCCGCACTTTCCTCCACAAAAAGAGCTCGTACAGTCCTTAACCTTACTCCATCAACTGCAGCAGTAGGTATCCTCCGTTTCAGCAAAGAGGCTCACACGTGAGGCCCAAACGGGAGGTCACCATGTCGGGGCAATCATTCCGATCCTTTTCACCACAGTTTCACACAACATGACCCAGTCAAAAACAACAAAAGCAATACGTGGGAGTTGATTTGTACTTTATAGGTAGCCACCGAACTTCCCCTTGCAATTTAACTGTTAGACCCCAGACTAGCGGTGTAGTCGTGTCCACATAGATCTTCATTCTGAGAAACTTGCCAACTCCACACTCATTCTCTGGGTCCAGCTTATCAAGTGTAACTAATTGCAATGAAAGGATTTGAGCTATCTTGTTTTTTGAATATGCAGGCGGTAAATCGTAAATGCACAACCACACAGCTGCCTTATCAATAACCACGTCAGACGGTTGTTTTATACCCGTAAGCCTTTTGACCGCAAAAAGCAATCCCTCAAAATGTCACGGTTGGTTTCGTAGCACTTTGTCTAGATTGCAAATCAGGAAGGTTTTTTGCAGCCTTGTAGGTTAATGACCTATAATTGTTACGTGAACCTTTCTTATTTTAGGTTATTAACTTATGAGTTTGGGTTTTTGGGTTATAAGTTTGAGTTGTGGGCTTTCAATATTTTGAGTTGTGGGCTTCAATGTTTTGAGTTTACATTAAAATATTATTTTGGTTCATTTATTAAATCACTTTTAAGTAGTTGAAAATTCGTAGTAGTTTGATAATGGGAAAAAATCAAAATATAATTTTATAAAACGTTTGTTATAAATCTAATTGTGTTGTAAAAATATATTAACTTTAGTCTTTCTTAGAGGGTATTTGCAATCTAATATTTGGTCACTCAAATCACTTCCCAAAAGTGTTTTTGGAAATTAAAAAAACCCCATATTTTGGTTGTTTTTTACTTTTTTTAAATAAATGGAACTATTGTTTATTTTATTTATTCTTTTTTATTTGTTTAGCTTCACTTTTTTTTTTTTTAATAAACACTGCCAAATTCTAGTTTTACTACAAAATCAATTTAAATCGCTTTTCAAGAAGCCTTATTGCTTGCAAACATCCCCTTAGTCTTTTTTAATAACTTGCAAAACAATTATATTATTTCACACCTTACTAAATATTTCATCTCTTATTTTCACACAAAAGAAGAAGAAAAAAACTCAAATCAAATCTTTACTCCTCCCCTACCCCTAGATCCCCCACCTCGTATTTCATACTTTTGTTCCCTTTTCAGCTTTTGTTTGGTCCTCCTTAAATTTTGTTTTTAAATCAATTAAAGTTAATGTAGTTCTAGCAACCGGAATTTATCTAAATAATATACCTTCTTTTTTTACATTAAAGAGAAGTTCATCATCTTTATACAAAATAAAAGTTCATTCTTTATGTTATTTTTTCTACGAAGGGCTTGAGATTTATTTCTTAAATTCCATGTCCATCACTAGCCAACAACCCCCTCCCCCCTCCAAGTCCTTAAAACTGATATACACATCATTGTGTCTGCTTGGTAAAATTAGGACTCTCTCTAAGAAGTCTTATGCAAGTTGTTTATAAATAATAATCTCTGTAAATGAAAAAATATTTTTCTAAATTTAAGTATATATAAAGAACCAAATTTTATTGGAAATAACGTGAAATTAATAATGCATCTTATAAGTAGTATTTTTCACATTAATATATTATTATGATTTTTTTCAAATTAATAATAAATAGGTTAAAAAAATTATGATATGTTGCTAACAAAATTTAGTTGGTGCTATATCCTTCATTTTGGAACATATGAATATATCATCACATGCTCCAATATCTTTTAGTTTTTTCATAAATAAAATTTTAAAAAAGATATTTTTTTCTTCAAAGTATATCTCTTCTCATTCCATTTCCCCCAACTTTTCAAAGACAAATGATATAATTGAATGGACAGTTAATTAATTTGTTGGGTTATAGTTCAATTGGGAGAACCATTTTAAGAAATTTTGTTTGCTTTTGTAGGTATATTTTTAAGGATTATTTATTTATTTATTTATTATTAATATTATATGGATAATTTTGTGCAGAAAACTTCTTTTATGCTATATATTTACAGCACTTACATTTATATAAAGCATTGAAACATATTTAAATATAATATTTACATATTTCTAATAAAGTTCATATGTATAAAAATATAATAAATTAAATATACATCTAAACATTACCTATTTTAAGTAAATGACAAGAATAGCAAATTAATTAATTGCTACTTCAATATTTTAATCATAAAAATAACATCTTAAAGAAATGAGGAAAAATAAGTTTTAACCAACATAGTTCTTCACACTTCATATAGAAATAGGAAACTAATGAGACATTAAACAAAATAAGAATAGCGGCAAAATTTTTTTTTTAAAAAAAAAGTTGGTTTATCAAGAGATACATTATAGAAAGAGAAACAAAAAAATAAAAATTTATTTAATATAACTCAATTTGCATCCTCATAAAAATAAAAACCGAAAAAATGTGAAATGTAAAACGAAAAACAAAAAAACTTATTTAATATAACTTCGATATGAAGTGAGTTTACAATTCCAAATAACAAAAAGCCTAATGGCTTATTTCTTTTGATGACTTCATTTTCAAAAGGGAATCATTCTAAAACTCAAACTCCTTGCATACTACAATGACATGATGTTCCATGTCCGTTTTAGAGTGTATTTGCTTAATGTTGAGAAGTACTGGGTCAAATTTAACTGGAAAAATTAATAAATGTGCTTGGAATTTAGTTCCCTAAATCTACCGAGGGAAATCTTAAGCATACACACCTTAAGTTTCACAACATGACAAATGTATATGGTAGCTCCCATTCAAAATCTCTCAACATTCAAGATCGACTACTCTCTCTCCTTTCTTTTAACCACAACATTTTTGACATCTTTACACGGTTTTTTTCTCTTTTCAAAATTTAGGTTGGACTAGAAATTAACGAATACATAGAAAATTAAAATTAGAATTAATTATTAGAATAAAACTCCATGAAATTAAACAAAAGGATAGATTAAAAAAGGATGAATTAATATTTTTAAAAAAGAATTAAATTAATTTTCAAAATTAATTCAATTAATTTTTTAAAAAAAAATTATTTTTCAAATCAATAAAATTATTTTTGCAAATAAATAAATAATAAATAATTATTATATTAAAATATCTTACAAACAACCAAACATCATCAATCAATCATAATTCTCAACACCTACTCTAGTCATTTACCAATCATCGAATAACAACCTAGCTACTTACCCTATCTCATCATATTTTTCGATTAAATCTTATAATCCAACCAACAAACTCTTCTAGTCTTCTACATCTACCATTGTATCTACAACCTGCTTACAATAACCAAATTTACCACATCAAATTATCTAACAACGCCTAAGAGCCCCAACCAAATACAACCTAAGAGAGGTGTTATTCATGAATTCATGATTAATTAAAATAAAAGGGATACTGAACTGATAACTGAAATTTTACTTTTAAAATTTGCTTATTTCTCTTTTTTATGATTTGTAATGTTCTTGCTTTTGAATAAACTTAATTGGGGAGTTCATCAAAGTCCTTTATCTCTCTAAAAGTCTATCTTCACTCTAAACCTAGCCGCCTCCTTCTTTCCACATATTCTCTCATAGGAGGATGGGGAAAGGTTCCACCTTTAGTTTTTACTTTGTTTTTCTCTTTCGTTTCTCTTCATAAGAGGTTTTAGTCTTTTTTCATGGGAGTTCTCGTCTCCTCTCAATAAGTGATTCCATCGTCATTGAACATTTAAACATTGATCTGCTCACTTTTTTGGGCTTTCACTAGAAGATTAGTATTAAATTCGAGATTAAGTTTTTGGGTACGCGATTTATCCACGCAATAGCGATTTGTCTAATTTACTGGATTTAGATCTGTATAGATTTAGATATAGTAATTTTATTCTTCATATATTTCATATTTCTTTGTATTGTATTGACTGTATCTTCTTGTCAATTAGTGGGGATTGATTCCAGCAATTTAATGAAATTTTATTATTTAAAAAAATAAATAAATAAAATAAATTCAATCCAAACCTCCCCCTCTCATTTGTTGAGTTATTGATGATGCGCAAATAATTCATTTGTTTCTGGTGGGACCGATCCTTACTTAACAATGCTATTAATTAGTAAAGGTATAAGAAATGTAATACAAATTTTGCGTGATTCAACAATACGATCACGACGAAAGTGACAAATTGTGAAATTTGTTTATGATAGACTAATGAAGGTTTTATTAATGCGCATGCAACGCATCTAACGTTGACACAATTAGATATAACAAAATATGATTGTTGTAATCGAAAATATAATAGTTAATGGCAGAAAATTGTAAAATTTCATAATTTTATTGTAATTAAAAATTGCACCAAAAATTATGAAATTCATATATATATTTTTTTAATTAGCCTAATTTAGTTAGGGTATTAAAGAAAGGAGAAAATAGATCCTGATTAATTTGATTTTCATTGATTTGAAGTTGGTCACGTAATGTTGGTTGACCTTGAACTATGTCATACTACTTGCATCCAAGCACTCATATCATTGACCATATTTAGTTTCTCCCTTTTCTTTCAATGAAGAATTCCAAAGAGCAATAAATATAGGATTAATTGCAGCAACCCCATTTAATTATCAACGTTTTAAATATAAATTATTAATTTTTTTTTGGCATCGATACATATAAATTATATAAATTTAACAGATAAATCACCAAACTTTCCTTTTAATTGGCAGATAAATCACCAAACTTATTTTCGATCATTTTTTGTCGGAATTCCGCACGTTATTTGCGTATGATAAACTTTTAATGACTTTTTTTTGTACAAGCAACCTTTTTAGTATGTCAAACGCGTAAATTTTTTTCATATCTTTCCTTTCCACATCAATTTCTTTGAATCATCAGTAGTTCTCTCTGTCAATATTTAAAACATCCATTGTTGAAGATGAGCGGTTCCTCTACCTACTAAAAATATGTTTGGACAAGAAAAATCCTTAAAAAATTATAACGCGCAAGTCACATGTGGAATTTCAGCTAAAAATGATTGGAAAATAAATTTAGAGGTTTATCTGTCAAAACCCGTATAGTTTATATGTATGAGTGCCACAAAAAAAAGTTCAATGGTTTATGTGCAAAAACCTGATAGTTTGGTGGTGTTGTTGTAATAAACCCATAAATATATGCCGTTTAGATTAAGAACATTCAAATAAATATTCTCATCGTTCCATTCAAATTTGTATACTTTCTTTTTTGGTACGTTCTGCATCAATTTGTATATTTTTAAAATGGAAATCTATTTTTACAATTGTCACTTTCAAAATCTTCAACCTCAATCTCCATCCTCAATCTTCATATTTTAAAAAAGTCAAAAAATAAAAAATAATTTTTTTTTAATATATATATAAGACCTTACGTACAAATTTAAATGAGACGAAAAGATTACGTAATTAAACGATAATGGTGCTTGTGTGAATGTGACGTGTCAAATTTAATTGGTTGTTATGGTATGAATAAATTCTGGACAGCTTTATAGGACAACTTTATTGAAACTGCTGTGTTGTTTGGCATCACTACTTAACTAAACAACCATATGCTTATCATTTCCTACTTTTCTAATTTTAATACAGCCGAAAGTTTTCACCCTTCTCTTTGTCTGTGTCTGTGCCGTAAATTATAATTTATAAATAAATAATACACAATACATATATATAATTTTTATTTTGTTATAATAAATTTATTGGAAGTGTTTCATGGTGATTTTACATATGTTCGTCTAATAATGAGTATTTTATTGAATTCGGAATTCGATCTTACCGAATGGGTTTGGGAAAGGGATCCTCTATCCCACAATTACTCTGTTCTAACTTTATCATACAACATAAATCGTGGATTCCGAACATATGAATCATGAACCCTAAACTATGATCTATTGAATTATAAACACTAAACCATTAAATCATGAATCATGAACCGTAAATCGTGACATCGTAAGTTTACAATAGAAAATATACCCTAGTCCAAGAAAGTGGAATCCTGAATCTTGAACCTAAACAATGACTTTAAATTCATAAATTGCAAAAATAAAAATAAAAAATTACAATTGGCTCGATCTTGAAGTGGAACACGAATGGAACAGGGTGAGAATGGACCAAAGGATCCTAAGTGATGAGTTTGATTTGTTACGGATCAAGTCGAATTCAAATTTAATTTATTGAATACATTAATGGCTTGAAAATTGGCTAGAGTTTAATTGTGCTCAAACAAACTCAATAACTATAAAATTATAGATATAATATTCATTTTTAGTCTATTAAATAAATTATAAAATTTTGAAATTATACCTACTAAAATAAAATAATTGCATTCTAATAAATAATTTTATATTAGGGATAAGTAAATTACAAAACTTAAAACTAAAATGTGAACATATTAGCTCAATTTCAATAAACTAATTCCCCAGCCCACTAACAAGCTTGCTTACGAGCTTACCAGGGGTGGACCCAGAACTCATGGTTAGGGGGTCGATAAAAAAAATCTCCAACCAGCATTAATATACACGTGATAATAAATATTAAATATATTATATTTATTATTTAAATAGAATATCAACATTATTTATCATTGTATATGTTGAAATATATTACTAGTTATCTATGTATTAAAACTTAGAGTATATTTTTTGTATATAATGGAAATTATCTAATTATATCCTAGTATTTTAAAATTTTAAGGGGGGCCAAATACTCATTTTCTTCAAAAATATACAATATACATATTATACACATTTTAGACATAAAAATAGTAAAGTGTAGGTGGAAGTTGGAGGGCCACCCCACCGATAAGAGTGGGTCCGTCCCTGGAGCTTACAAATCCAATATTATCAAATTTGAGTTTGACTTATTTTTTAACGAGTCATATCGAACAAATTTCTTTGAGCTTTTATATAATCCGTGAACAAATCGGTTTGATTACGCCCCTGTTTAAAAGCTCACATGTGAACAAAGATTTGGAAAATTTATGCATTAAATAAGAATTTCAGATATGAAAGAACAAATCTTAGCAGTTTCGAGCTAAACGGGCCAGCTCTATGGGCCTAGCCTTTTAACGTCTCTATTAAAAAATAGTCGAAATTCAACGTGGACTCAAACTCCATGTGTTGGCAAAATTAAGTTTTAAGATGGGCCGCCTGACCTTCAAACAGTTGGGCCTCATTTCTGAGCTCCACGGCCCAACAGCCCACCCTTTCTAATCTTATAAATGGCACTTCAATAGTTGCGTAAGATGAAAATTGCTTTTTTATCACAAAACTAATATTTTTAATTTAGAAAATATTGCTTTTATGAATAGGAATTATTATTCTTGAGAACAGTTAGCTTTTGCATCAAGGTTAATATTTAAAATAATATTTTTATGTCAAAAATAATACTTCCTCCGTCCCGATTAAAATTGTCATTTTGATCGAGTACGGATGTTAAGAAAAAATAGTTGACTATTTTTCTTTGACTTTTTTAAAGGTGGAGATTGAGTGTTGAAATTTTAAGGGTAATAATGTGAAAATTAGTTTCCTTTCCTGGGGTGCAAGTTTAATTGGGACGGACCAAAAAAACAAGTAGACAGTTTTAACCGGGACGGAGGTAGTACTTCATATGTTAAATGTTAACGTAATTGACATCTTTAAAAGCGTAGTATTATTTAAATATTTACCGGATTCCAGATAATATCATAAAAGAAAAGTAAAAAAAAAAAAATTCTCTCTGTTTCTTTTTAATTGATCTTTTAGCTTCTTAATAATTTTTCCAATTAGTTAGATCATTTAGCTATTTTTCACCATTTTTCTTAATCTTGTCCTTATATCAAATCCTAAAGCATCTCTTACTTTTCAATCTAGATGTGAGAGAGAAAGGAGATTAGTTAGTTTAGAAAAAAATTGAATTATTAATCTTTCATATTCTTTTAAAGGAGTTTTATCGGTCAAGTATCCAAAATATAAGTCAACTATTAATTTAGGTCCTCAAAGATAATTTCTAACAATTTAGGGCCTAAACGATATAAAATTATCAACAAAAGATTCATAAATCTAAAATCATTAATGGACATATTTGGAAAATTGCAAAACCCACAAAATGAACTTATACGTCGAAAAACATTATATATATATGAATAATTAAATAATTTGCAATTTTTTTATAAAATACGAATTAATGAAAAAAGTATGCAAATATGCAAAAAATATATATTTTAGCGAAATATGTATACATTAATTTAAATATTATGAACTCAAAAAGAAGTTATAGAAATTTTAAAAAATAACAATTTTTCCTGCGTATGACTCAAAAAAGAAACTACATAATTTCTTAGAAAAAATAACAATTTATAAAAATACGGCCAATTTTGAAAAAAGAACTACAAAAAAAAAAAGTAATAATAATAATATGTAGAGAAAAACTCTTGATGTGTATTTTCCCTGCTTATCACTTCGAGACAATTTTATTGTGTAGTTTTGCACTTTTTCAAATAGTGGTTTTAGATTTATGTGTCTTTCATTGATAGTTTTAAGTTTTTTAGACCCTAAATTGATATAAATTTTATTTCAAAACCTGAATTGATAGTTGATCTATTTTTTGAATCCTTGATTGATAAAAGTCAGTTTTTAAAAGATTAATTAAATGAAACGAAGAGAGTAGTGTTTACATAAAAAAAAAAGGTTTCCGCCGCATATTTAAAAAAAATAGTTTCTTTTCTTCAAAAGAAAATTTGTTTCTCTAGAAAACATTCGAAAATAAAAACAGTAATAAAAATAGAAAGCGTGTACAGCATTACCGGCGGTCGGTGCGAGTCTCTTATCAAAAAGCTATCGTCAATGCACAGTCATCATCATTAATCATTATCTATTAGATTATTATAATTGCGTATTATGATGAAACTCATACTCATGGATATTTATTTTTATTGATACACCACTTCCACCCAATTTGGTGGATAATATCGCACAATATAAAGTTCCAAAACTTTATTAAGTGTGCACAATAAACAACCTATTTCATTCAGCAATTAGGTGAAGATTTGTCGAAATTAGTTTACAATAGAAGTTAGAGTAAAAATGGAGGGACCTTGTTTTTTTGCTCCAATCTCCTCTAACTTCTGCTTTTGAAATGGCTTAGGGTGGATGTCTCAACTCTTTAGTGCGTTGACACACATGTTGGAAATTTGATTTAATTTAGAGGCTATTAGCCCAAGTTTGAACCAATTAAAATGCAACCTAAATTAATTCATTGGAACAAAATGGTAAATTGAGAACTATGTTTCACGTGGATAAATGTAGCTTGAAATTTATTAAAATAATTTTCGGTGATTGAGAAATTGATGGTTAAAATTAACCACTTAAATATAATTAGCCACATAACGATATTGGATAAGTAATGAGTACATCACTTTATATACAATTAATGGTGTAGTGTCTACGCATCATATAGAGTATAAAAGTGGACCATGCATTATGAAATCAAATTCATAAAAAACATTCCAAGCACTTATGTAACAATCTCAAATATTGTCATGCGTGTCCAGTTACAACCATAATTGTTTTCTTTCTTTAAATAATAATTGAATCGGTGACAAAATCAGCCATCTTTCACTTATCAGTCTTGCTACTAGTTAATGGTTTAACTGACCGGATTGATTCAACCGAAGTTCCACGGTTTAGTACAGAACAACTATATTCTGTTGAATTCTTAATATACCTTTCTTATATTATATATTTATATATATGACTATTACAAAACAATAAAAGACACATAATTAATTTAAAAAAGTAATTTTAAGAAAGAATGAGACTGAATTTAAATATAAGAAATTTAATAATAATAATAATAATAATAATAATAATAAATACATTTATGAAGGGAAGTGTAACAAGACCAGTTCTTTAGACCGGATAGATTCAAAAATTAAAGACCAGTTCCCACCCCCTCCCTTCTGCTGTTGGTTATTCCTTTTCCTTTCATTTTTACTTCCGATCTAACCAAAAATTTGGTTCACCAGACAAATGGCCGGTTCCCAGTTAAATCGCTGGTTCGATTTTGATGACATTGGGTCAAACCACCTAAACTAAACAAATCCTGCCCCCAAATTCCCTACTCCAGAATTCAAGATTGTTTTTACAAGCACCTCCACTTGGTAATGTTTGTATTTAAACATGTTTATATACACTACTATACTAAAATATGATACTAATAAAACGAAAATAATTGGAAAATTAATGACTACATTCGGCTACAAAACATTTATTTACTTATTCTTACTTTCACATTTTGATCGTTTGGGCAAAAAGACAAATTTCACTCTTGTGTTCTGTAATACAAACAAGTAGAGAAGTGCATCAGTTTTAAACTGTATCCACAACCAGGAGAAAATTGTACAGATACAAACAAATCAAATCAATAGAGGTATGATTATTACATAAATTGCACAGCTAAACTAAAACCCTAAAGCAAGACCAAGTACTAGACAACAAAACATGATACATAGAATCCATTTTTATCACAGTAATCACTACTTGACTATAAACTCACTTAAATGCTGCCATGCCAACCCCGGCTTCGCCACCATAATGCCCGGGACCTCCCCTGGACTTGGAATAACTAACGTAATAGAACTCAGATATAATGCCAGTGAATAAGACAAACGCCGCTCCAGCTGCAAAAACTCCCTTTCTCACAGTCTCGCACGAGGGTGGGGTATCGAAAAATTTTCTAGTGTATTTCGTGTGATAAGCATTCCTCACAGAACCAGCCAGCAAGCAGGCCTCAGCAATGCAGAATGTAATCCTGCATCAAAAATGTTTATATCTTTATTTACTTTGATGAAGATGTAAGAAGGGTGCATGACATTTTCATTCCAAAGTTTGGTTAAATTAGGAAATGACCCCTGAAGTTAGTCAAATTATAATGAAACCCACCAACTGGACGTCTTAGTTAACGGCTACGGATTGTGGAATGACAAATAATATTCCGGAAAGCAAACTGAAATTGGTGGGTTAACACTTGAAAAATACAAAAACAATGGGGTTCGTTGCACAGCTCGTGGATCATTGTTGTTGTAATTGAAGGACACATTATAGGGTTAATTATTAGACTGGAAACAGTCATTTTCTTACGATATCATACTATTCTATCATCTTTCCTATCTACAGCCTAACAGGGTTAAAATTTTGGCCGCTGAAGAGGTTTAATAGTATTTTCACAAACCTCAGGGACATTCAGTATTTGAACAAACCTCGAGGCAAATTTCCTTAAAAAACTCATGCACAAAGATAAAGTGCATTTGTAAAGTAAGTACCAGCAGAAAATGAAAAGAAGAACAGCACAGGCCCTGGAGCCTCCGGGCTTCAATGGAGCTCCACAGCAGAAGCATCTACTTGCAACCATTATAATTACTTGGCTAGCCAAGAGGAATAGAAACGCTCCAACACCATATCCAGTTGCAATATCAGAGTCATAAACACAATAGCGATAGTTTCCCTCGGAATCAAGCTTTGATGTGCCCTGTCAACAAGAACATAGATCAGATGCTAGAAGCAAATCAAACTGTGATATCCATCCCAATGGATAATAATGTAGTATGGACAATGGAGCAGAACCAACCCTATGGTTAACGAGGCTAGCTGCTTAAGATGATAAACAAGGCAGGGATGTACACGCAAAATAACTGCAGTTTAAAAAAAAATCATGGACATCTTATGTGATATTTGATGTAGCTCTTGTCATAGGATATTCGCCATCGTCATATTTCACGTTATCTATTATTCCGGCTTGATTTGTGCCGATAATCGGTTGGCAAGGGAAAGCATTGAATCACATCCAATGTTACTAACTCAGGTTATGGTATCATATTACATGTCAGTATGAGCACGAGAAAGGATTTAAAAGTTGAGCCAACACGCATATATTCTCCCATTTAGGACCATGTGAGTCGATAAACAATCTTGAATGTCATTTATTAAAAAACAAAGATGCATATTTTCCATAATTGCAAGAAATATCAAGTTACGATTTTTACATAAAAAATCATAATTCAAAATCATTAAGAAGAAAGATGCTCATCTCATTTGTCAGTGAAGTGCTATTAAAACTTTTGACAAAGTATGCTTGAGAATTAAGCATCTGTATTTCCAAAGACTCATAGACCTTCAATCTTCATCAGCAGCAGCTCAATCACAGCAAGGTAATAAATGAAATAAATTATGTCACCTTTACTCTGTCTACGAGGTTTACTAATTCCTTAAATCTCTTCAGAACCCCAAAAGAATAATCAGAGGAATTAATGAAATAAATTTACTCAAAATGAAAAATAAAGGAGAGAACTTTAGTCGTGTTTTTACTCATTAATTACTCAGACGAACAGTTCATTCTTCATTTACTATATCTTAATTTCTCAAAAAAACAAAAATCGATTCACAAGCAAAACATTATCACGCATTTGCTGGATCAATGTCTAAGCAGCACACAGATTCAGGCAGATAGCCACATAAACACTGGAAAATGAACCATCAATCTACAATTAACAAGAGAGTAATGCACACACCGACACGCTAAAGGAAGCAAATGCATCAAATCAGTGATGAAGCTGGGAGAAACCCTTCAAAACGAGTATAAAAGGCAAAAAAGAAAAAGAAAGGAAGTTACGGTGCTTCTTCTCTGCTCAGCAGCTACAGCCAAGCCGAAAGCAATAAGATCGAAGATGAAGACAGTGATGAGTAAGAGCTTGGAAGCCATTGAAGAGTATTTTAGAAGCAGCAGTAGCAGATCTAGATCTTTCAGGTGCTCCTTGAAGGCGTCTCGTGAGTTAGTATCTTTACATATAGATGAGAAGTTGAGTAATGAATAAGCACAGAACAACCACTTTAAAATTAAAAATTGTGTGCGTGAGAAAGAGATGACAGCTCAACGTTTTACCTAGAGGCCCAAGGGACAAACTACCAAATTAATCAAAATCCATATCCGCACTCCACCAAACACTATGGACACTCCGCCTTAAGAATACAATGACAGAAAACCCAAGAAAGCTTCGCTCTTAAATCAGATGCTAATCGATTTTCTAATAACATCTCGGGACATAGCATCTTGTCGCGAATATGGTAACAATTAACACAAAAAATAGGGTTACATTGGGTATATCCGTCCATCCGTTATTCTTTATTACTCCGCCCGTTCCATAAAGAATGTCATTTTAGTTATTTTTGGAGAAATTAATGATTGATATTTATTTGATATGTTTTGTGAAATAAAGAAATAATCAACTAAAATTAAGTAGGTTATTAAAGATAATATTGGAAAATTTGGTAAAGTGACATTTATTGTGAAATTTTTTAGAGTGTCTAAAATGACATTCTTTATGAAACGGAGGGAGTACTATTACTATTATTGTTATAAAAAAAGAGTAGTTTGTATATTTGGAAATTTACAAATTTGCAAGGATAGTTTTTTAAAATAACATGTGAATTAAGATTCAATATTATATTCATTTGAGAGTTTCAATTTATTGCATAATAATATCGTAATTTTATACTTGTATTATTTTATTTGTATAGGACGTTAACAAAATAAATTGTAGGGCTTTAGATTCAATTTAGAATTTTAGTCTTTAGATATTTTGTTGATTAATTTATAATTTTGGACTTTCAATTAAAATTTTAGGGTTTTATAAAATTTAGTTTATTATCTCATTATTTTTTTGATTGAAAGTAGATTGGTGGGTCAAGCCCGTAATCTTAATAAATTGTGTTGGGATTATGAGTCTTATAACTTAAATTATAATCAAACTTTTAGCCGGAGCTGCAAATCTACCATCTGCAAGTACCCACATTGAAAAGAGAAGACATGTAAGAATGTAGTTTATATTTTACCAGTGGCAACTGATGGGTTTTGAATGAAGATCTCAAACCAGATGGTAAAAAATATTCGAAAACGACTTTAATAAAACCTACTTGGCTATTAAATCCAAAATTAATAAACATTCATCTCAATTTTGAAAACCGACTTATTAAATTTTGAATTAATTACTAACAAATAAAGCTCGTCAGGATTCATCTGATGTTGGGATTTACTTTTTAAGAATAATACTCCTCCAAGTTGTCATTTTGACTAGGTACGGATGTTAAGAAAAAATAGTTCTTTAATTTTTTTAAAGATTGAAATTGAAGATTGAGATTTTGAGGGTGAAGATTATGGAATTAATTTCTTTTTTTAAGGTGACAACTTTAATTAAAACGAATAAAAAAGATAAATAGACAGCTTTAGGTAGATCCGAGGAATATTTTGCATGTTAAAATTGAGAAATTACTTTCGTCTTAAGTGTCGGTGGGTTAACTTAAGACTTAAATGAAGTAGATATATTATGTCAACTCAACTGATCCCACATAAAACAAGTTTGACTATTCACTAATTTTCTAATAAACTCATTTTCCTTTTTAATACAGACACATTGGTCTTTCCTTTTTTATATTTTTCTTTTTCTGAGCAAAACTTTTGATTTAACTAATACTGAACGGGTGTTCTTTCCCAATTTTTAGCAACTTTTAAGCTATCGTAGATGTTTGGAACAACTACTTTTCATTAAGGAAAAAATAGATTTTGATCAAAATCAGCAAACTATATATATTACTTTCGTTTTGGTCTAATTTGTCTATCTTGATCGGGTACAAAAATTATAAAAAAATAAATATTGTGGAATCTTTGACTTTTTCAAATGTGAAAATTGTAAGAGAAATCTGTCATTTATGGGCTGACAAATTAGGTTGAAACAAACCGAAAAGGAAAGTAAGCAAATTAGAACGGGACGGAGGTAATACTTGTTTTAACAACTCTGATTTTTTTTTTTCTACGTTTTACTTATAAGAATCCGCAATCTCTAATTTATCTTTTCTAAAATTATAAGTAAGGAGTGAATTATGGCACTCATTGAAAAAATTACTTGTGGAAAATCTTTAATTGACAAGTCAATCCGTCCATGTTGACGCAAAGGAACACATCCCTTGAATCAAGGAACAAGTCAAACTTACTTCATTAACCCTTGAACTCCAAAGGCAAATTGAAGGCTGACGGAAATCAAGCAACGATTAAAAGAAATTTAATCACTATAAAGAGAAGAGAAGCTATGAAGATCATTATCGAGTTTTGAGTCATATACATGTGTATATTCAGTTAAAGCTTGTAACTGTACTCTTGTTGTTCATACCGTGTGTGAACATTCAGTAGTCAATAAGATTTCATTTGGAAAAGTTGTGTCTAAACTGTTCGGAAGAACAAGTAAAATTTGGGAGAACTTTCTAATTGCAATTAGCAGGATTCTCTGCATTGAAGGTGTCCAACTTGAGGACCAGGAGGCTAGGCACATTTAGGGGGAGTAAGTATAAGATTGATATTTTAGGAAGGAGTCATAAAAGGAACTGTAAGTAACAAATGTATCTATACTTCTCTTTAATATAATGTCTAAGAGGAAGATAGATTCTTCCTCGAATTTTTAAACTCTATTGTTAAATCTGTTTCCGTTAAGTTCTTACTCCTTCCGTTTTAAAATAAATGTCGTTTAAGACAAGATAAAAATATTCAAAATAAGTGTCGTTTTAACAAAAAAACCATAATTCTTCCAATCTTACCCTAAACAACCTACTTAATTTAATTCATTATTTCCTTATTCCACAAAACATACCAAATTAAATGGATTTTGTATCGATATATTTGCCATTTTTATCAATCCTTAATTTTTACAAAAAAAAATTAAAAAGACGCTTATTTTGAAACGAAGAAAGTACTTTCTATAAGAACTTACTAAACATAATATCTTATTATTCTATCGTAAGTCTTCCTGTTTAAGAACTTTACATACACGCACAAAATCTAACATTTCATATAGAAAAAGAAAACCCCTTTTAAGGTTGTGCTTAGCCATAAGTTTGAACACATATGGGATTGAGGACCAGCAGATTGTGATGCACTCTTATAGCCAAAACGACTCCCTGGTATGATGCATTTACCTCTGGTGTTGCTGTAATTCTAGTGGGTTGAGATGGGCAAGTTTTCACATACAATTGTAACTATTTTCTTTGGTGAAAATCTAGGGACATATTTGCTTATGCTTCTTTTGATTACCGCAACAATATGTCACTAATATGACCATATTGATGATTTCTAACTCCTATAATTTGAATACGCATCAATTTTTGAGTTCCGCTATTATCCACTACATTTAAATATATTTGAGGTTGAATTACATGAATTTTTGAGTCTTTTCTTCCGATGCAAAGAATGAAGAAGATAAAAGAAACACTGCTAAACAAAAGAAAAATAAAATGCCTAATGCCTTTAATTTCATCCCCAAGATTTATTTCTGCGCCGTGTGATGGATATTTTGAGTGCAACGATTTTCTTGTTAGTTGTCGTAGAACAGTAACCCAAGGCTTTGTTCTCCTTTATAATTGATAAACCACTTATTATATTGAACACATCATTAATTTTTATGTTTACACATAATTAATGTGATGGAGATATTTATAATTTGGATTTATTTTTTATTTGATAGGATATATTTAGTTTTATATTGTTTATCTTTTAGAATATTTATTTGATTTGTTTCCTTTTATTGTGATTAGGATTCTAGGGTTGAAATATTAGTATAAATAAGATCCTCTTACACTGCATTGGATAATTGATACATGATAATAGAGAAAAGTGATTTCTATTCCCAGTTTAGGTCTCTTTTGGGTATTTTTAGAATCAATGGACTTCCTGGTGTACTTTGTTCTTTTCACACTTTCTGCCTGCATCAGTTGTTAATCAGAGACCAATTACGATCCTCGATGATGGTTTCAAGGCATTAACTAGCTTTTTATATTATTTTTTATGAGGATTTGCATGTAGACAATTTCATGCAAACCCGCCGACAAATCGATTTGTTGGCAACTGGTCATGGTGGTTATGATGGACCACCAATTTTCGATGAGGAATTGAATGCCAATTTAACTTTAATTGAAGACCTATTTCCCCCATCATGTGAATCCATATCGGGAGAGATTGGTGATGACGGTTATGATGATCCACCAATTTTTTACGATGAGTATGATGATCCTTTTGTGGAGGTTATCCAATATGGTTATGATGAACCACCAAGTTTCAATGCGAAGTGTGGAGATGATTGCTCCATTTTCTCTTGCTGTTATTTTGTACTAAATGTACCTAGAGGTGGGCAGACGGTTTATGGAACCGGGGAACCGGCGGTCAACGGTTCCAAAACCGTTGACCCGGAACCGGGACCGTAACTGGTGAACCCACGGTTCTGCCATTTCTGGAATCGGGAACCGCCAGTTCCCATAGCAGTTTCCTCGACGGTTTGTAATTGACGGTTTAACCGCCGGTTCTCAGATTTAATTTTTTTTTTTTTAAAAATAAAAAATGCCACGTGTCACGATCTGGTGGAGTGTCCGTTGGAAACGGACGGCTCAGATATAGTAGCCGTTGCCAGAACCGCCGGTTTTCCGGTTCAAATCGGCGGTTCGACGGCCATTCTACCAAAAAAATATTTATTTCTTCTAGTTCTTCTTCTTCAATTATATTTTGTTATTTGCATCTTTATTCTTTCTACTTCTACCAAAAAAATGTCTAGCCGAAGGGGAGCTTCTTCAACTTCATCATCTCGCCTTATCTCCGATAAGAGCAAGAGTCATATGCCGGAGGAGTATGCTCCACTTCCACCTCTTCCTCCACCTCAAGTATTGTTCGACCTCAATGATGATGATGATGATGAGATTCCAATTGATTTGGATGCCGATTACAGAGCCGTTTGTCTAGGTAAATTTTATATTTGAGCAATTTAATTTTTAAGTTTAGTTGTATGATTAATTATAAATTTTCTAGTAGTAAGTAAAATCATTTAATATCTTTTATAAATTTCTATTAGTAGTTTTTTAATAAATTTAAATCCTATTGTAGTAATATGTTCTTTTATTTGTTTCAAATAATTTAGGAGAAAACGCAGCCGCCGCATTTGCCGCTCAAGAAGAGGGAAATCAACATCCAACACAAGAAAGCCAAAGTCAAAGCCAAGGTAGAGGACGACCTCGTACTCGTAGTGCTTCACAAGGAACCCAAGGAAATCCACCGGCCTTAAAATCCGACATCTTCACTATCCAATAAAAGTTCTAAAGCAAGGATCAACAACCGACTACACCGTCACTTGCAATCATTGTGGCCACCCTTATAGTTTCAAGCACGGAAGGGGGATATGGAACACTAACAAAGCATATAAAAAAATATCATCCCGATAAGTGTGGACTCGACCAAACCCAAATGGGTAGATACATCGTTGGAGGTTCGGATTCTACCTCTCCCGCTCCTTTATTTTCCTTTAGTGAGATAAGATTTAGGAGAAATTTGGCTAAATTTGTTTCCGTAAAATATTTACCTTTTAATTTTGCCGATGATGGATTTTACGAAGATTTTATGCGACTAAGTTGTGGTCCACAACATATGAAGATTTCTAGAAGAACACTAACTCGGATATTGCGAAAGTTGTCGGACAATTTAAACTTGTTTTACTAAATATGTTTGCTTCACTTAAACAAAAGGTTTCAATATGCTCAGACATTTGGGGTGATCATTGGCAAAATCATCACTACATGGGCATCACTTGCCATTGGATTGATGATTCTTGGACAATGCAAAAAAGATTAATAGGTTATAGAAAATTTGATACCGAGCATACCGCATCAAATATTTGTCACAAACTTATTGAGTTATTTCCATTATTCAAGAATACAACTTGATTCAAAAAAAAAAAAAAATTCGATATCTTTCGAAAAACATCTTTACCCCAACTTATTGATTTTTGCAAACCATCTTGTGGAGGTAAATTTTTTCATATTAGGTGTATTTGTCATTGTTTGAACTTATGTGTGCAAGATGGCCTAACAAAATTGAAAACATATGTTGCTCCTATTAGAGAAGCAATCACCACTATTTCTAGACATTCCTCCTTAACAAAAGAAATGGGTAAGATTTTGCAAACAAAAAGGAATTCATCCCAAAATTTTTTCTTTTGATGTTCCTCACCATTGGAATTCTACATATAAAAAGCTCAATGATTCTTACATGTATAAGGAAGCTTTGTGTGCATTTTTTCAACACCATCAAGTTGGTATTTGTTTATTTCCCAATCAATGGGATGCTTGTGCTAATGTAATTTCACTATTAAATTTTTTTGAAGATGCAACTAAGGAACTTTCCGGTTGCTACTACCCTACTTCACCTTTGGTTCTTGATCATTGTGTTAAAATTGTACTTCTTTTTAATGAATATAAAGACGATCCAATTTTGCATGAAACGATAGATTCTATGAGGAAAAAATGGTTAAAATATGGAAATACCCGATTTATTTTTAGTAGCTAAATTGTTAGACCCTAGGATTAAAGAAGATGGCTTAGAATATTTGTTAAAAATGTATTACGAAGCATTGTTCCCCAATGAAAATGATGTCCTAAACCCCTTGCATATTGTTGCCAATGCAAAGAGTCTTTTATTTGATATTTTTAGAGAATATAGGATCCAATTTGGTGATGGTAATGATAGTGATGTTTGTTCTAGTGATCTTGGTTCTTCAACCCAATCCGTTGGAAATTCGAGTCTTGCCCGTTTGCAAAATTTTTATGATATTCGTTCACAAAAAAAGGCAAGGTCTTCCTCTAATCCTTATGGGGAGGTTGAAATTTTTTTACAAACTACTTTTGAGGAACTTTCTTTTGAAAATAATACCAACCTCCTAAGGTGGTGGTCGAAAAGATCCAACTCCTTCCCGGTTTTATCTATTATTGCCAAGAAATTTTTTGCTTGTCCCACTTCAACCGTTTCGGTTGAGCAAGCTTTTAGTATTGGAGGATACACCTTGGATGCCCGAAGATCTAGATTAACCGTGGAGAATCTAGAAAATCAACTCCTCCTTGAAGATTGGACAAAAGCCGAAAAACGAGCTCAAGAGGTTGACTTCGATGAAGACGAAGAAGGAGATATACTTGACTTCGACATCGACTCCTCCGGCACACCACCTTCTCAAGGAAGTGAATGTGAATGAGCACAACTGAACCGACTTTATTTCGAAAGGTAAGTGAAGTAAGAGAACTACGTGGGCTTTGATTCCTTGACCTTAAGCCGGAAGATCGAGGATACGTAGGCAATTTGGTACTAAGTTAAAAATTAGTTTACTAATTTTTCACTTAGAATCAAACTCAAGCCCTTTAATCTTTTTCCCTTTTCCTTCCCAATATTATTAGTTAAACTTGTATTGAACTTTGTAAGTTGATTGTTTTTTTAATTAGTGTTATTGTATTAAATTTTACTTTGTAATTTAAGAAATTATAAGTGGTATTATAACATTTAAGTTGTAATTTATATTTGTACTTTTTAATTGTAGATTAGTTGTTCACTTTGTAATTTAAGAAATTATAAGTTGTATATTTTATTGTAACATTTGAGTTGTAAGTTAAATTTGACTTATTAATTTTAGATTTAAGAAATTTAAAAAATTATAAGTTGTATATTTTTACTAATAAAAAATAAAATTAAAAAAAAAATCGTCTGGAACCGGCGGTTCAAACCGAACCGGCACCACGGTTCGGAACCGGAACCGGGAACCGTCTGCCCATGAATAAATGTACCCCCTGCGATGCACGAGATAAAATATTGAATATTATATCATGTTAATAATATGTGATTAAATTTTAATATTGTTGCAATATCATTGTAAAGCGTACATAAGTCGGTACACACACACGCACGCTATTATTTGATGTAATTTAGTTAAGTAAGTATCAATATTTATTTCTTTATGTAGGACAATATGAGTCTTGAATCTGACATTTTAAAATGTAAATTAAATTACTTTTTATTATACTTTCATTGAAAACATATAACCCATATTTTTTCTAATATATGTTTTTTATGCGATTGTGCATTAATGTAAATCTAACAAATTCGTGTCATTTTACTACTTCCATAAAAAAAAAAAAAAAAAAAAAATTTTGAAGACTCAAATAATTATTAAAATATATATTGTGAAAAAAAAAACTAAAAAAATTATTTTACATTTAAATTACTTTATTTATATATTTATATGAATGTTTAGTTGAAGATCGTAAAACAGTAATTAATTGGATATATCTTTCATAAAAAATGAAATTGATACGGAAAAGTTATAATCATTTAAAGAAAGATAGAGCTAAATTTAATGTTTTATCTATATTAAATATTAATATGTGAAAATTACTACTATAAGCCTAATATTTTTGAGGGATGGAGAAAGTTTTTTTTTTTTTAGAGCCACAAGTTGCACATTATAATAGAAATATAATAATAATCAAATTTATTTATTAGGGTTAATTGTGAAAAAATCAACTTTGGATAGCTTTTTAATTATAACATGAATTTTAAAAGTAACAAGAAAATTCTACTATTAAAATTTTCCTCAATTACAACATTAACCAAAATTGTATCTAATTGTGTCACCACTACTATCAATAGATTCGCCTTAACGAGACCGTTGTATATTCATCACAAAATTTTACAATCTCCCCCCACCACACTGTGAATTGAGAGTAGAAGTAGTAACGACAACCATAACTTCAACTCGAATCACTAAAATTATTGCGATATATGACAAAATAGGTAGTGAACATAGGATGACCTCATTAACGTGGATATAATGAATTAATGATGATGGTCACAATATAATTAGATATTAACGAATATGATTAATGCCGTAATTAAAAGAAAGTTGGTGAACTTTTTTTTATTATCTTTTAAATATTATGTTATAATTGAAAATTCAAAGTTGCGAAGTTTTTGCAATTAATCCTAATTATTAGAATCAAGGTAAAACAGCTCTAGTAAGTAGAAGTATGCTGTAGTTGATTTTATTTTCAGCCCACTGTCAAAGCACTTCTTGAAGCCATTATGTATGGATCTATACATAGGATCTGTTTGCTAAAGATTGAGCTTAGTAGATTTAGAGGACCAAATCCGAATAAAACACACTCATTAACTACCTCAGCTAGGTTTGGCCCAGCACTCCCCAATTTTAAGCAAACGGACCCATAGTTAAATTACAACTCCATGACAAAATAATCTATAAAAATGAGTATATATTACGAAGACAAGAATAGATGCAAAATGAATCACAACCAAACTCATTTGACCTTTATATCACTCTTACAAAGAACCATTAAACAACAAACAAGCACGAGGAACCAAATATCAACACACAATAAAAAAAAAAAAATCATAATATACAAAGGCAAACATGCTCAATGCTTCCTTTCGACTGTTATCCATAAATTAAGATATGCTTTGATACAGCCAGAGAAGAAATAACACAGCATACCTTGAGAAGCTTCTCGGGATCAATTCATGCAAGAAATCAGGATCGACGACCAAAAAAGAGAAGTCTCCGGAATCCCTTGGGAATTTTCGGAGAGCTTTCACCATTGTTCCACTTCTTTCTGGAATGGCTCAGCTCTGTACTTGTTTCACTGTCTGGGGGTGGAGTCGAGATATGCATAACTGAAATTTCAGGCGAAAAGGATAGCTTCTTTTTCTCACCAAATTTCTCATCAGTTTTCAAGACACTGGATTTCGAATTACTTTCCACTGTGGAAATCCGTGGTGTAATCCCAGCATGATCATCAGCATTGCCTCTCACCTCATTTTGCATGGACAAATAGTCCGATGAGTGTAGACCTTTATCAGGCAAAATGTTAATGGGATTTTTGTCATCTGAAACATCTTTCGTGGTAGCTACAGTTGCTGCTTTCTTCTCGACTGAAGTTACAGTATGCAGTACCTTAACAGCCACAAAATCTTCAACGGCATTCTTTCTCAGAGTTCGGCCTCCTGAACTTCTAGATTCCTCCAGAACGACAGCAGTGGGGCCTACACTATCCCTTCCCCGACTGTTCAAAGAATTGCTCCTTGAATTATTCGTACTGGGTTTCTTGTCCAATCGCTGTACCTTGTCCTGCCTCTCCTGAGTTCCCTTTGTCTTCTTTAATGAGGTGGCTGCCATTACTGGATTCACTTTTGGAGTTGATTTCTTGGTTTGAGCAATTTTTGATTCAGTTGATGATTGCTTGTTTGTTGTCCGAGCAGCCGCAAGGCGATCAATGGTGGAACTCCTCATAACAGGCTTTCGTACTTTGTTACTCTCATCAGTTGGTGCCTTGGGTTTAGCCTTCTCTGTTTTTGTAGAAAGAGGGTTCTTCGTGGTCTCTTTTGAAGACTTTCTGGAAGTTTCTGGCGGAACACCTTTAGCAGCACTTCTTTCGGCAATTCTCTTCTGCCGTTGTATCAATAATTCTTCCATTCTCTTCCTTTTCTCTTCTTCCTGAGAGCAAATTAGGAATTTAGAAATTAGGACGTCACATACAATTATGCAACAACATTTTATGACTTCCCAAAGAAAAAAAATACGCAAAATAGCATGAATATAATTGACCTAGCATTAGTATAATTCAAATTGTTGGAAATTGGATTCGGGTGGGACCCTTGAACCTATCCATATTAAACATGGAAATATCCCAGCCAGCATGATGGCTTTTCTGAAAATCCCCAGAACAAAAACAGTAGGCTTGGGGAAGCCCAATGTAGACAACAATGAATCTATGTCGAAGATCAGGATTAAGATTATCCCACACTGGCCTGAAGGCCCAATAGTGATACCAAACAAAGATGCTGAGCCCCATGAGTCAGGAGACACACTGGGACTTTGTTTGCGGGGAAAATGTTGGTTGTGCCACCGAAGTCCCATTTGGTTAGATGGGATGATCTTGAGTTCACATGTTTGGGCCCACAGAAAAGTGAAGTACAGCTACATGCAACTACAATCAGCCATTGCTAATTGTGTAAAAAAATGAAACTCCCACATAATAGCAAGAAATGGAGAAATCATCACTCACAGGATTTAGATGAAGTCATTAGATGATAATATTATACCTTTTCAGTTTTGCCTCTGTTTGTTGTGCTTCCAGCAGTTGGTATCCTGCTCCGCGGTGGAATATCAGATTTGCTTCTCACCAGAGATCCACCCGGAGCTTTGGGTTTCAGTTCTTTTCTGGCTACCTTTTTTGCAGGTTCTTTAGTATTTCTAGGTTTGCTGGAATTAGCAGGTGTAGCACCAACACTATCATTTTGTTCGCTTTTGGACCGACTTTTAGCTGTTTCATACCGTGAAATATCATTATCGTACTCCATTTCAGGAGTCCAAGATGTTACAACTCGCTCAGAAGTATCATGCCCAAGCATCATAGAGAGGTCTTCAGGTTCACAGAAATTTCTAGCGTAGAACTTCTCTTGCGAATTTTGAACAACATTATTCTCAGCCTGACTAGGTCCAATGATGTCCGGAACCATGAAAATGTCAGTCTTAGGCTGAGTTTGTTGTGGGCCATCGGATGGTCTTGATTGAACCATGATTGAGTCATCCAAAACAACATCTCTCTTGTTTCCTCCAATCTGAAAATGATTGGCTGAGGTTTCCTCTCCATGAAAGATATGAACACTCCCACCTGTATTTGCAGATAGTTCCTGTTTGCGGCCTATGATCAAATCTTCCTCTTTCGGGGTCTTGATCATTGAAGATTCATTGCCAAAATGAGATTTTTCCGAGTAGAAATCTCCTTCAGTTCTCGATGGCATTAACAACTGCTCTTCTTTAGCCCTCCTTTTAACAACTGCATGGAAATCCTCTCTACTTTCAAATTTAGCATTAGTTTCGCCATTTCTGGTGGATCTTTCAGTCAAAAGGAAATCATCACTTGCATATTTTGGTTTATCTAGAGAAGAAGGATTTAACTCTTCTTGGACCTGAATAGTTTTCGAATCCACGTCTTTCGGGCTTGAGTCTGCATCCCTCATGAGAAGGTTCTGGAACATATCCCAGTTCCCGCCTTTCCTTTTTTCTTCAGAATTATTCGCCCCTCCATTTTTCATATCCAAAACATTTTTTGATTTAGTACTAGCTTTCTTGCTCTCATCTCGGGCTTTGTTTTTGGGCTTATGTTGTCTCTTCAACGACCCAACAGCTGCCTCCACCTGCGCTTTGATGGAGTCTGCATCAACATATTCAACTTCGTCAGAAGAAGAGCTCTCAGTATCACTGCCATCTTCTTCATCTTGGCCTGAAGCTATGTAATTTATGTTACGGATTACAACTTTCCTCAAAGAACGTCTGTTCTTATTCTTCATTAGAACCCTTTCACTTGGAGAAAGACTTGCATCACGATCATTGTCTTGCTCGTCACTTGAATCATCTTCACCATGGTTTGTAAAATTTTCCTTTTTCTTATTAAATGGCTTGGGGAAATTTGTGGGCCACGGCACATTGCCGGGATAATGTGATGGCGGGGCCTGCATGCCTGGGAAAATATACCCATGATAGGGCGGGTTGTGTTGAAACATTGGACCTTGAGGATTTTGCATATACTGAGGAAGATGGTTTGGCCATGTAGGAAATTGAGCTGCCCCATCTGTCTGTTGCAGATTGAACTCCCCTTGTAAACCATTATCTGTTCCTGTTATAAATGAAGTCCCGTAATACCGTTAATCCTTATTCCAGAATCCCAGAAACAGAAAATTTTTAGAACAGCTATACGAAACGTTAACTTGTGACGATACGGATAAGATGAACAAGAAAAAGTTCGAATTTTAGATCGACAGTCAACTGATCTGAATAACACAATTCTCATTATTTACATCACAATACTATGCCTTCATGTTTTGATAGTCCTCTATGTCATATGAAGTATTGAAGATGAACGACAAATATATCATCATCCAAGAGCCATTTGATATCTAGTTTTTTGCTGTCCTCTTTTTGTACTGGTGTTTATGCATTTTTGTCAGAAATCTACATAAAAAAATGCAGAGGCTATCAGTTTCTATTTTCAGTTCAAGAATCCCCCTTGCATTTGAGATAAACATTTATTTATTAGAACACAGTTGGAATCAAAGAGATTGGCTTGTCTGATAAAGAACAGCAAGTTTAGAAAAGGTTTCGATTTTGTGGATTTATTAGAGTCAGATGTTTTCAGGGCATCAAGGAAAGTAAGAGGAAGAAAGAGTATCAAAAGTTTCGCACCAAGGAAAGTAAAAGGTTCTTTAGTATTTCTAGGTTTGTGGATTTGAGAAAATGATAATTTTTTTTTCTCATTCTTCTCTAGCTGAAATTTCAAGAACCATTTTAGTTAAGTAGAATATCAGGAAGGAAATGAAATGAAGTATTCAGAAATCCTGAACAAACCCACCTCATATACCAAGTAGCCAATTACCAACTCTTAACTAGAATCCAGAAATGAAAACAATTAATCGGCTTATAGCTTTAGGGAAGAACTACAATATCGAAAATATTTTCTTATTGTTTTGACCACTAAATCCAAGAGCTAAAATGTAACTAGATATCAGAACAGATGTATAAAAAGACTCTTCACAAGACTTCATTAATCCCACCTGACATAACAATTAATCCATGATTAACTCTTAACTAGACTAGTGAAATGTAAAATGATTTATCAGCTTGTGGTTTTTGTGAATCGAAATTACGAACAATATATAGCGAAATTTGAGAATACCTTCGCTAGTATCTAGGCTTCCATGTCTTGTGATCGAGCCAGATGCTGAACTCTTAGCTAGGCCTGTCTGATACATGTCATTATTTTCGCCACCAAGTATAATCCCTGATGTCCCCAAGTATGAAGCTTGCATTGCTGCAACTTCATCCATCCAAATCTTGTCATCATTTTTCTTCTTGCATAGTTCCATGAAATTTATGCATGCTTCCCTGAATCACAAATAAAATTATATCGTTGTCTCAGGGCGTGTGTGTGTGTGCGCGCGTCAGAGAGAGAGAGGGTGTGTTCTTGTTCACGAGGTGCTAAGGTATCCAACACCATAGGATCGCTACAAAACATTCCTACCTTAGCCGGAAAGCTCCAAAGGCATCACTAAAAGATAAAAGATCATATATATAATCCATCTGAAATCCCGCCACCAAAGCACGAGCATAAGCCATTGCTTGTTCTTTCTTGAGCATTGCTTTCCGAGATTCCAAAACACGTTGAAGACGAATCCTATCCATGCACGTATAGAAATTCTATTATTATAACTCACTGCTAGCAACTGTGCTTTCAAAGTGATAGATACGGGAGTTTACTTGGGATTTTCTTCTGATTCAGCTTCATAGTCACCACTGGTGCCTGTAATCCCATAATTGTTGTTAGCAGTGATGGACCTAGAAATTTAGGTGGGGGGGTCCATTTATAGACGGATTTAGGAGTTCGTCTCATGCATTTTTTAACTATGCTCATGTGATCATTTTTTACCAAATAGGGGATAAATACTGAGTATGCTAGAAATCAAATTATTTTATATAACTAGGCCGTAAACTTAAAATATTGAATAAATTATACTAAAAAATAATATTTTAGAAAATTAAAGGAAGACTACCGTTGTGTGCCCCCTAAATATAATCAACTCTATAAATATAACTAGAAAAGTACTAACAATTTGGATAAAATCAATAAATTGATTTATCTCAAAAAGCAAAAAAATAAAGATATAATGTTATATTCATTTATTTTCTAATATCTTTATCTCTATTGCTTATAAATAACAATACCTTCATCTACTTTAAGTTAAACAATAGAATTATATATTCTATTTAATTATGTTATATTAAAATCGACTAAAATACACATATATAATAACACATTGTGACGGAACCAAGAAAAATACACATATATAATAGCACATTATATCGGGGCCAAGGGGGGCACTGCCGTCCCTGGTTGTTAGCTCGTGTAGGTTATCATATTAATTGCCTATGATTGAGATACATGCAATTATTTAAATAGATCAACAGAATTCAAATGGCAAACAAGAGCAAGAAGAAGCTTCATTATTTTCATTTAGTTTCTGTTTACAATCTCTTACTTCAGTGTTTCGGTAATGCATTTAATTCCTAAGATCAATAATTTCCCTTCTTCTAGGACTTGGTAAATTCCACAATGCAACAAACAAAGAGATGATCTTTCAAAGAGAAGATTTCCTCGATTAATTTTTTTTATCCTTCTCAATGCTAAACAGACATGGCTAATTATATTCTGCTTTTCTGCGGATTAAGGTTGCATTTGGATTAAGGGTTTGGATCTTTATAATCGAAAGATTCAGAAATCCTCCCTCAATCGAGTGGATTCCAAATCTACCAAACAATCCAAAATTATTAGTTCACAAAAAGTCATGGCTTTCAAAGTCATATCAACCCAAAGGTCCCAAACAACTATCATTGTATTTGCTACTACGGATTTAAAATGCATCCTATAACCCTTCAATCCAAACACTGCCTAAAAGATCTTCAAATCCTAATAATAAACGGAAGTAAGACTTGATAGCTAAAATCACATGATAACAGGTAACATTCAAAGAAAATTATAAGAATATATTACTAAATTCAAGGTACAAAGCAACAGAGTCAGAAATTAAATCAAAATTGCTTCTCCATTCATTTTGGCCATACCTTGTACATCTATTGTTCCGGTTGCTTGTTCATTCGATTCGATTGATCTCTCAATCTGATTGATCTCTCTCTCAGTGGTCACAAATCTCTCAAGCACTTCTGGTGTGCTAACAAATCTCACAAACCTTAAAATTGTAAAAAAGAAAAGAAACATAAAGATAGATAACAAGAGAAAAAAAGATTAGAACCACACACTGAACACCATTAAACAAAACCATGACATGGTTAAGAAATACCTTTCAAGAGTTGCCTTAGTAAACCATGAGGAAGCATCTGAGGATGTGGGCTTAAGCGTAATCGAATAACCACCTTTCGAAATTTGATCTTTAGCCGATTTCAAATGGGAAAGGAAAGGTTCCAACAACCCTGATGTTATTTTCTCACTCTTTTTGCCAGCAAAGATCACAAGATCACACCTATTTTTTCAAATTCATTCATTGAAGCATAATGTCAAACACCACGTAGGCAGGAAAAAATTCAGACTATCTAAGAAGGGCTACCTGGTTCTGGTCGGAGTCAGTTGGAACAGGGCATAATCAAGAAGAGTTCTTGAATCCATAATGCAGTGATAAACAATAATCACGACTCCACACACACTAACAAAAACAGAAATCCTGTTCACATTTGAAGAAATGAAATTCCTCTTTATTAGAACTTCCCTAATGCCAATTCTTGAACCAGAAGCGTTGCAGATATGGGAAAATAGTCAGGTAGTCACATGCAACTGATGATGCAAGGGGATTTAGATGGGCCCTACATTGTTCATGGCCGACACTTTGTCCGTGTTCGTCTGTATGTGTAAAATATATATGCATACAGGAAAGTGTATGTATATCGTGAGTCAAAATCAATCATGGTAGGAAGGAAGAAGAATGTAGCAGTTGTTGGAGGGTCGCTTGAGGGTGAAATTCTTGCTTTTGAAGTCCTCAAAAAATGGCGGGTCAGATCACTCATCACTGTGTGTTGTGTGTGAAGATTTAGAGTTGCTTGGCTTGGTTGTCACTCTCATCAAGAATAATGGAGTTTTTTGACAGTTAGTGGACCTCACTTCCTTGCTAGATACTTACCACTTTCCTGCCTGATTTCACTCATTTAATAATATTGTTTCTCCAACTCTCTTCGAGTCGAGCCGGTTTGAACCAAATAACATTGTTCATATTTATTTAAAGAGTTATCAAACTTCTGTAAGAAAAAAATTAGTCGGGTCGAGCCAAATAACATTGTTCATATTTATTTAAAGAGTTATCAAACTTCTGTTAGAAAAAAATTAAGGTGATGGCAAATAGAGACAATAATGAAATCAAGGGTTGTATAAGCACATTATCCTTAAAATAGATTCGTCGCTCTCACTCGATGTTAAGAAATTTGTGGATGTCCGTAACAGTTAACTTTTTAGCACATAAATTTATGCCTGAACTGTATGTCTGTATCACCGAGGTAGGAGGTCCAAGATATTGCTAGGAAATATTGGAAGGGAAAAGCAAGGCAATTGCTAGGAAAACTGAAATTTGTGCTAGCAATACTGGAAGGAAAACAAAGTGCTATTGCTAGGAAAAACTGTACTGGTGCCATTGCTAGGAAAAACTGAAATTTAGCAAAATTCGAACTGAAATTTGCTGCACGAGGAATTGAAATTTGTGACTTGTGGATTTGCACTCAATGTGTGCACGAGAGAGGCTCTTTGCTATTCATTCATGTAATTATTAGAAGATAAATTATATATATACTTGTTAGTTTTCTTAAACATTTTCAATTTGGGATAAACTTAACAAGTTTATTTCTAGGGGTGAGCATTCGGTCGGTTCGGTTGAAAATCGAACCGAACGACAAGAACCGATTTTTATTTTTTTATTTTTTATTTTTCTAAACCGAACCGAACCGAACCGAAAATTTTTGGATTGGTTCGATTCGGTTGTCGGTTTTAAATTTTTAACTTCTTTATTTTTTAAAATTTTATAGCAAAAAATCTCGATTTCCATGATAATTCTTCTCTAAAATAGGCAAATTAAAGAAGGGACCAAAATATAGACTTAAGTTTTAATTTTCATGCATGCAACAATGTAAAACTAACTTATATATTAATTCAATCAAGAAAAAGAATATACAATAAATAAATAATTGAAAATATATAATTAAATATGAGTATTTCGGTTCGGTTCGGTCAACGAAATTCTTTTTTTTTTGTTAAAAATTGAATCGAACCGAATTATAATTCGGTTCTAATATTTGGAACCGAACCGATTCGAATCGAATCACTCGGTTCGGATCGGTTTTTCGGTTTTGGTTCGGTTTTGCTCACTTCTATTTATTTCACACTCCCAACTTTGCACTTCAATTTCTCATTCACCCAAATTTCGATTTGGACAAATAATATACCATCACGAACCTTTTCCGAAGGAAAGTACGAAGCCACCTTAAAATTAGACGTTTCCTTTCCGGATCCCGCTTTAAATTTGTCCCGAATTGGACTGCCCAAAAAAAGCCTTTTTCCAACAACTTATTATATTATGTTTGAACTTGTTTGATTATTAACTGAATCGAGTTCGAACGAACTTTGATCCATTTGAATATGATTTGAGTTCGAGTAGTTCGACATTTTTAATATTTTTTTACTTATTAAACACAAGCTCCAGCTCAAACTTGAGTTTTAAATTTTATCAAAGGTAAATATATTTTTAAACTTATTTGATATTTGTATTCTAACATTTCTAACGGATAATCTTGACTCAAAGTATCAAATAGTTTGATTTTGAATCCTACATTCCATGTTTAATACTCCATGTTTGGGCAAACTTGCACTTCACCCCCTAAAAATCTTTAAGTTTGACCCACGATTATACATGTTCACCTTAACGTATATTAGCATAGCTAAGGGTTCGCTTGGTTGGGGAGTTTAGAGGTAAGGAATGAAAATGAATAAAGATTTATTCTCATTTATGGTGCTTGGTACATAATAAATAAGTTAATAATTATCCCCTTTTATTAACAATTTTTCCCATTTCATTCCATAATATGATGGACCCTTCATTTATACCCATTACCATTGTCATCGATGATTTGCAACAAGCGGACCCTAAATCGTTCCAGCTTTACAACTTGTATATCGAGTGACAGTGTTCTTTTAAATTATATTCTTAAAATATTCCTAAATTTATTTTAATAATATAAGTGCCATTTTATTATGTTTGTCCTATTTAGTTAATAAACATTTGATTAGTATTTTTTTTATTAATCTTGCATATTTAAAAAGTATTAACAAATAGCAATAAAATGGATAAATATGGTATGATGTGTATTGTAAATTGTAAAAGATGTATTGAAAGTTGTAAAATGTTATATAAGTAATCGGGTGTGGGTGTGGATGTGGAGCGATGGATCATCCGATGCAAAATAAAATACGTTGAGGATGACCCGTGCCCCATCCAGATGGGGACATGTCAAAACAAATATCCCTTTAGATGTTATAGTTAATAAATTTTTATATTTAGAATGAAAAGTTTAAGAACTTTATAATTAGTAATATCTAAGTGATTAGTCATAAATAATAAAGATTTATATATTCTTTTTGTGTAAATTAAATACGGTGTAGGAGATAGTTTATATAAAAGTGTAAATTTAATAGAACATTGGTGTATCGGAGATAATATATACAAAAATTCTAATTTTGGATAGAAGTTGTTAGGAAATTGTATAATTTTGATGATAATAAAATCACGATGTAAAGGAGGAATTAATGTCTCCACATAATCTGTAATCTTTGTAATAGATATGACTAGGTTTACTTAGGCATATGTCACAACAAGTCTAACAACAAATTTCGTGTATTAAATAGGTAAACACGAAAAAAAATTACAAGTTGGATTTCTTTTAAGCAAATTGATAGATTTACAATTTTTGAGTTTTTATCTCTAATTCTCTGATTTTTCTCTTCAAATGATATTTGCAAATGTTTTAATCAAATTGATAGATTTATAATTTTGTGAGTTTATATCTCTAATTATTCTCCGAGTCTTCTCTTCAAATGATATCTTCAATCTTTTGAGCAGATTATTTGTTCTTCAATAGCGTTAATCCAATGTTTCAACGTCTTAATTTCGTATCACACATAGAAAATCTCAAGATTGACTTTGTAATGCCTTTAGAACAACATAGTGGCTTTGTAGCACATTTAGAACACCTTGAAAGGCTAGGGAGAATTCCACCTGGTTCTTGAACTTGTGCAGTGAATTGTGGTGAAAAATCATTGCCTATTTATAGTTGTAGGATAGAGAATCCTAATGGACTTATGGTCTGAATGGAGCAATTTGATTGGTCCTTCACAATATCATTATCTTTAAAATAATTATTAAATTAATTATAATTCATTTAACAATTACTGCATCAACTTGACATATGGAGCATTCTGATCAGTCCACCGTGACTTGATGTATATCATCACCTCCTAGGATAATTACTGAATTAATTTAATTTGGTAATATCTACATCATCTTAACTTGTGGCTGCTTCTGATTTGATACAGAACTTATGTATCTACAAATGCCCACTCGAGACATGTTCGCAGACAACATGTCTTGGAGTGAACGAGTGTCGAAACCATTTTCAAAGCCTCTTCAAAATATATAGATAGTTTATACTTGTATCAAAGAGTTCTTGAGTTGGATTTAGATTTGGATTCATAGATAGTTTATACTCGTATCAGTTCTTGAATTGGATTTGTAGATAATTTATACTTCTATCAAGGAGTTCTTGAATTGGATTTAGTTTAGATATGTAGACCTTTTAAATTTGTGTCAAGAAGCCTTGATTTGAATTTGTATTAATAGGTATTTTATGCTCGTAATAGGGGCCTTCAACTTTAATTTGAGATTTGTTGATAGTTTATACTCGTATCGAGAAGTTCTTGATTTGGAATTTGTAGATAGTTTATATTCATATCAAGGAGTTCTTGATTTGAATTTGAGTTGTAATGCTTTCAAAATCGTGGCAAGGAGTCTTGATTTGAATTGATTTGAGGGACTTAGATAGTTTTGACTCGTATCTAGGAGTATCGTAGACAATTTAGGCTCGTATCAAATAACATTGTAGACAATTTAGGCTCATATCAAGGAACATTGTATGATTTAGTTCTTCACTTAGAGTATCGGGGAAAGTTTTTCCCCTATTTTCTTCTTCTTGAGGCTCATGGGTTGGTGGATGATTGATCCACACTTGCAACCATGCTCAACACCACATCATGTGCTTGACTAGCCAATTCTTCAAAGGATTTCACTGAATTGCTTGAAGATCCTCCATTGCATCCTTGAATGCACATCTCGATGGCAGTGTCTTCGGATAATTTCTCCTTGCAGCTTAAACTTAAACTTCACCAGCGGTTGATATAGTCGATGATAGGCGCTTCTTTCAGTTGACGTGAATTTGCAAGATCGAACAAGCTTCGAGTGTTGTGGAAGTAGCTGAGATTTGTTTTTCTTCTAATTGCTCCAACTGTCCATTGAACTTGCCCCCAAGTTGGTGTACTATTCAAACACACTTCATTTTAAGGAACGGACGAACTGCCTATAAACATCGAAATACTCGTTTCTCTTGCATTATCTACGTTCATATTTGATTAAGAAATGCAAGTGTTTATTATGTTCAGTGCAAATTCATATTTAAGATTATTTTCGGGTTGAATTTCTTTTTTTATATGATTTGATGCACTTTTGAGTGTTTTTGAGTTGTAATTTGAAGGTTAGGAAACTCTAGGAGATCAAGAAGGTCATTTGCACTCATTTTCTCACATCGACCTGTAAATCAAGGCCTAAATAGGCCCCAACTAGGCCCGGTTTAGATCTGACTTGAATTTCTTTAAGTCATGGACAAAAGTTGTGAAGGAGTGGAGTCGAGAAAATGGGTAGAAATGCCTCAAAATGGTGAAGACCAACTTAAGGAGGTTGTTTGCACTCAATTTTCCACTCCGGACCATATAACGAGACCCAAATAGACCCAAATCAAGTTTGGGCTAGGCTCACCTCAAAGATCATCGGGTCGTAAATAAAAGTCGTGAAAAAATTGGGTCGAGAAAATAAGTAGAAAGAGGTTAAAACGACGAAAAATAGAAGAGGTACGCGAAAATAGGAGCCAAAAGACCCGGCGCTCGAGCACTACCGCCCCAGTAGGGAGTCAGGGCTGTTTTGGCGGAAACGGTACCGGATCTTTCGGTTCCAGTATTCGTTGTCGGTTCATTGAAGTTTCGTATTTCAACTATAACTTTCTCATACAAAGTCCAATGAAGGCGATCCAGTACGCCACACATAGTCGAGACGAAGACCTACAACTTTGTAGTTGAAGTCAAAAGCTGATTTCAGATGGAAAATGCTCAAAATTTCCAAGAAGAATGAATCGAGCTCGTTTAAGGGGTCCGACTCAACAATTATGAAAACCAAGCAAGTTCAAGTTGTAATTTGACCCTTATACTATTACTAACGGTGAATTTTTGCAAATTTTCAAAGGGGGGAGGAATAGGAACATGTCTCTTGTTAGGTTTGAGAACACTTACAACACACACACACAACAAGGTTTAAACCAGAAACGAATGAAAAACAGACTGAAAATCAAACACTAAAACCGAACGCAAAACCAGAAATAAAATGAAGAACACCAAGCTTTTATGTGGTTCGATCAAGATGATCTACATCCACGGAGGCTCTATACACCTCAATTCACTCAACTAAACAATCAATTACAAGAACCAACCCAGAAAACTAGAAGTCCCAATTCACAATCCAAATTGAGCTTAAGAACCCTAGCTCTCTAATTCTAATGATTGAGTAGTATTTTCAGAGGGAAAAATACGTGTAACAACTCGTCTTTACAAGTAGAACAAATGTATATAAAGAGCTAAGTTCGAATCAAGAAACTCTGGGAGCTGGAATCAAAATCAGTTGCAACTGCTTTTCAAACTGTTACGAGTCTTCAACAACGGTTTTTCATGCGTCAGTCTAAAACCGTTGCGTATTTCTGTTATAACCGTCACAACCCGGTTCTCCAATAACTTCCAAATCTGATATGAAATTATCCCGGTTCTCCGGTCCGGTTCTTCCCAACCCAAACCCGGTTCTTGATTCTACTCAACCTCTACTACCATGCTCACTTGAAGAAATTGAATTGACACCTACAAATCTCCACCTCAATGAATTCAAGTGCACTTCATCACCTCTCACTGTCTTCTCTTCTCCAAGTTTTAATCACATTGTTCAAGCCTTATCAGGCTTAAGCAATGTACTATCTTACTCCTAGGAACTGCCTTAGTCAAGAAATCTGCCGCATTGTCCAATGTATGCACTTTCTTTACTTCAACAGATCCAGCTTCAATGATATCCCTTGAAAAATGAAGTCTAACATCAATGTGCTAGGACCTTTCATGAAAAGCTTGATGCTTCACCAAATGAAGAGCACTCTGATTGTCACACTGAATAGTAACACAGCCTTGTCTTATTCCCAAGTCCTTGAGAATTCCTTTGAGCCATAAAGCTTCTTTGATTGTCTCAGTTAATGCAATGAACTCTGCTTCTGTTGTTGACAATGCAACCACTGACTGTTGCACACTCTTCCAACTCACAGCTGTACCATACAAAGTAAAGACATATCCTGTAATGGATTTTCTAGTATCCAAATTCCCTGCAAGGTCTGCATCAACATATCCTACCAAAGGTATGGTATTTGCTTCTTGTCTCTGGAACTTCAATCCCATACTGACAGACCCCTTCAGATATCTTAACACCTGCTTTAAAGCTTCCCAATGTGATTCCCCAGGATTTGACATATATCTGCTTACAAGAGACACACTGTAGGCCAAGTCTGGCCTGCTACATATCATTCCATACATTAAACTGCCAACACCACTGGCATATGGAACATTCTTCATGTGAATCTCCTCAGCTGCAGTCTTAGGGCACTGATCCTTGGATAACTTTGTCTGTAGATTAACTGGAATACTCACTGGTCTGGATTCATGCATGTGGAATCTCTCCACAACCTTCTGTAGATACTGCTTATGTGAAAGCCATAATGTTCTAGTCTCTCTTCTTCTAATGATGTCCATTCCCAGAATCTTCCTAGCTCCCCCTAGATCCTTCATGTCAAATTCTGAGTTCAACTTTCCTTTTAGCTGTTGTATCTTATCCTTGCTCTTACTGGCTATGAGCATATCATCCACATATAACAACAGAAACACATGTTCAGTTCTTGAACCTCTGTTAAAGTATACACAACTGTCATTGATAACACGGGTGGAGTAAAGGGGAGAATGAGGTGCCCTTGGTAGTCACGAGTATGGCCAATGAGCGATTTTGTGAAGTTTGTGATGGTGACGGGAGCCAATTTCGACCAAAAGAATTTCTTTTGAGAAAAGAGTTGAAAGAAATGGTTTTATAACTTGCACCCTATCATTGCATCTCGCACACAACAGACAGTCAGTTGCATTTGTGCATTACTCATGCATGCTTTCTGCTTACTGGCTTTAACTCACGAAGTTCTTGCATTATAAGTGAGTTTTACTATGCATGAACTCATGGTTTGATCTGGCGTGCTGTTGGAACTTCTGCAAGTTTTGAAGCCCCGTGTAGGTGAGCTGAATGACGACCTGTGAGGCTAAACCGTAAACTTATTATAATTTTGCTAGTGTTATAAAGATCCTTTTGGGCATGTTCAAGTTAAGGAATTCTAATATGTATATTTTAGTAAATATGGTGTTGAATGTAGTGTGATACTTTTGTATTCGATCCGGATCTATGTGAATATATATATGCGGGATTTTGGTGTAGAAGAAGTGTTTTAAATTGTTAATTTCGAAATAAAAAAAATACAGGTTGTTTAGGGTTAAAATTAGTGTAAAATAAGTTTATAAGGGTGAATGTGACACCATCCCAGTGAATCGATAATTTAATACTACTATCTATCTCGTACACTTGGGGGTAAAAGAAGCCCTCATCATTTCAATATTTTGGAAGGGCTTACGAGACAAGTTCAATTGCTTCACCAAGTGATCTTCATATGTTCTAGCATCATTGCAGGTCTCTACAAAGTGAGTTATGTGTTGCTTTGGGTTGCCTTTGCCAGCAGAGAGTTGAAATTTTAAGGTTTGGTAGCTTGTAGGCATCACCAAGTTGTCAATCCTTTCGATGTATGGCTTAGTATATGTTGGATATGAATTGGAGCTTCCGTTGAACTTGTCATTGAAAGTTTCTAAGATGAGCTCCTTCAGTTGACTTGCTGGAATCAATTCATCTGGTGAGACTTGCAGCGTTTTGGGTGAAGACTTTTCGTATTCATTTGAACATTGCTTCGGGAACGTCTCAACTTCATAATGTTTCTTGACTTGTTTGTCCATCGGATGACTTGTATCTACAACATCTTATTTCCTTAGCTTTGTAATTAGAGTACTGTCTCGCGCTAAAAGATGTTTGGTGAGCTATTCGATGGTTCTTGTTAGGCTGACGATTTGCTCTTCAATGGTTATCATGAACTTCACTTCGACCTTATTAAAATTTGAGAATTTGATAAAGACAAAAGATGACAAGTATAGGTGGTCCCACTAGGCGTGCTAAATTTCATTTATGAAATTCTAAAAAATAGTAATATCATCATCATATACTATTGAAATTCAATAAAATTTATAATTAATTCGAGATCATTATATAAAAATATAATTTAAATAATATACAGAAAAAATCTATAGTTACTTCGGGATCAATTTTACTTGGTTTTACTTCGGTTCGAAATTTATACACAAAGTATATATATAATACTCAGAAACGAAAAATGGCCTAGCGGCTGGTAATGATGGATGAATTCCGCATACGCGGGTTCGAAGTGCCAATTGTAATTGTTCTTTTTTTACTTTAATCTTCTAGGCCTTAATTAATGCTCTGCGAGGCGGGCTTGCTGGGCCTCAATCTTTTTTAACTACAGATTTCCATAAGTTAGACCGACATATACTAGGGTCCGTTTGCTTAAGACTGAAGAGTGCTGGGCAAAATCTAACTGAGGAAGTTGCTTAAAACTGAGGAGTGCTGGACGAAATCTGACTGAGGAAGTTAATGAGTGTGCTTTATTGAGATCCGATCCTCTAAATCTACTGAGCCAAGTCTAAAGCAAACGGACCCCTAGATGTATATAAATAAATGGTTTCTTGTCCTTGTCTAAGCTCACGGAAAAAAGAAAAACAGAGAGAGGGGGAAGCAGTCAATTTTGTACATTGAAGAAATTAGGGCTCCATTTAGAAACTCGACTCAGATTTGAAAATAATTAGGTCCGGCCCTATTGTTAAGGATTGATTTGATTCGAATTAAGTCACTTAATTAACGAATATTATTGATACAATGCAGTCGTACCTGCTCACCCCTAATTATGAATACAATGACTAATATTTACGGAGTTTTATTTATGTCTTTTTAGATCAAACTTCCAATTTTGAGCTTGCACACACTTAGAATATAGAAATAAAAGAAAAGGTGACAGAGGCCAAATATGTGAAATTTTAATATTTTAAAATGATAGACAAACAAATAAGACTTATTAACTTATTTATCATAAATAGAAGGGCTTATTGTAGATTAAGCTTTAAAGTGGAAAAAACATACTCCCCCCTTAAAAACTAGATTCCTTTTTATATTTGAAATGTCTAAAAAACAGTGTCATTTTTTTAAGAGTATATTAAGTGCTTATCATTCATATGTAATTCCTTTTATTCATCATATTAAATAAATATATATCAATAATTTACACGTTTAATATATAGAAAACTTGAAAGAGTATTATAGGTAAATTTTCGTGTACATGATGACACAACTGAATCTGGATGTTCTGTTACATTACATGTTTACATAATTATTAATATACGATACATACTAATTAATAATATAATTCAATACAAGTGTAGTTAGGTAAGTATTACGAATACAAGATAAAACACATAAATAAAACAGAACAGATAATCTCAAAGGGAAACAACCGGCACTTAAAATGAAAAAAGGCCCAATTGGTTACATGGATAGAAAGTATACATCAAATTAAGGTGTAACCTCCTCAACTCAATCAACTCATACATACTTAAGGGTGTGTTTGGTTCTCTGTGGCTTTCACTTTGCCCACCTTTTTAATCATTTTTATCCACTATTTAATAACTCATCATAATCATCTTGGGGAAGGGAACTTAAAGCCGCCCCCTTTATTAATACTCCTTTCGTTCCGACTATTTTTTTCTACTTTTTATTTCGTTCCGTATCATTTAACTTTTCACATCCTTGAAAAGAAATTTTTTCTCACAATCTTCACCCTCAAAATCTCCACACTCAATCTCCATCTTAAAAAGGGTAAAAAAAAAAGTAAAATATGTTTTTCCTTAACCTCCGTGTCGGTCAACTATGAAAAATTAGTCGAGACGGAGGGAGTATTTTTTTAGTGAAGGTTAAATATTTTACATTTCTACTATATATAAAATGCCACTTTAACTATTCGATTATTTTATTTCTGTAGTAATATATATGTAAATATACATGTGTATAATGCATAAAATACACTCCGTATATTAATTACTGACATTATTTAATACATGTGGTGTCAATGGAACCTTGTCAAAAGTGGTAAGAAGGCATAAAAAAATTTTACTTCCTTAAAGATCGATGGGTTCTAGTTTTCTAAACTACCAAAAGAAAAGTGCTGGTAGTAGAAATCAGGAAATCTTGACGGTTTCGTACGCTCTACTTGCTACACTATCTCTAAGTGGTAGGATTGTGCATGGAGTTTGGAGATTACCGAAATCAAATCGTAATTCGAATCGAATAAGTTTCGAATCGAAAAAATTCATTGATCATTTGATTTTTTCTGAATCGAATCGAACCGATTATTTTTTTGGTACGAATTTGAATATTTCTCATTTTTTCGAATCGAAAATCATGCCTAACCGTACCGAACCATATGGAACTATATTGAACCGAATAAAATAACAAATTATAAATTATAAATTATATTATCCCTGAAAGACTAATTTAAATAAGTATTACATATTAAATTATTCATAATTTTGTAGCTAGTTATATTTAACATAAATAATTAAAGAACCCTATATTTAATTATTATATAATTTTAAAAATACAATTTAGTGAGTGGAAATAAATTTGATGTAATAAAATTATTCATATTAGTTAGACGTCAATATATTTTGTTCAAACTGAATTTATTATTCAAAATTTAAAAAAATCTCCAGTTATCCAGATTGAATTGAACCATTCCGTTTGATTCGAGATTCTAAACCGACTGTCCTGAAGAAGAAAAATAACCGTACTGTACCATCCCAATTTTTTGAATTGATAATTGATACTAATTTTTTAAATAATCAAAATTTAGTATGAATTAATCTGAATATTTCAAATATTCGATTCATACCGTACCGTGCATGTCTTTGCCAAGAGGGAGTTTAATTTTATTTGTAACACAATGCAACCTTATAAATGATGTTTGGTAAGTTGAAACGCAAATTAGAGCAGTATGTGAAGGTTACCTTTGTCTGGTTAAATGGTGACTTATTATCTATAATGATATGATAGATGACTAAATTCCCATCCCTTTCATAATTTGGGTCCATCTTATATGTACACTTATCTAATTTGATTTTGGTGCAACCTCGTCACCTCCTTTCAAAAAAAAAAAAAAAAACAACATTTAAATAATTATGGAACTTAATTAATTTTTTTTAATTTGTACGGTCCTGAAATTGCAACTGACCTGTTTTTGTAATTTTTCAAAGTTAACATGTAAAAGTACGTTGTGTAATATAAATAAATACGAATAGTAAAAATTAAACGTATGTAACATAAATGTTGTAAAATTATGCCATAAAATTTATCTTTATTTAAAAAAAAATGATTATGTAAATAGTAAAAATATGAGAATTTTAGATAAGATTGGAAAAAAAAATTTGTTTTTATAATATCATACTTTAAATAATTATATTATCTAGTACAATTTCTTAAAGATTTTCTTAAATATATGCAAATAACATATCACTGGAAAGCACTTGAAATCTTTTTTAATATGAAACTAATTTTATTTCAAAATCTAAAGTATTGAAAGTGTAGAATAATAATAATCTAAGTATGTATTTTTAAGAGGAGTTTAAAATACAAACGGACTCTTCATTTTTATAATAAAGTAATGAAAACATAAATTATTTTAAATTACTTAACTATCCTTAAATTAATACTACCTGCATTTTTTTTAGATGTTCTTTTAGCTTTTGTGATTTGTTTATAATTAGATTTTTTTTTTTTTAATAATTTTTCCAATACTATCATTTTGACTATTTCTAAAAACCTCCCATGATACAACTTACCATATAATTAGATAGAGGAAATTGCGATTTTGGTCCCATAAGACACATGACAGTTGCATTTTTGTCACAAAGGTTTCAAATTTGACGCCACAAATACAAAATCGAGCACATTTAGTCCCATGAGAAATTTCACAAGCATTTATAGTCCTAAGTTTTTGCATTTTCAGTCCTCACAACGTAATAAATACGAGAAAATTACACTTTTAGTCCCACATGACTCGGGGCAGTTGCATTTTGGTCCCAAAGTTTCACTTTTGATCCCACAAATTCAAAATCGAGCACTTTTAGTCCCATAAGAAATTTCACAAGCGTTTATAGTCCCAAGTTTTTTAATTTTAGTCCCATCTTTTTTTTTTTGTCGCATATTGGTCCGACTCGATTTTTTCGGGCATGTTTAAAGGGAATAAGGCGTGTTACTTCAACACATGGGTGATGGTGATGGATATGGAGAGATGGAGAAGGAAAGACTACAAAAAAAAATTTGAGAAATGAAATTCATAGAGTAGCAAATCTCTTATTGTTGTTTCGATGTTCATGGATATGAAAATCATTGTTTTTTTTTTTTAAAACTACGTTCCAATGTTTTGTTTGGTTAGGACCGAAAAAGAACTTTGTTTGCTGACATTTCTCATTTATATAGGATATATGTTCAATATAAGGTTCATGGTCCATTATTTTGTATTCATAATATCCACAAAAAGAACCGTGGAGTATTGTACCATTATTCTGCTTCACATAATTTTCATGATATGTGTATTTAAATTATTGAAATGTTGGTTGCAAGAGATGGAAGCAAAATAGCAAAAAAAAAAACTTGTTTTCCTATTACATCTTCTTAGCTTACTCACAGAGAATCAGTTTATATTTTTACGATTTTTTTGGTTAAGTGACTCGGATGAATTGGTGTAGCAAAATCGGATATCAAGTAAAAACTGAGAGGCGAGATTCAATTACTTTATATTGGCGATTTATATATTTGATCATATTCCTAAGTGTACCATATATTAATCAAAAGCTCCAAATATTTCAGATATTGACAGCCAAGTCTGGAGACGAAAATGCAGGTTGATGTAAAGAGGAGCATGAAAGGAGAGGAAAAAAGATCCAACCAGCTATCAACCCAAAAATTAATTTCTAGAGGGAAAAAATGGTTGTTAAAAATGTAAAAAATCTTGGGACTAAAAGTGTTTGTTTGGTTAGAACAAAAACTGCATAAAAACTTTGGGACTAATAATGCTTGTTTGGTTGGGACCAAAACTGCACAAAATCTTTGGGATTAAAAGTGCAAGCAACGTTAACATAAAATGTGACGGTGTGACTAAATATGCTCGGTTTTATATTTGTGGGATCAAATGTGATAACTTTGGGACAAAATTGTAATTGCCATGTGTCCTATGAGACCAAAACCGCAATTTTCTCTAATTTAATAACAATAGTAAGAAAATGTGGTGAAAATTAAGGGATTTAAGGGAGAGAGAAATCTAAAGAGGGATTTATTTGTCAATTCTCCATATCCCTTAATTTTCTTATCGTCTAAAAGAACCTACACAAAAAAACAGAGATAGTACTTAGTAAGAATGTAGTAAATTAGTAAGAATGGAGTAAACAACACAAGAAAAGACTAAACGATTCATACTTTTATATATAGATTTTTATTATCTTGAAAAAAGGTTATAAATTTTCATAATTAACCCATAATAAAATATACCAATCATGTGACATGGAAAAATGATAACTCCATTCGTATGTCACAATTATACTTTCGGAAACTTGACTTATTTCCATTTACGTGAAGTAGATCATTATGTAAAAACTGGTGTTACAGCAGCTTTATTAAACCAATTTCAAACAGTATCTCAAATAATATGGCCCTAATATAATCTACCAAAAATCTATGTGGGACCCCTACTGGATGCTGGAAGGTGATCTTCAGCCTCTTAATTTAATACATTATTATTATTATTATTGTTATTATTATTATTATTTTTAAAAGTGTCCTTTCAAGTTGTATATATTAATCTATTTAAGTGAAGTCATTGGTGACAAATCTATCCAAAATTGTTTCTCACGTGTTATAGACTTTTAAAAAGTAAAAGAAATAAAAAATCTACATTGCACTCAAGCTAAATTTTGGTTCTATAATTAGGTTGTTTCGTCCAATTTTGGTTCTATAATTAGCGTTGTTTTGTCCAATTTGAGGACAAAATTCGTTACCATACATTAAATTTAGCGCAAAATCCGAAGCATTAATCGTAAATCTAAAACCCATCATTCACTCATTGATCTCAAAGCCCACCCATTACCATTTCCTAGATGATTAACTCTGCTTCGATCCGCTCCAAAAAAACCCACCCCGTTATTGTTCGTGATGTTCGTGACATAGTGATCTTTCTGTACTCAATATAAACCAACTACTCAAAACTCGATTCGAGATCGCTTATTAAAATACGCATATGAGTTTGTCTGAATTAAGATACCAATAAGCACAAAAGTCCTTTTAGGTCAATTAAAATTTAAAACTCGACTAGAACTCGAAAATGATAAGTAAAAAATTAAGTAATCTTATTTACTTGTTGAACACAGCTCTTGTTTATCTTAAAGAAACTTTCCCTTACTTCTCTCAAGTGCTTTTTAGCTTTTGGGTAATAAAAGGTTATTTTCAAGTGTTTTATGATTACAACTTAAATCTAAAAAAATAGTTTTTAAGCTAAATGTTGAAGCTCATTCAAGCATAATTATATGGTTGAGGATACAAACTCAAATACATATTTAAAAATCTATAATAATTCAACGGATTAGTTACCAAAAAAATTACAACCTGTGATCCAATTTTTAGTTGGAGCATAGCTTTTGAAACTTATTTATTTTGGAATTTCTTTCAATTACATCATCAAATATACTCGACATCTAACTGCATTGCCACCACCTTCATTAGATGCACCTTGATGAGACCATCCTACAACCATCACCTATTTTTTCGCTCATCGTAAAAGTTATAGTGTATCACAACTTTAAGTTATGATTGTCACGCATTATATTCTTGATTCCATGGTAGTGGCTATGACAAATTGTAAATTGAGTGGCAATATATGAAGGCTTCATCAAGACGTATCTAATGGTATTGGTAACGATATAGTAGATGTAAAAAACATATGGTAGATGTTGTATTGAATTTTATAATTGGTGACCAAAATTGATAAGTGTTAAAAGCCACCATACAACTAAAAGTTAGAGGAAAGGTCATGATGCTTTTTCCCAATTAACCCAAATTTAAATAGTTGGAAAACATATATTTCTCATGATTTGACTCATCTATAGCTCTATTGAGATAGATGGGTTATCAAAAAATTCCCCAATCTAAGAATCATAAATCAATGTTTCCCAATCGAGACTCTCCATATCCGAACATGCTTTTCTAGTTCATGTAGAATTTATATATACATATATATATATATATATCCAAGATTAAGACACATACGATTCATCCGTACACTTAATACACAATCACTTCATGGTACTATATGTATGTACATTTAATACATATTAAAGAAGAGCGTTCATTGTTTGTGTAATCTTTCTGGGTTAAGTATGCAAGTATTTATAGGCGCATTTTCGCTGAACTTGTTGGATGACCCCAGAGATCACATACAACATCAACTATTCTAATCACAAATAATTTAAGTTTGAGCATCACTATATGTATGATCAAAACAAATGTAAGTAAGTAGATCTTTCTATACTCTGTAAACATCCTGACAATGTTGGTGATTGTTTTGTCTTCTATAAACAGTAGTAAAGCAAAAGGTGCATGTCATTCTAGAATGGCAATATACATCTTGAAGTCCTTAAAGTATTGATGTTTGTTTTAAATAGTCCTTAAAGTATCATTTTGTTTTAATTGGTCCTTAAAGTTCTAGTTTTTTTATTCAATTGGTCCCCTGAAGTATTTTTTATTTTAATTAGTCCCTTATGTTTTGGAATTATTTCAATTAGTCCTTAAACTATTACAAAAATATATTTAAGGTCCCTAGAAGAAAAAAATACATAAAATATGTGAAATCACCGATTTAATTTAAAATGATATTGTAGCATATCTTTTATTAAATACATGTTTTGTAATTTATCATTATGATGCTTTCCCCCTGAAACGAAGGTGAATTATACTAAAATATCGATTTGAATAAAACTCCAAGATTATATTTTTTCAAGAATTTCATCCAAACTTTGAGAAAATACTTTGTGCTACTTTATTTTAGTTAGAAACGTGCTAATTTGATCCAGATATTTTGAACTCTAACTATATTGAATTTAAAGTAAAATTGAACATTATCAACGAAATAACTTTAATTTTTTTAAATATTGTAAAGACCTTCAAACATAAAATTTCAAAGTCCTTTCGTTAATAATGTTCAGTTTTACATTAAATTCAAGATAGATAGAGTTCAAAATATCTCAACTAAATTATCACTAAAATTAAAGTACCACAAAGTATTTCTCAAAGTTTGGATAAAATTATTGAGAAATTATAATCTCGAACTTTTGTTCAAATCCTATTATAGTATAATTCACCTCGTTTGATGGTAAAAGTATCATAAACAAATAACACAATATTTATTTAATAAAAGATATGTTATAATATTATTTTGAATTAAATCGACGATTTCACATATTTTATGTATCTTTTTTTCTTTTAGGGGGCCTTAAGATAGAATTTCGTAATAGTTTAAGGATCAATTGAAATAATTGTAAAACATAAGGGACCAATTGAAACAAAAAACACTTCAGGGACTAATTGATTTAAAAATTTATAACTTCAAGGACCAATTAAAACAAAATGATACTTTAAGGACCATTTAAAACAAACATTAATACTTTAAGGACCTTAAGATGTATAATGCCTTCTAGAATTCCCATTAACAATAGTGTAGATTGGGAAAACTGTAGATAAGTGAATAAACTTATAAAAGTAAAGATATGACAAATTATGGATATGTGATAAAAATATGAGTATTGAAATTTTATAGTCTGTACCTTCTATATGTTATAACATTACTTTGGATACACATTGTGGTATAAATTAAAATCTAAATTATTATGAAAGGCACGAAATAAATGTGGGACCGAATCCCACATACTTCTCGAATTTTATATTATTGATAATATCACCAAATAGCCTATATTTTAAAAGAAGACATCATTCTTCTATACTAACCTATTTTATTACCAATAACGTCCGACGATTCTTGTCGACTTGGCCGACATTGACACAGCAAACAATCGAAGGCTGAATAAGTTCTTCCAAATTTGCCTTGAAATTTCTTCTCCGAAGATTCTTCTGCTGTGACTGTATGTTATAACTGAAGCTAACATATAATCTGGAAAGTATTTGATAGGTCAACTGGGATTAAGCATTACCCTTTTGTCGTGAAATATGATTTCATAACTCAGTTGTACTTCGATTTGCGGGCACTTCGATATGGTGTATGGTATATAGAAAGGGTGAAAGGGTAAGATATCTTTCGAGAAATAATAACTGCATCACCCATTTTCTGCATCAGTTCGAAATCTTAATCGGCTTTAGATGGATTACTGTGTGTACGTTCGGCCGGCACAACATTTTTTACCATATTTCAATTCACACATGACACGTGTATATGATGGCATCACGAATACATCATAAATAATTATGTGACATGATTAGCATAATATATTATAGAAAGTATTGTACTAAATATGGTAGAAAATCCAAACTGGATTACTGTGTACGTTCAGCCGGCCACTGCAGTTACTGAAATTAGGAATAACGCTGGTGATCGGTCATGGGTTGAACTTTGGAAGGAACTGCCTCTCAACCCAGAAATGCAGCTATGAGAATAATGGTGGAAAACTACCCACGACTGCTTACGTGTATATTTATTATATTTTATTTATTTATCTATTTATTTTTTTGAGGGAATATTATTATATATTATGTAATCTCGTATAGATGATTTATAATGGGAGCGACCAATGTTGCCAACTGAAAAAAATTGGACAAATTTCTTAATACAATCCACTTATTATCAATTTCATCCTTCTTTATTAAGTTAAAATATTAAAAATAAAACAATTGGAACCTTAGAAAAAAAAAAAAAATACAAGAAATATTCTGGGCTGTTTTGAATAAATAATTGTTGAAGCATTTGATAGTCTTCCTCTGTTGGATGGAAATGGAATGGTCGTGTTCATCATACTTTTTCTAAATGTTGCGTTGTTCTTGATTGTCTATGGCTCCATAAATCTACAATTCAAACCTACTTAAATTTTTTATTGTTGTTGGATGAATTAATTTTGTAACTTTTGCTCAGAGGCAAATAATTGTTCAAATTTATCCAGCCCATTAAATGAACACTTTTGTCAACAAGCAGATCTGTTTGTCATAATGATCAGTTTTCTTTTGTTATCTTAATTGTTTTAAAAATAGAAGTTTAATCGTATATCTTATTTTGTGAAGCAGTTGTTATTCACCAGATGTGTGTATTTTCTTATGCGTATGGACGTTCTGAGTTATTTCAGAAACTTGTGCTGCTACGTTTTTTTTAATGAGAAATGGAATAAGTGTAAGCATGGATTTTAAATTCTGATCACAGAAAATTGTTGTAGCCCAAGAAGAAGAAGAGAGTTAGTAATCGGATTAACAATCATCCTGCCCTAGTTAAGGCCCTCGATTGATCATACTTTAAAAAAGTTAGGGTTTATAGAGTTTTAGAAGAAGGAGACAGTTTGGATAAAAATGACACGTAAATGAAAAGAAAATAAGTTCCTTTTATCATTTTTTCTTTAGAATTTTATGTATTTATGATTTTTAATTATTTATGTTTTGTTAGTAATAAGGATGTCCTAGTTATTTAATAATGTCATTTTAATTTATTAAATTTAGTAAGAAATTTAGTAGGTTACAAATAGACACCTCTATTTATATTACACATGTTTTCCTAAAGAATTACTCATTTTATATTTAAATGAATAATGGTTTTGTTTTTGCTTCCATGTAAATTGTGATGTTGTGACATCTGAATTCTTATTTACTGAACTTTTTTTAAAATTAAAACAGTCATCTTAATTGATTAAAAAGATCTAGGATATATTTGCTTAAAATTGAAGAGTGCTCATGTAATGTTAGCTAAATAAAATAGTTAAAAATAGGTGAAAAAGTAAACTTAATATTTCTTCATGACTACGTGGCAATTAATTCAAGGGGATTTCTAAATGCACCACACTTTTCATTCTTCACACCACATTTTCTTTTTTACAAAATAGTCATATTCAAAATGACAAAATTATCTCTATTTAAATAATTAAAAACAATCAATTAATTACCCCAATCTCCTTTCTATCATCTTGCTCATGGAATTGGCTACCATGAAATCACCATGCCTTTCTAATGGTTGCATACAAAAGAGGCCCTTGACACTGTAGCCACGCAGACCCATAAGGTAATGTTTTATGCATAGTTTTACTACGGTTGATATCTTGTCCGCATACTCCTAATTTGCATGTGTACATTGTCCAAAGTATATTGCCCGAATGTCTAAAATTGTTTCACGAATCATTCTCTGCTCACTATGAAATAAACTGGATATTCATATTCTTATCTTCCATCAGAACATACACCTTCAACTGCAGCATTAGGACCAATCTTTAAGTTTAAAACAAGATAAGATCATTAACCCAATTTTCATTAGTTGGATGGACCGATAACCAGTGTAAATAGGAAATGTTGAATTTTACAGAAAAAAGCCGATCTCAAAGGACAGAGTGTAAAGGCCAAATGAAGCAATACATACAAAAAGAGTGAGCCACGAATTAGCATCTTTGTCTAACCATCTTCAATTCATCAAATCTTATTTTGCAGAATAGTAATATTAATATAGAATTAAGTCGTGGGGTGATTTGTGTAAAACCTGAGGAAATTAGCATCTTCATCAAATCTTATTTTGCAGAAAAAGTCATCGAGGACCGATTTACTGAAAAAACTGAGGAAATTTTGGGTTTAAGGGCTAAAATGGAAAATAATGTGGTGTATGATGAAATATACGTGTGTATCTTCCATATATTAGGATATATTCTGTCTGTTTTTAGTCTTCTCTCTTTTTTGGTATGATTCCTAGATTGGCTACAGTTTGCCTTAATTAGGATTCTTTTGTGTATGTATGAATTGTATATATGTATGGGACCTTCTTCCCAATCATTCAATTAATTCAGTATACAGAATATTCATCCTCATCTCTTCTCTTGTACTCCATTGAATTTATCATGGTACCAGAGCAGAGATCCTAAATTCCACAAAAGCTTCCGCACATTATCAGTACCATAGAAGTTCCAACTCCCCCTGTTTTCAATGGCTAAGGACGGAGACGGTAAACCTGCGCCCCTGACCATTGATGTTATGTCCCCGTTTTATATCGGTTCGTCTGACAACCCAGGTCAGATTTTTGTTTCTGAGGTTCTTCGTGATGGTAATTACGGAGATTGGTCGGAGGAGATGAGCAATTGTCTCTATGCAAAAAATAAATTTGGTTTTATTGACGGGTCGATACCTATCCCGAAGGAAGATTCATCAGAATTTCCGCTGTGGAAACGTTGTAACGCTATGATTAAAGGTTGGTTGACGGTAGCCATGGACAAGGAGATCCGGAGCAGCGTTAAACACGCTAAAACCGCTCAAGAAATTTGGAAAGATCTTAAGGAACGATTCGGAAAGGAGAGTGCCCCAAAAGCCTATGAGTTGAAAAGAACGCTCACTCTCACTCGGCAAGACAAGATGTCGGTTTCAGCGTATTATACCAAGATGAAAGGAATTTGGGACGAGATTGAATCTGTGTCTTCAACTCCCAAGTGCGAGTGTGGAAAGTGCACATGTGACGTATCGAAGCAATTGGTGACGATGCGCGAAAAGGAGAAATTATATGAATTTCTGATGGGATTGGATGATGATTTTAACACAATAAGAACGCAAATTTTGAGTAGCACACTGATGTCGAGTCTTGGGTTCGCATATCACTTGGTGGCAGAAGACGAGCAACAAAGGTTAATCACAGCCTCTCGGAGACCGACAATTGATGGTGCTGCTTTTCAAGTGCAGCGACAGAGCGGGGGCGAACGCCGCGGTGATATGGTAACCGCAATGCTGGTTGTGATAGTGAGCCGCCACGTTGCACACACTGTGGACGTCTTTGGCATACAATTGAACAATGTTACGAGATAAACGGGTATCCCGAGCCGAAGAAAGGTGGAAAAGGAGGAAAACAGAATGGCAAAGTGGAGAATAAAAAGAAAAGCTTCCACAAAGCTGCTCATGTTGAAGCTAGTAGTTCACAAGTCAAAGCAGGTTCCTCACATGGCATTAGTCATCTCCTTGACTTTACTTTGAAAGATTTGACACTATTCAGAGACTTCCTCAACAACAGAAACAATGCTGCAAATTCAGCCCCTCCTCCAACGGTGAATATGGCCGGTAAGATCGATCTCAATAAACCATGGGTAATAGATTCCGGAGCCACGGAACACATCACCCATGACAGAGATGTAATTAAACTCGAACCCGGAACTAATGCCGACACGGCAACCTCTGTCCAAATTCCAAATGGGGATAAAATACCAGTTCGGAGTATTGGAAGCGTAAAGTTACCAAATGGGTTGAATATTGAGCGTGTTTTACACGTCCCAGATTTTCAGTGCAATTTGCTTTCCGTTAGTCGTCTCACTAAGGATCATAATTGCAGTCTGACTTTTTTTCCGAACTTCTGTGTTATGCAGGACTTAGCTTCAAGGAACCTGATTGGAGTGGGTAAACAAAGCGATGGTCTATATCTCCTAGAGCCGGATGAAAGGAAACGCGTAATATTGACAGCAACTGTGGATCCAAAATTATGGCATAGAAGATTGGGCCACGCCTCTAGAGTAAAACTTGAAAGTATCCGTTCTTTTAATAAAGAGTTTGATGATTTTTGTGATTCTTGCATGAGAGCAAAACAGACTAGAATTCCTTTTCCGTTAAGTTCCATTCAGTCGGATAGTTGCTTTGACTTAATACATTGTGATATTTGGGGTGCTTATAGAACCGCATCTTTTTCGGGAGCTCACTATTTTTTATCCATTGTTGATGATCATAGTAGAGGAGTCTGGGTATATTTGATGAAGTTTAAGTCTGAAGTTAGCAAGTACTTACAAATGTTTTGTAATATGGTTAAGACGCAATTTGGAAAAGCGGTAAAACGAATTCGAACGGATAATGGGGGAGAATTTCAGTCTCGGGTTATGATAGAATATTATGATAAACACGGGATTGTACTTGAGACATCATGCGCACACACACCACAACAAAATGGTGTTGTAGAACGTAAACATAGACACATATTGGAGGTTGCTAGGGCGTTGCATTTTCAAGCCAAATTACCAGTAACCTTTTGGGGTGAATGTGTGTTAACAGCAGTTTACATAATAAATAGGCTACCTTCTAAACTTCTCCAAAATCGTACTCCATATGAAGTTTTGCTAGGAAAGAAGCCGAGTTATGATCATTTGCGTGTTTTCGGTTGTCTCACTTATGCGAAAGACACCAAGAAAGGGGGAGATAAATTTGGAGAAAGGGGGAGGTCGTGTATTTTTGTGGGTTACCCACATGGACAAAAGGGCTATAAGGTCTTTGACTTGGGTAGCAATACAATTTACACATCACGAGACGTGAAGTTTTTTTAGGATGTTTTTCCATATGCTGCCAATTTGGACAAAATCCGGACAAACAGGTTAGCTGAATGGGAACGTTTGGACGGTTGGGATGGTGATGCAGATGTTTTGTTTCAAAACAATCCAGAAACAACAATTGGTGATAGCACTCGCCATGTTGGGCCTACGAGTGAAACGGTCCAACCACGTGAATCTTAGAACGGGGCACAGCGCGAGATTCCTTCTGTTGAGCAGGATGAGTTGGATTATTCTCGGCCGGTTGAACAGCCCAATGTGATAGTTGATCAGTCAGAAAATATTAACCAAGGAGTGATGCAATATTTGAGGCAGAGCAATCGTATTAAACACCAACCGAAACGTCTTCAAGAGTATGAAGTTGACTTGCCACACTCCATAGACCATTCGCTACCCACATCCAACTCAGGGACCTCGACGGTACACCCTTTATCTCATTATGTCTCTTATGATAATTTTTCTCACTCTCACAAATGTTATTTGGCAGCCATCACCTCACATGATGAGCCGAAATACTTTCATCAGGCTGTTAAAAATCCCAAGTGGGTTGAAGCTATGAAAAGGGAGATTGAGGCCTTGGAGTCAAATGGGACGTGGACACTGGAGCCATTGCCACCCGGAAAACGTGCAATTGACTCCAAGTGGGTGTATAAAGTCAAATATAAGCCTAATGGAGAAGTCGAGCGCTATAAGGCACGACTGGTTGCAAAAGGCTTTACACAGATAGAGGGCATCGATTACCATGAGACCTTCGCCCCTGTAGCGAAGTTGGTCACTGTTCGTAGCATACTAGCTGTTGCGACCAAGCGTAATTGGGCAATTCACCAATTAGACGTCAACAATGCCTTCCTCCACGACGATCTTGTTGAGGACGTTTATATGAAAATTCCACATGGTTTTGCTCGCAATGATGATACACGGGTATGTAAATTGCGAAAATCACTCTATGGCTTACGACAAGCGTCACGAAATTGGTACCACAAGTTCACAAGGGCCTTGCTCGAGATTGGTTTTCGGCAGTCACGAGCCGATCATTCTCTCTTCATTTTTAAGCATGGCCTTGTTTATGTAGCAGCCTTGATATATGTTGACGACGTCATTCTTGCTGGTAATAACAAATCCAAAATAAATGAGGTGAAAATATATTTAAATGAAAAGTTTAGCATCAAGGACTTGGGGCCGTTGAAGTATTTCCTGGGAATTGAAGTGGCGCGTTCCTCCCAAGGAATTGTTCTTAGTCAGCGCAAATATACGCTTGACATCTTGGAAGAGAGTGGCTTGCAGGGTTGTCGTCCAAGTGCCTTTCCCATAGAACAAAATGCCCGTTATAGTCTCGATGAGGGTGGCCCACTTGTAGACCCCTCACGTTATCGCAGATTGATTGGCCGTCTGCTCTATCTCACTGTAACCAGGCCCGACATTCAATATGCTACGAGCATACTTAGCCAATTTCTCTCTTCTCCTCGTCAGTCACATATGGACGCTGCAACACATGTCTTACGCTATTTAAAGACCACACCTGGTCAAGGAATTTTTCTTCCTGCTGATGGTGACTTATCGCTCGAGGCGTATTGTGATTCCGATTGGGGTGGCTGTCCCATGACTCGTCGTTCCAGCACAGGTTACTTTATATCTCTCGGTGGTGCCCCATATCTTGGCGCACAAAGAAACAGTCTGTTGTCTCGCGTTCATCAGCTGAGGCTGAATATCGCGCCATGGCCACTACAGTTAGTGAGATTTTGTGGCTACGTTAGTTGATGCAAGATCTTGACGCTCACCAAAAGGGAGCCACCTCACTCTATTGTGACAATCAAGCGGCACGACATATTGCGAGTAATCCCGTCTTTCATGAGCGAACAAAGCACGTTGAGATGGACTGTTACTTTGTTCGCGAGCGCGTCGAATCACGTGATATTGAACCGAAAAAGATTTCTACATCCGAACAGATAGCAGATGTCTTCACTAAAGCCCTTGGCACAGACAAATTCCGTTATCTTGTTGGCAAGTTGGGCGTTCGGAACCTCCACGATCCAACTTGAGGGGGAGTGATGAAATATACGTGTGTATCTTCCATATATTAGGATATATTCTGTCTGTTTTTAGTCTTCTCTCTTTTTTGGTATGATTCCTAGATTGGCTACAGTTTGCCTTAATTAGGATTCTTTTGTGTATGTATGAATTGTATATATGTATGGGACCTTCTTCCCAATCATTCAATTAATTCAGTATACAGAATATTCATCCTCATCTCTTCTCTTGTACTCCATCGAAAAAACTGAGGAAATTTTGCGTTTAAGGGCTAAAATGGAAAATAATGTGGTGTATTGGGTAAATTTTATTATTAAATAAATTTGTGTGTTGTGCAGTCGTGCAGATTGATTTGCGAGGCGTATAAGGCATTCACAATTTAGGAATAAAGAGAATTAAAAGTTGTTGGTGAAATTTGTAAGGCTGACGCATGGGTTTGCTACATTTCGTGTTGTTTCAAGTTTTCTCGTCCTTCTTTATAGTAAGCTGGAAAAATGGTATATTTGCTTTTATAAATTCACGTGTACCTATACTCGTAGTAGTAAAGGCTAAGAGCTAGCAAGTTGAACTATAATAATCTCGTGAAGAACTTGCATGCTATCTCCAGGAAACCTAATTTTTATTTCAGAAGACATTTTGAGAAAAACAGAGAAAAATAAAATAAAAGAAGAAGCAGCAGGTCCTGAATCCAGGTCCAACTATCATTATCTTTGAGACTGAGTCCCTAATGCATCATTTTGTTCATACGAAATTGCAGCAGAGAACTTAGCACCATCATAGCTGAAATTGCCCAAGAAATCTCTGTACCAAGTAGCAGAGAGCTTCGGAATCCTGTCCAATGTTTGATGATCCACGTAATATAATCCGAATTTAGGACCAAATCCACTTGCCCATTCGAAATTATCCATCAAGCTCCATATCAGATATCCACGCACATCTGCCCCGTCCCTGCCAATTTCCATCAACGAGCATATGACAATTAACCATATATTTCCCTACTATGTAAATGCAAATCAATAAAAGAATACTTCACTGCATAAGTGAAGTTGAATAAAATAAGGCCTCTGCGTATTTCCTTAAAGTACCTTATAGCTTGCGCAAGATGCGCAAGATACGACTGGTGATAATGAATTCTCTTGATATCATGCAGGTTGTCGTCATTTCCATTGCTGAGAGAAGAATAACCTGAGAGTACCATACAGAAATAAGCAAAATACATGTGTCATGTTAATGCCACATCAGCAGCCAGCAGGTGGTTTGCCTAGATATTCAACAGTTCCTTTTATGTACGAAGGACAAACTAATGCATCTAGTTTACCGTTTTCAGTGACAATCATTGTTTTGTTATTGTATCTCTCCTTCATGTAGCGCACAATATCTTCCATGCCTCTCGGAAAAATATAGAGCTGAGGAATTCCCATCTACAAGAGATGATCTTTAACAAATTAGTGTAAAGAAAAGAAGAGTAGAAAAATAACGTGCATTGTCAATACACAAAGAAAGAAGGTTTAGAGATTAAAAGTTCAAGAATTCGCACTGGTTCTCCAATCAGAACACCATTTCGCTCTCCAGTAACGTGCACAAACCCCTGGATTGCACGATCACTGCCTTCAGGACAACTAGAGCGGGTACAATCCTTTGCATAAAGTGTGCCATAATGGTTTATCCCTATAAAGTCTATGCTGTCTCTTAAAAGAGCCTTTTCTCTAGACGAAAACCTTGGCAATTCGCTTCCATGATAGTTCTTCACTTCTGTAGGGTAATCCCCGAGTATGAGTGGATCCAGCACCCTTTCAACAATGGAAGAAAAATCATATATATCATTACAGAAGAAACATACACTATTTTTCTCTTTACTTTGTTGATGTAAACTTACCAAGCAATATCGAAAGCTAAGGCTCTATCTGCAGCTTCCTTGTCGGCCTTGCTATCCGTCATTGGCACAAACATGAATGCGTGTACAGTAATGCCTAATATACCATCCACTTTAGACTGCATCAAAAGATTCAAATTTAGATCTATTAAACACCTTTTAATTCGTTTCAAGGTTACTGATACTTGCCTTGATCTGTTTGCGATACAACTTAGCAGCTTTGGCATGGGCCAACAACATATTATGCACTGCTATCAGAGGCTCAACATCAGAATTTCCACCGATACAGTTACCGAAAGGAGGTGAACATCGACCCGGTGGGAATTCAGATATTTGATATGCAAATCTTGCGTAAATGTTGGGCTCGTTGATTGTAATCCAATACTTCACTCGATCACCAAATTTCTCGAAACACGTTTTAGCAAAATATACATACTCTTCCCTGTTCACAATTTGAAAAATAATCAGTTAAGAAACAACATTCTTGGCTACTAAATACTACTACATAGTATCAACAAAGAATTCTAGTAAGAGGAAGTGGACATGTGTGTGCGCACTTACTGCATGAGAGGACTAAGCCAGCCCCCAAATCTATCTTGGAGTTCTTGAGGAAACTCAAAGTGGAAAATTGTCACGAAAGGCTCAATACCTGGGATTTCAATCTTATTAATTACCAAATAACTCATTTAAACAAGATCAGCATTAATTAGCAAAGTACCTCTTAGTAGGAGATTATTTATTAAATTGTTATAGAAGAGAACACCAAGTTGGTTAACCTCACCAAGTCTCCCTCCTACAGTATTAATTCATACTCAACAAATCACAACTTCATCATATATAAATATATTTACAAAACATGTATACACATGTGTGATACGGAAAGCTGCGAAATTCAGTTTAGTAGGAAAGTTCATACTAGGAAGTAGTCTACTCCATGAAATCGAGAAGCGGTAGGCAGTCAATCCAAGTGAATCCATAATCTCAATATCTTCCTGGTATTGGTTAATAACAAGGAAAAGGGAAAAACAGAAACTTAAATCACAAGTTCAGATGATCTTCAATCTTCATTAATACTCACTCCAATCCTAAATACCAGTTCCTTTAGACTTGTAGGAGAAAAAATCTGGAAATAATACCATACCATGTAACGGTGGTAATGATCATCTGCTATATCAGCATTGCTCCCATCTTCTATATTTCCTGGCCATTTCAAGCATATCCAAACTCAAAACCCGAACAGAAAAAAAAAATAGAGAATAAATAGACTATTAAATGTAGATAATAATGGCAAATGTTTACAACAGATTGATTAGCTTAAGAATGTACCTTCAGTATGGCAATAAACATCCCAGTTGCTTAGGCTTCTACCATCTTCAAGAACTGCTCCTTCCACCTAAACAAAACGAATAATTCATAATCTCTGAAAACTATAAATTCTTCAAAGGAAAAACAGAAGTGATGTAAACTCACTTGATAGGAAGAAGTGGCAGCTCCAAAGAGAAACCCATTTGGAAAATCAGATCTTTTGATGTCAATTTGGTCTTCATCAATGGAGGATTTGACTGTAGAAATTGCTGATAGAATTATAATACATAAAGGGATGAAATGATTGCATGTTGATTTGAGTTTCTCCATTTCCTCTAGTGTTGTCTCTCCTCTTCTCACAAACAGAACATCAGATCAGATTATATATAGAATACAGGATACATTGCAATTGCAAATATCATGAAAGAGGTCAAATAAGTGATTGAATAACTTAGGCGGGTGTATTCTTTAAAAATAAAGAAGCCTTACGCGGTGTATGTAATTACAAAGGTATCAGTGTTATGTCAAATGTGTAAATAGAATTAGCCTTTTGCTCAAACGCACTTCCTCCGTTCCGACCTAATTTTTCTACTTTGATAGGACACGAAGGTTAAGAAAAAATAAATTTTATGGAGTCTTTAATTTTTTTAAAGGTGAAAATTGAGGGTGGAGAATAAAGATTTTGAGGATGAAGATTGTGTGAGAAATATGTCATTTATGAACTGAAAAGTTAAGTTGGGATAAACGTAAAGAAAATAATAGTATTTTTCTTTTCAGTAATACTAATATTTAAATACAAACAGTGATGCGTTGGTATATATTTGTCCTTTAATCAGAATTGTATTAGTGTAGATAAGAATCAGTAATAAATAACAGTTCGATTTGGTTCTCCGTGGCTTTTACTTGGGAAATATTTATTTTTAGTCCAGTATATTAGGCCTTGTCCAGTAAAAATTCTGTATGTTAGAAAATTTCAATTTTAGTCCTATATGTTTTCAACATTGTCCAATTTAAGGACATCGGCCATAAAAAATGATCAATTTAGCCGGAATTAGACTTTAAATTGAACAATTTTTGGAACATACAGAACTAAAATTAAAATTTTCTAATATACAGAACTTTTATTGGACAAGGCCTAACATACTTGACTAAAAATGAATTTTTCTCCTTTTACTTTGCCCTCCTCCTTTAATCATTTATATCCTCTATTTAACAACTAATCGCCACTCATATCTTGAAATAACACTAAAATCCGCCACTTCCATTTTTTCTTAGTGAAGTTTGAATATTCTACTATAAAATGCCACTTTAATTTATTTTTATTTTTTTAAATTTTTTTGAAGGAATTTATTATTTTATTTTAGTAGTAACGTACTTATGCAAAATATGCATAATGTATACATAAAATACACGAGAAAATATTAAATTATCTTTTGATAGATACCAAATTATTTTGAATTATGTAGGTATTACCTTCAAGACCGGATTTTCGGCGCCTCTCACAATAGAGGAAGTGTTGGCGGTGAGTTGCCGGAATCGATGGACTAGCAAATAAGTTTGTCTAATATTTTAGACTCGAGCCGATAGTTTGATGGGCCGCGACCTACCAGAAATAATTTAGTACATTTTAAGGAATATGTTAGATTAGGTTTACTACTTCTCAATCCGATAAAATTTTAGGCTAGCCTTGCCCGATGTTCCAGACCTCCCAAATTGTCATTGTCCACAGTGATCAGAAAAAGACATCAAAGAATTTCAGTCCCTAGAAATCAAGAGTTCTAATTTCCAGAAACATATCTTAAGTAGTGAAACAATCAATATGACAACATATAGTAGGGGTTTTTTGAAGTCTCATCTCAAATGGTGGAATTTTAACATGAAAATAGCTTAAAGCGGTAGGCTGGGAGTTTGAATCTCGATCAGAACCTGCCGTCAAAGGTATAGAGCAATTATTAGGTCAGAGAATAACTGCGGCAAATGAGTCAGATGCAAGACTGAAATCTCGATTCCCAATTAAAAGTTTTGTAGTAGAAATTAAGTGATCTTCAGTTTTGTACGCTCTATTAGCTGCACTCACTGTAAAAAAAGATTAAATTCGAGACTGAAAAATCATTTTTTGTTCACATGATCTCTCTCTAAACTATTGCAATGATGTACTTGGACAAAATATTAGGTCTAACGAATTTTTTGGCCTCTAAATTGAGTGACCGAAAAAGGATTTTCTATTCACTTAATCTCTCTCTAAACTAATGAGACGTACTTGATATAAAATGTTAGGTCTACCGATTTTTTTTTTCTCTAAATTTAACGACAAAATTTTCGTCTCTGTTATGTAATTGGAGACCAAATTATATACATACAAAATTGAGACGGATTATGTTCGTCTTTAAATTTGATTACATTCGTCATTAATAGGATATAATATAAAAAGAGTTTTTGCCACTTTTTGTCATTATTATGTTTCTATTTTGTTTTTATTTAGTGATCGATATTCTCCGTTATTAATTTTCATCTCTAATATAAAAATTTGTTATAATCACCATCTTTAAGAGGCCATTTAATTTAATTTTTTAATTTTTTTTCTCTTGATCTAAGAACAAAGGAAAAACCCTCTCTTCCTCCCTAAGATGACTCGAACCCATGATAAAAAAATTTAGTAGATGCTCTGCCACTTGAGAACATTATACTGTACCAAAAGCACATTATAAATTTATATGTAAAAAAATCAGCCTTTTTTTCTAGGAAACAAATTTCAATCTTCTATACTTCATCCGTTTTGTAAAGAATTTTATTTGAAAATATACAACTTTCTATTTTGGTAAACTTAACGAAACAACTCTCTAATAAACCTTTAGTAAACACTCACACAACTTTTTACTTTTTTTTATTTTACCTATTCAATCATATATAGCTAACATGTGAAGTTAAAAAAATTTATTACTAATACTCCCTCCGTTTCAGTTAATTTTGCACGGTTGATCTGACACGGTTGTTAAAAAAAAATCAGATTTTGGGAATTTTTTACTTTTTTAAAAGTGGAAATTGAAGGTGTAGATTGTGAGAGAAATTTTCTTTTTAAGGATGTCAAAGTTAAATGGGACGGAAGAAGTATTTACTTTAACTAATCAAATGAGACGTCGATTTTAAAACATAACTCTTATATGAAAAAGAAAAATCGATACAAAACTCTTTTTAATTAGAGGGATGAAGTATAAATCATGTTTGGCATGTTAGAACAAATTAGGGCTAACGTCTTTATTACCTTGTCTGTTTAGTGGTGATGTTTATCTATAATGATATACGATCGATGACTAAATTCCCACCCCTTTCCAAACAGGGCCATAATTTGCGTCCATCTGTTATGTATATATATGTTTATCTAATCTGATTCTAGTACAACCACTAACTCGTGTTTTAGGTAACAAGTAACAACCACCACCACCAATTCATGCATTATTGCTAGCTAAGTTGGGGAAACATTATGGGCGAATCTATGATATCATCGTGGTATCGATATTATTAAAAGGTAAAAATGATATTATATATGATGTAATCACTACAATAAAAATGGTCTTTTGAGACAACAAAAAGTGATTCTAAATAATAAGTATTTGTCATAACTTATGAGACGTAGTCTCAAATAATGAGTATTTGTCACAACTTATGAGTATTTGTCACAGCTTTATTGTCGTCCCAATAACTCGGACGTAAATAATATATTTGTGAATTCAAATGTGGTCTCAAATGTGTCTAAAATATTTTTTGCAACAACTAATTGTCACTAAAAGTAATATTAAAATGGTCTCAAATAATTTGAGATTTGTGACCACTTGACTTATTATTAGTGATCACAATTATTGTCTCAAAAAATGTTATACAAAAGAGCTCTTTTGTTATAGTGAGACCGTTCATATTTAAATTATTATTTTTCTTATCTTATTAATTAATGGACACTTCATTAATATAGTGCAGAAATTCTCAGTTATTTATTTTTGTGCATTTATTAAAGATTACGCACAATCCCCATTTTTTTTGCCCTTTTTCCCTTTCGTTTGTTTACTGTTATCCCTTTCAAAATTTATGAGATCCTCTGTTATATTTGGTGTTATATCTTGTGTTTCACCACATTCACCAATCGATATATATATGATATGAGGTCACAAATTTATATGTGTCACGTAGTAAAATGGGTGTAACAGAAAATCCGGACTACTTTCAAAATGTTGTCCATGTGTCTAAGGCCCCATGAGATCATATGTTACACTTTGGTGTTACATCTTGTGTTTCACTTATTCACTAACCGACACGTGCATGGTATGATGTCATACATTAATATGTGTCACCTAATGAATTGAGTGTAACAGAGGATGAAGCACCTACTGTAACAGGAAATCCGAATTGGTCTAAGGCAACACAGAATTTTTCAGTTTTTTTCTTTTATATTTTTCTTTTTATTTTTCCAACTTTGGCTATTTTATTTCTTTTATATATTTCGTGAATTTCTTATTTAATTTCTATGATGAATTAAGATTATGTTAGTTTCAATTTTTTTTTTCCTTTTAACATAAATTAATTTACATAAAAACGCTTTGTTGAACAAGTCCAATTATGCAGTATATCGTATCGAATTATTCATATCGTTATCGTATCAAAAAAACTTATATACAGAAAATCCATACTGTTATCGTGATAAAAAATTTATTAGATCGAAATTCAATGCGTCGAATACCGTACTGAATTTTCGGCAAATACCAAATTTGTGTCGATATCGGTACATGTTGTTACTTGCTGTTGATTTTGATATACCGTTAGAAATTTGATATAGCAAAGTATAGATAGAATTCGGTATATTGATATATACCGAAATACTGATTACCAAAAAAAATTGGATATTTTTCTTTGTACATATACAGAGATACCAAATTTAATTTTTTTTTTTTTTGTATTTTTGTATACAATGATTTTTTTATCTTCTAAAAACATTTCATACCATTACTAGATAAAAAATATGATATACCGATTTTTTTTATATTTTCAATAATTTTTTAGTTTGATAAATACGATTTTACACTCATCCCTAAGTCGAATGGTATAAAATAAAATCGAAAAAAAAAAACGTATTAGGAAACCAAAAGAAAGTAATTTGAGGAATAAAAATGGAACGAATTGAAAAGGTCATGGAAAAACAAAAATAAAAGAAAAACTAACAGGTGTTTTAGAAGAAGCAGAAAAGTAAAGAAGAAATATGGACACGGAATAATTAGGGTTCTCTTATTCATCAGATCCCCTTTATATAGGGTGTCAAATACAAGGGTTCACAGTTACATATTATTTAGTGAATACCTAAATTGCCCTTCATCAATTACTTTTGACGAAGGCACACTAATTGTGTTTTTCCTTCAACACTCCCCCTTGTGCCAAGTCAAAGGGGAATTGGTGCATAACTTGTTGCCTCGTTAAAAACATTGCCAAGTAACAAAACCCAGTGGGAAAAAATAAACCTTGGTCGAAGGGAAAAAGAGTGCAACACACCTTTGTTGAGACTCCCCCTGAAGTCTACGTCTCTCCCTTGATACGTAAATCTATCAAGAGAGTTTCGAAAATCTCTTCATCCTTAATTTTACATAAATCATGAGGATATTATGTGGTTGCTGGTTATAGAAAAGAGTTGGGTGTGCATGCTTGGTCTCGTCACATTTGATGTGTAGCATAATCCATCTGTTTGTTGCAAATAACTTCATCTTCATGACTTCGGGTGGGCTCTTCAATGGTATAGCTCAAGTCACCAATACTTTGACCATATAGGTAAATAAACTTCTTGAGATATCATCCATGAGTGATGTGATGAGGTTGCTTGAATAGTTGTGATAGGTTGATCTTCAAGTTTTCGTCGTGTTCCTCATGGTAATACATAACCAATTCGGTAATGACCTTTACATTGGCCAATAAGATAACCAACATATGAACCAACCAAAGTAGTACTTAGTATTTCGTAGTAAGGGTAGCTTCAACATTTATTTAGGAGGTACATATTCTTTTGTAATCCTTTTATCTCTCTGTATGAGAGCATTTGACATTTTCTTTAGAGTTTTACAATTTCATTTGTAATCTCTCTTGTCTCTAATATGGGAAGAACAAATATGAGTTAATGGTTTCTTTCATATGTCAAAATACTATTTGATATCATTCTATTGATATTGCGTTGTCCTGAGTAAAATATAATTAACATGTTCTTTGAGAAAGTAATACATGGTTGAGTGTATTGAGCTTTTTGTATAATAATGCGCACATTTCAATTAAGTAGGGAATTTCATCTCTCAATAGCTCTTTCGTCATTTCCTTTTGACTCAAATGGATCTTTCCTTATGTCCACACTTCAACCAATCATAGGAGTGCTAACAGATTGCACTTTATCCATGTGAAATCGCCTGATAATCTTTTGGATATATGCAAACTAAGGAATTAATATTCCACAAACTTGGTGAGTTTTCCCATGATCCTTTATCTCAATTTAGATTTCAAATACATCACAGTATCTCTTATTTCTCTAAGAGTACCTATTATGTCCTTAACATCGACATAAATTGCTACAGTTGCAAATATAGAACTTGTGTTTCTTTATAAATGCATAGGAGCAATACTACTTGTTCTTTCCTTTCCCAATCAAGTAGTCACTTAGACGGGTATACCATTTCCGTCCAAATTTATTTCAATCAAAGTGAGCATTTCAATTTAATATTGTAAATGCACTCTGTGGTATAGAGTTACTTGAGTTGGGCAATGCAAGTCCATTTGACACTGACACATATCTCAATAACAAGATCCCCAAAGAGATATGTAGTAACCACATTAGTATGCTGCATTTCTAATCCTTCGAAAACTTATCAATAAGACGTTATGACGTCCGTTGTGGGAGAATATCTCCTCGTAATCAATTCCAGAGCTTTGTGAGAAAACCTTGTGCTTTAGGTAAGTTTTGCATCTCAGGACTTATTCTTCTCACTACGCTTACTGACAAAACATATTTTATGTCCTACAGGCTTTACACTTGGTAAGGCTAGCACTACCAAACCAAATACCTGCTGTTCTGTCATAGAATCGAGTTCTACCTGGATTGATTTCATATAGGCCAATATGCTCTTTGTTGATATTTTACAATAAAGTGTGGTTCGATATTATTGAGTTCTATAATTCATTGAACAACAATATATACATCATCAATGCACGTGAAAGATTTTTCCATTAACTCACATGCACTCTCATTATCTCTAGAATCATATTAAATTTCGGAGCGTCCTCCAGTGATGATTCATGGACATAATTAATTAGAGATAATTTGAGAGTAATTTTTTTTATTGATGATTCGAATTGTGCCACATCTGCCTCCTTCCTTGAGCAGGTGTTCGTCGAACCACGTGGCATCCCCATTTCCTTTTGGGAGCCACGGCTTCAACCACACCTCCACTAAGTGTGGTTGCAACACCTTTATCTGCGGTGTTGTGCCCCTTACTGGGGACTTTTAACCTTACAGACACATTTGCAGCTGGTATATATGATCTTGTCACTTTAGCGATTTTAGCAAATGCATCAACAATCAAATCTTCCATACTTTGAAGATCGATAATTCGTTTTACTTCACTTTACATTATGAAGTGTGGGGATCCTAATGAGACATACTGGGAAACACTTCCTGTCGTTCCCTTAGTAAATTCTTTTTCTTATCTCCCCCTAACGACGGGAAGACTGTCTCATTAAAGTGACAATCCGTCAATCTTACGGTAAATAGATCTTGCCTGTTAAAGGTTCCAAATAGCGGGTAATAGTTGGGAATCCATATCCAACATAAATACTTAGTCGTCTTTAAAGACCCATTTTGGTACGCTGTGGGGGCGCAATAGGCACATATACTGCGTAACCAAGTATGCGTAAATGTAAAAACATCAGGCTAAATCTAGTTACCAACGGGTACGCATAAATTACTGGTTAGCAGTGGGTCTGAGACAAATAAAGTAAAGTTACAGTGATATTACATAGTCCCATGTCTGATGACATTTTAGTGCGCATTTTTCAATGTCTAATCCTCCATCTATATTCTTGTGATGGTGGCTTATGTAAGAACATTTTTGTGTATGCACATGGGTTAAAGGAAGCTATACATTGATCCTGAAAGATATGCAATAATCATCAAATCCTTATGATGAGAACTCTCTAGAGTTAATAAGTCTGATAGACATTATGAAGTGAGGGTGGTGAACCCTTATATAATATTTTTTAGGAGTTTTTCAAATGCAACATTTCTTGTGGACAATAATGTGATGATCAGTTAGTGTGCCAAAGCATTTACCAGAACCATAGATACTTTAATGGCCCGCTTTTCTGGTTCGATAGGTCCACATATATTATATTATATTATTTTGTAAGAATGGATTGTCTTACTTATATATCAGGTATAGGAAGGTTTCGATCCTACTTATTACCAAATAGTAGGCTTGGTAGAATGAGTGATATGCCCTAAAATAGTTAATGAGGCAGAATGGGATGTTGGTCATGCTTTTAGTACTTTAGAAAGCATTAACTCTGTTATAACAAAATTAGTATTGACACTGTACATCGTATAAGATTTTTATTCCTTTTTGTATTTCACTCGAAAGAAAGAATGTCCATATAATTTCTTAAATATGGATCATCATGTTATGACTTGGATGTCTAAGAAAGTCGTACCAAAACCTATATGAATTAATGTCCCAAAGTTCATTTTGGGTAACATATGATTCTGTCTTCCAAAGTTCGTTTTGGTGAAACGATCAGAGTTGTAGTGGAGTACATGTCACTAGATTGACTCTTTATTTCTCTAAGATGTGCTTCCTTTCACATTCATTAGAGGTATCATAAATTATTCAATTTCATTCTCACATGTAGTTTTGAAATGATAGTCTTTGACACAAATATCTTTACTTAATAACATTGTAATAGCTCTTGGTGCATATAGAGCGTTTTGTGACTATAATTGTTATGTCATTAGACATCTAGAGAATTCGACGATTCTTCGTTCTTTTAGTACTTGTAATTCAATGATGGTCATTATGCAGTGATGCAGTGAGTCCCGGTTCTTTGGACTTCTTGTATCTCGCATAGTTAACTGCTCTAACAGTTTTTATACAAAAGTAAAATGTTTCCACACTTATTTAAATGTTCATTACCAACTCTATCCCTTTTGTTTAGAGGGTTCCGATTGTCTTTTGCATATTGTCTCCATAACCACCATGTCCATTTGGGGTAGGCACATCGGAAGGCCTCCAGGGCTTCTATGTCCCTTACTTTGTGGTGTATCATTACCACAACTGTAGAGACAGAGACATTCGTTCCCATTACTTTGGGGTTATTTTCACTATTTAGTTCACCATAGTTAGGCTAGAGAATATTCTTTATCCCAGCGCGTTTGGTGAAACTGATCATGCCTCTTAACTACTTGCACTGGTTGATTAGCTAATTAAATATTGTAATTCTTTTATTTCATACTCTAACCTATACAGGTTCGCTAGTATAAGCATTAGAGTAGGAAAGTAAAGAGATTTTATGTATCATATCATCTTCTGTGATTTCTTTACACATAAAGAGAGATGCGTTTTTTGGACACAACGTGTCCTTATTGAGGCTATTAACCCTTTTGTAGTCTAGTGAGTGAGTTTCTTTCCACTAGATAGTTAATATCGGAAGTAGAGATTCATCTATAGTTTTAATATTTCTTTTTATTGCATTCCGCAACTCATCGGGTATTTTTGAACGAAACAATACTCTTAGTGTAAGTTAGGATTAATGTGTCATCTCAAATTCATTAGAGCATTGACTGTGACTTCTACTATATTAGACAGTACTTTGTCATTGGTGTCGATTGATGATATGATCGTAAGAGAGTTCTTACAAGGTGTAGTTATTTTTATTGGAAATATTTTCCTATTAGGAATATCAATTGTGGTAACTCAATTTCTTCTGAGTCTAATATTCAAATTTGGATCGAGTTGGTTTAATCATTTTCTTTTGAATTAGATTTCGGGACCATATATTACAAGTTTTTCGATACTTTGTGAAATTACTTTATCATGTAGTTGATTTGTACTGATTATGTAACTTCCATGAATTTTCTTTATCATGAAAATATACAATAGTATTTAACTAAGGTATTTCATAGGCAAGTATGATCAAGTACTCAATTTATCAAGCAGATAAACTAATATACAAAGCAGTGATCAAATTTCATCATAATCATACAAATAAGTTCACTAATGGTTGATAATTATCAAATTTCTAAGAGCAATAATTCGCAACTTTCAATAAAGTATTAAACAAATTCGAAAACATCCCCATGAAAACCAATTCAGGCATGCAAAAATTCATCATCAGATGCCCATATAAATATATCTCAATTTCGCCAAAACTAGAGAAACATGTACTTATGTAATTTCTCATGCTTACTTGACAAGAATATTTAAGTAATCAAGTATATACGAATTTGTATCGTATATAGGCAAATTCACATCATGTCATAGCAAACAAATATTCTTTATTTCACGAAATAAGGTGGTTTGAATTACCTTGCAGGAAAGACACGATTCTTTCCAATGGCACTTCTCAAATTTTACGGAAGACATTTGATGGTCTTAGGAGCCATAACCTTCCAATCCGAGCTCATACCATTAGGAATGATTGGGTGTTTTCCTGTACCAATAAAGACAAAAAAAAATCTTAGATAAAAAATTATAGTTTTCAATATAACTACCAATGAAAGACTTAGTAATATCAGTAAACGAATCGAATGCCGAATGTGCTATGCTCACAAATTGAATAGAATGTGACATACTTGATGGTAGTTTTGAATAAAACAAATTATTTGAATCATGAAAATTTGCAATATATGACAATAATTAGTAGCCGTATGCTATTTATGTCAAATAATGTATATAACATAATTCATATCATATCACGGATTGTACGCTAAATATATATGATAGAATGAATTTACCAGAGAAGCAAATTTTAGCAGTAATTATCAAATATATCGTATTAACACCACTCCTTTTGTGCAAGTCAATGAATCCTAATACTTTCTTCCTCTTCTTTTTTTTTTTTAATCAACCCAGAAAAATTTGCACCGTCAAAGAGAATAATCCAATATCTTAGTGTAATTTAGATAAACTTTTCTTCCAATATTTCGGACGTGAACGGCGTGAATTTTGGGAGGAGCATGAATATTGGTTCGCACCGCCAAGGGTAAGCGCGTTCGCCAATTGTTATGGTGTTAGAATACTGGTTTTTTATTTATGATTTGTTTTAATGTTAGAGCTAATTCGTGCTGATTACGTGTTTTAGAAGAAGCAGAACAGTAAAGAAAAAATATGGACACGAAATAATTAGGGTTCTCTTATTCATCAGATCCCCTTTATATAGGGTGTCAAATATAAGGGTTCACAGTTACATATTATTTAGTGAATACCTAAATTGCCCTTCATCAATTACTTTTGACGAAGGTACACTAATTGTGTTTTTTCTTTTACCACAAGACCCTGGCAGTTTTGTATTTACTGCACTAAAAGTGTTACGGAAACTAGAGATTATTTAATTTATGGGGAAGATAATTATGTTTATAATATTTTAGGTTCTTATTTTTTATTTTTTATTTTTAATTTAAAAATAATTTAATAGTCAAAATTCAATATCAGCATTTAATGGATGAAATAAGACAATGGTATCGGTATCACCGTGGTACCAAAGTTGAACGAAAAAATTATATATGTTCGCATAATTATTGCCACATCCGCTATTCTGAACCTTTTTCCTGCTTTTATAATTTAGTGCCACATGTTTTTAATTTGTTCAATTTTAGTCTCAAAATATAAATTTACGGCCGAAAAATCATATGCCGGCTAAAAATTGGGTTTTTTCGCTTATGAGGAGCTGAAATTTGATAATCAGATTCTTTTTTTTTTTTTCACATTGTACACATATTTTTTGGTGTTCACGTCACAAATTAAAAAAACTGTAAAACCAAAAAAAAAAAAAAAATTGTAAAAAAAGGAAAATTAAATAAATGAGAAATTAGTGAATAAATGTTGCAACTTAAACATGGAAAGTTAGAAGAGTTAAAAGAAAATGTGGGAACTTGTCCCACAATGAATTATGGAGCAAGTTGAAACTCATTAAGAGGAGCACTTGATAATGAGTTATCACGTGTGCTCCCCAATAGTGGACCCCTAGTGAAATTTTAGTTTTTGGTTAAATGGAGCACAGGCACTCAATGTTCCATTGAGTAACTTTAGAGGTGTACTTTGCACTTCGCATGTACGCGTCGTTGCGGGAAACTGGAGTAGCCTTAAAATTTTGGCCAGATGGTTCGGAGGAATGGCTTGTGGGCTCACGAAGGTTCGGGGCTGAGTGCGATGACATGGCATGCCAACGAGTCGGAACGGGATGCACGAGGTCGGGTCGGACCAGCCTACCAATGATTCGAAGCAAGTTGGGTCGGGTACGAGTTCGGATCCGCGAACCGTTGCGGCTGGTCGCCACTGGGTGCAATCTGTCACCTGATAGGGTGCGAATCCAGCTGCAGGTGCGATCGTTCAGCAAACGGGTGGGTTCAGATCCGAACCGGTGACACCAAGAGTCAAAAGATACATTTTCGAAAATGAACCACAACTCTTCGAAAACTATAAATAAATCCCAGAATCTGCATTTCAATTTACTCCAACATTCAATCTGCATTTGCATTTTAGATTTTCCCCTCTTAAGTTCCGAATAAAAATGTCTTTAGTATCGAGTAGTATATTAAAACTGATCTTACACCAACTTTTTAAAACCAATTTCAAACAATCTCAAATGATGTGGCCCTAATATAATCTACCAAAAATCTATGTGTGTGGACCCCTAGCTAGTGGATGGTGGAACAATAGTATTCCATTAATAATAATAATAATAATAATAATAATAATAATAACATTAAAAGTGTTATTTCAAGTTGTATTAAACTATCTAAGTAAAGTCATTGGTGACAAAACTATCCAAAATCGTTTCTCACGTGTTACATGTAGACTTAGCAAGTAAAAAATAAAAAAATTACATTGCACTCAAGCTAAAATATATTTCAAAGTACAGTATTTATGAGACTTGTGATTTTAAATCTGTTTAATTCAGATACTGTTTTATAGAATTCATATCTTTAAATTTTTTCACGTTGTATGCAAATCTCACGTCACAAATTTTGTTGGACTATTGATTATAATTTAGAGAAAATTTCGTTATTAGTCCCGTAGGTTAGGGCAAATTTAGAAATGGTCCAGTAATTATAGAATTATTAATTTTGGTTTCATAATTTAGAGCAAAGTTGAATTGGAGGACAAAATTCACTGGAATTAAAAAAATTCATCGGAAATTGTCATGTGCAATTCACGTATATTTTTAATTTGGTGGTTTCCATTCAAATTTTGGGAAAATTCTATTTTGATCCTGTAAATCTGGATGAATCCAAAGAACTTTATTGGTAATCTGAAATTTATTATTTGTTTAATAAATTGCCAATATTGGTAAATTTCTGCATAGAACTTCCATGAGGATTTAGTTGATTGGTGATTTGATTTAATAGTGATTTGATTGGAAATACACCACACTGATTTTGCGCTGATCCAATTATTTAAGCAAATATACAGGCACAAAACTTGTGTGCACCACAATACTGTATGGACAAATTAACTATATTTTATGAGTCAGTAGATCAATTATACTGTATGAGTGAATTACCTATACTGATAGTAATATACTGTATGAGTAAATTAACCATACCCTAAATGCAAATCAACCATACTTTATGAGTCAGTAAATCAATCATACTGATAATGATATACTGTATGAGTAAATCAACAATACCTTAAGTGCACGAAAAACTATAGTATGAGTGGTGAATCATTGCACTATTGTGCACTTGGTGTACCCAAGCCCCAATCATATATATATACTTTCCATATTTCACCAAATTAATGCTGCATTGATTAGTATAAGCAAATGTATATGTATTTTCCATTATTTCGGAGATGAACACGATTATGCGTTAAAATACTACAAGTCAAGCCAAAAACGTGTTTTCTATTAATAGACAGTTTTGTGGGCGGGAAAATTTTTAACTTTCCAGAAGTGGACGACTCTGTTGTTATATTATAAAAGATTCTTGGGTTTTTCTTGATTGTCCATAGCTAATGAAATCTACAATTGAAACCTACTTGAATTCTTTATTGTTCTTGGATGAATTAATTTTGTAATTTTTGCTCATATATAAATAATTGTTCAAATTTATCCAGCCCATTAAATGAATACTTTTGTCAACAATGCTTCAAAAACAATTGAGGGAGAGCTAAATTATTCCACAAGCAGATCTGTTTTGTTATTTTGGAGAGGAAGACAGTTTGAACGAAAATGACACGGAAATAAAAAGAAAACATATATAATTTTTTAAGAATTTATGTATTTATTATTTTTAATTATTTATGTTCCGATATAAATAAGGTGTTCTAGTCATTATAATTTATTAAATTTAGTGGGCTGACTCACTGTCATTTATTGCACATCTTTTCTTCCAAAACAGATTTACTCATTTTATGTTTAAATGATTTTTTTTTTTTTGTTTTTACTTCCACTAAAACTGCCCCATCGTGCGATGCATGATATGCAATGCACGATTTAAAATATATTTATTTATGAGAGAATTGAATAAACTAATTACTAAAATAAATTGAATAATTTAAATGTTTTAAACAAAGAAGACAATAACTTTTTATTTTGTCCAAAATTAATTTATTTAGTTTTATTTGCATCCTAAATACATACAAATGATTTGACCAACAATAAATATTCAAATTCAACCCCAATGATCAACCAACAAGTAGTTATTTATTTCAAATTTAATATTTTATACTCCATTCATTTCAAAAAGTATTCAAATATAACCCTATTATCTATTATCTATTAATTATTATAGATATTGATTTTTATGTTGACTTTGTGTGGACGAATATGGAAGGGATAATGATAATGATATTTGTAAATTATATGAAGCATTTTAAAAATCAGTCCATACTTGTATAATGTAATTTAAATTTTCGATTTTTTACGTTTTATATGATGGATTTACATAATCTAAGTTATCAAAATAATATAATTTTATAACAACAAATCTTCCCATAAATCATTGTAATTACTGGCATTAAAACAAAAACATAAACAAAATTTGATGGCAACAAATCTTTTTCATATTTTAGTGCAATTTTTACCTAAATCAATTAAAACCCAAAATTTATTTTTAGAAACTGAAAATGGGCGGGAAAATGAAAAGCTTTCCTAATTTAGAGAATTCCACTTTTATATATTGTAAGATGTATATTGTGATGTAACATCTGTCCTTCATGCTCTTATGTTCGTGACAAGACCAAACATACTCTCATCCACTGTTCATATTCTTTATCAATCTGGAATCAGTTCACATCCTTCTTTTAGATTGATATATATCCTAGTTGCTTTGTACAAAACTTACTTGACCTCTGGCTTGTTAGGAATCGTGGAAACGAGATGTCAGAAGTACTTTGCCTTTTTTTATTTTTTGGTATATTTAGTATGTTCGTAATATGATCAAATTTCACCACAAAATTCTGCCTGCCATCCAAATCCAACGAATGATGGTTGATGACCGCACTGTCGCGATGCGGTAAAATTAATTAAACCTATCTACCCTTCTAGCTCGTAGAAGTGGTAAGTAGGGTCGATCCCACAGGGAGCAGGAAGACTCTTAGTGTTTAAGTAAATCCTAATACTAGCAACATATATAAATATATAAATAATGGGGGTTTATGAATTGATGTATATTAACTAAGGAACTAAAACAGAAATTAAGCAAATTAACTATGACTTGCTCTACTTATAAAATAACGAATCCCAGCCCTTAATCTTATCTCCCCTTAGTTATTACTACCCTGTGATAGATGCAATTATTAACCAATTTCAACCTTAAAACTCCTACCCCGAGATTAGCAACAAGCTCTGCTAACCTCGTTATCCCTTATGTTTAACTAACCAAAACAAGCTCTTTGGTTAGTCTATCCAGTTGAGTGACCTCAGAATAAGCTCTCTGGATCTCATTAACCGGACGCCTAGAGAACTAGGATAACGGGATAGACACGGTGTGGACCTCGTAAGCTCGGACCCATTCAGACCGAGCTATATACTACCCTAGCGATATCACTCGCTATTCGCTACTAAATGGCTATAGGTTCGTAACAATTACGGATTACGATTATAACCTAGCGTTACTTATGCAATTATAATCCTAGGTGATCAATCTAGCATATAAACACACAAGCATTGAAGGATAAGTAAATAGTATAACAACGTTTTAAGAAATCAACCGATTAATAATCACCGTAAATATCACAAAATAATAACAACTAGGGTTCGACTCGACTAAGGACTGAAATAACCTACTAGCCGCTCATGGCGGTGACAAAAGACAAATTAAACTGAAAATACATAATTGAAAAGACTTAAGGACTAGAAAACCCGAGTATTGTCGATCTTGATTGCTCGTCTCCTTCGGAATCTCTCAATCTTGCTCTCTTCTAATGTTCTCGTCCCCTATTTCCGAGCATAAGGGTCCCTTTTTATAGAGGAAGTCAATTTGGGTTGATTTTGGGCTTTAAAACGGAATTCTTGTGGCCCAAGGATTAATTAACCGCCTTAACGGGCCGCGACCACGCTCATGGGCCGCGCCCGCGCCCGCTCCTGGTCCAGCACCACGCCGCAGCCGCGCAAGTCTGCCTCGGCCGTGCCACTTGCCCAGACTTTTCTGCTTATTCCTTCACTTGGACCGCGGCCGCGCCATTTTGCCGCGGTCGCGGAACTCTGTTCTTCATTTTCCGGCGATTTTTCCATCCTTTTGACATCCGGGCTTCATTTCCTCGTTGTGCATCCGGCCGAGTACGAATACTTAGCCTTAAATCACATATTTAGCTCAAAATGAAAACACAAACGTCAAATAGTCCAAAGGTACTAATACAACCCAAATACTCTCCATTCTACACGCAAACATCACAATTCATCACTCTAACAGACTTATAAAGTGCATAAATAAACGCGTGTACCAAAATCCCCCAAACTTAACCCTTTGTTCGTCCCGAACAAATCTAAATCAAACAACAATCAAGACACGGGTTTTAAGGCACTTTAAGTGGCAATTACGAGTTTCAGAAAGGTTTTCCAATAAAACATAGCAACATGATGTAACCGAGCATATTTGACAGAGCAACTTCAACTACTTTCATTGCTTATGATTTTCAACAATTGATCCTCACCGGAATTGTGTATCACTCTTCTCTCAAGTGTTTAAGGTATGCAAAGTACTACACTCACACTGACTTATATGCAACGACCACCATATGCTTGCCTATTATTTAAGTCGGACCTAGTGCTCAACATGTGTGGCAAAGAATCAAAAAGGTCTTTAATTCGGTTGTAATAAAGGCTTAGGTAAGGTAGGATAAAATTTGGATGAAAGTGACTAAAATGTGGACTAACCGAGTTATTCCTACTCAACCACCCCTCAAAACAATCACTCCCATCTCACTCTCCCAATCTCAGTACATCACCCCAAGGGATGACTTCTTCTCCCCACGTCCGCATCCTTTACAACCAAGTGCTTCTCTTTTTTCTCAATTTTTTTTTTTTTTTTAACGTGGGTACCACATTTTCTGGGACTACCCGATTTTTTTTTTTTTTTTTTTCTAACTAAGCACTTTTCTTACTCCCATCCTCATTTCTTTTCTTGCTTTTGCATTGTACACATTAACAAGTCTAAGCTTTTTAGCACATAGGATGGAAACCTTCTTGAATTCTCTATCACCAATTCCCTTTTCATTTCTCATTTCACTCACCTTTTTCAGCCCATAGGAATCCCAAATAACATTCCCAACTACCTCTCCTTTCGCCTCCCTCTTAACTAGGTTAGTCCAATAAGGTCAAAGGCCAATTGGAAAGATATTCGGCTTGTAATATTCGGCTAACAAGTGATAGGCTCACGGCTCAACTGGGCTAACTAAGGGAAATTACTTTTTCAAGTTTGCGGTCAAAAAGGTAATTATGTTGAATGTCTGAAATAGGCTAATCAAGAAATGCCTAAGATCACTTTCTAAGCCACAACACACATTGACTTATTCACGACAGACATGCAAGGCAAGTTCTAGGGTCTATATGCACATAATCAATGAAAATCACACCGAAAGAATTTGTACAAGTTACTCCAAGACTGGAGGTACAGAATAGGCTCAAAGTCCTCACAAGGCAATTTTACTGATCAATGTTGCGAATTACAGCTCAATTTCATATCCATTACCCGTCATGCTCTATCATATGCTATTCAAAACAAGTTTTAACAACAATCATCATGAACTCATTGCCAACTTATCATCACCTTAATGTGTTAATTTTATCTTTACAGCACAATTCAGTTTTCTTTTCCCTTTCTAGACTCAATCTAAACTCTACCAAAATAAACACAATAAATCATAAAGACTCCACAAAACAACATAACGAAATAGATGACTACGGCTCACATGCCCACATACTATCAATGGCACACAGGCCCAATCCTCAACTAATGGCTCACAGGCCCAACAACAAAATAGAAACGGACAGCATATTAGAAACGCTGCCAAGTCGCCCCACGTCACACCCCCGTCCCCTAAACTTGGTTGAAAACCAGAGTTTGAGGGAAGAAAAAGTGGTGCGGCTTGGTACGTACTTACAGTGCTTTACTGAGGCGGCAGCGGGGGTGGATGCCCCCTTGTCCCCAAAAGGACTGCATGTATTTCCACTGAGTTTCTTGCTGCCTCTGCCATTCCTGCTGTTGCTCTGACCACGTCTGCATCTGTGCCCGACGATCATCCTCCGTCTTGTGTTTTATGGTAATCCTTATTATGTAAAAATGCAAAAACATGAAAGAGAACTAATCTAATGCTGAAAAAAAACGAAATAAAAAAACGAAATAAATAAAAAAAACCGTAAACATCGGGTTGCCTCCCGACAAGCGCTGTTGTTTTACGTCGTTGGCTCGACGGCTGCATGTTCCCTTAGCGTTTGTGCCAAGGTGGTTTCCACATGGGCCCAGACCAATTCAGGCACTTTACCCCATTCCGCCTTTCATCTTCCTTTTTACGATGCCGCACCAATGCGGACCAATTCAGCTTACTCCTGCACCTATTCTCACAATCTTTCTCAACCACAGGGTTAGTCGCATCAGGTAAGAAAATAGAATTAGCATCTTCAGGATGTCTGATAGCATCATAAATATTCAACTTAACCATATGGCCATCAAATTCCATACTCAGAGTCCCCTTACCTACATCAATCTTTGTTTGGGCGGTGTTCAAGAACGGCCGCCCTAACAAAATTGGGGAAGATGTGGTGGAATCTCCTTGCATGTCTAGAACGTAAAAGTCAGCGGGAAATACTAGTTCACCTACTTCTACTAAGACATCTTCAATTAGACCATCGGGATATGTATTACTACGATCTGCTGACTGAATTACTATCCTAGTTTCTTTCAGTGGTCCTAGTTTTAATGCATGAAATATCGCTCTTGGCATTACATTAATGGATGCTCCTAGGTCTAACATGGCTCGTTCAATGTTTGTGCCCTCTATTCTACATGGAATGACAAACATACCTGGGTCCTTACTTTTTGGTGGCATCTTCTTTTGGAAGATTGCTGAGACGTTTTCTCCCATCAGGACCTTTTCGTCCCCCTTGAGTTTACGCTTGTTGGTACATAGCTCCTTTAGGAACTTGGCGTATCTGGGGATCTGCTTGATAGCATCAATCAAGGGAATGTTGATGTCAACCTTGCGAAACACCTCTAATATCTCCTTCTCTTTGTCAGGTCGTGTCGGTTTGATCATACGACTGGGGAAAGGAAGTGGCGGAGGCGGAATGGATGCAGAATGTGTCGATTTCTGCTGAACAGGGGCCGCGGCCGTGCTGGGTTGCCGCGGTCGCGCAACTTCCACAGATAATTTCTCTTCAGGAACGTCGAGTTGGCCGCGGCCGCGCATGTCTGCCGCGGTCGCGGCTCTGTCTGCGGCTGTCCTCTCCGAAATGTCGTTCTTATCATCTTCCAATGGTTGCCCGGGCTTCTTAAGCTCTCCAAGCTGGTTACCACTCCTCAATGTGATGGCACTGACATTTCTAGGGTTCATTTCAGGTTGTGATGGCAGTTTGCCACTTTGCATATTCTCTAGTCGACTTATAGCGGTTGCCATCTGGCTCATCTGTGTCTCGAGATTTTTGATGCTTGATGTTGCATCCTTTTGAAATTGCACAGTGTTTGTTGCTAAAGTCTTCACAATATCCGCCAAGGATGAGTCAGGTGCTTGTTCAGCTGGCTGCTTTGTGTAATACATACCTCTAGGTGGTGGAGGTCTGTTTTGCCCACTTGACTGGCCTTGCTGATTTCCATAGCTGAAATTCGGATGATCCCTCCATCCTGGGTTGTACGACTGGGAATATGGGTCGTACTTTCGGCCTTGGAAGTTTCCAGTTCCGACAGCATTGGCGTGTGCTTCTAGCTCATTACCTAGAACTTAGCAATTATCGGTTGTGTGATCGGTAGTATCACATATTCGGCAGGGTCGGGTATTTGAGCTCCCCCCCAAAACAGCCTTCTGGACCATTTTGGTAAGCTGATCAATCTTCGCATCCATTTGAGAATCGTTCACCTCCCTCACTATCCGTGTTGAAACATCCCGTGTCCCGAATTGTTGAGTCTTAGCCGCCATTTTCGAAATGAGTGCTCTAGCAGCTGTCGGGGTTTTGTCACATAGGTCTCCCCCACTGGCAGAGTCCAGCATGTTCCGGTTTGACTGCGTCAGCCCTTCATAAAAGTACTGAATGAGCAACTGTTCTGTGATCTGATGCTGGGGACATCTAGCCACCAGCTTTTCAAAGCGTTCCCAATACTCGTACAAAGTTTCTCCGGGCAGTTGTACCGCTCCACTGATTTCCTTCCGGATGTTCGTGGCCTTAGATGCCGGAAAGTACTTCTCCAAGAACTGGGTCTCCATTTCCTCCCAAGTTTTTATAGATGCTGAGGGTAGGTAGTAGAGCCAATCCTTGGCCATATCCTTCAGAGAAAAAGGAAATGCCCGCAGTTTTATCTGTTCTTCAGTGACTTTCGTCGGCTTCATACTCGAACAGACGATGTGGAACTCTTTCAGATGTTTGTGTGGGTCTTCTCCTGCTAACCCATGGAAAGAGGGTAACATGTGAATTAACCCTGATCGGAGTTCGAAAGTGGTGTCCTCCCCCAAGTCAGGGAAGGTTATGCATAGAGGCTGGTGAGTAGTGCCAGTGGTGGCCAATTCCCGCATAGTCCTTTCGGCTGCCATTGCTTCTTGCTCAGGTTCAGACGCGGAATTCTCGGTGGCGAAGGGTAAGGCTTCAAATTCTTCTAGATTCTCTCTTGCTTGTCTTCTCAGGATGCGATCTCTACGAGTTATTTCAGGGTCGAAAAGCAATTCTTTATTTTGGCGTGAACGAGTGATCATTCACTGCTAAAACAAAAAGAAACTTAAGTGAGTTCAAGTGTAACGCAAATACTAAAAGAAATAGAATTACGAGACTCAATATAGAACTAATAAAAATAAACACTTAAAATCTTGCACCGCTCCCCGGCAACGGCGCCAAAATTTGACCGCACTGTCGCGATGCGGTAAAATTAATTAAACCTATCTACCCTTCTAGCTCGTAGAAGTGGTAAGTAGGGTCGATCCCACAGGGAGCAGGAAGACTCTTAGTGTTTAAGTAAATCCTAATACTAGCAACATATATAAATATATAAATAATGGGGGTTTATGAATTGATGTATATTAACTAAGGAACTAAAACCGAAATTAAGCAAATTAACTATGACTTGCTCTACTTATAAAATAACGAATCACAGCCCTTAATCTTATCTCCCCCTAGTTATTACTACCCTGTGATAGATGCAATTATTAACCAATTTCAACCTTAAAACTCCTACCCCGAGATTAGCAACAAGCTCTGCTAACCTCGTTACCCCTTATGTTTAACTAACCAAAACAAGCTCTTTGGTTAGTCTATCCAGTGAGTGACCTCAGAATGAGCTCTCTGGATCTCATTAACCGGACGCCTAGAGAACTAGGATAACGGGATAGACACGGTGTGGACCTCGTAAGCTCGGACCCATTCAGACCGAGCTATATACTACCCTAGCGATATCACTCGCTATTCGCTACTAAATGGCTATAGGTTCGTAACAATTACGGATTACGATTATAACCTAGCGTTACTTATGCAATTATAATCCTAGGTGATCAATCTAGCATATAAACACACAAGCATTGAAGGATAAGTAAATAGTATAACAACGTTTTAAGAAATCAACCGATTAATAATCACCGTAAATATCACAAAATAATAACAACTAGGGTTCGACTCGACTAAGGACAGAAATAACCTACTAGCCGCTCATGGCGGTGACAAAAGACAAATTAAACTGAAAATACATAATTGAAAAGACTTAAGGACTAGAACATTAGAAGAGAGCAAGATTGAGAGATTCCGAAGGAGACGAGCAATCAAGATCGGCAATACTCGGGTTTTCACAAGCTTAGACTTGCTTTTATAGCTAACTTACTGCCCGTTGGCTTTTGAAGTGGAAGCTGGATTCTTGTAACAGGTTGGCAAATTCCTTTGCAAATCAAAAGAGGGAAAAAATTGGTCTTAGTAAAATGGCATCCCCCAGATGATGATTTTTTTAAACTAAAAACTGATGGGGCTAGTAAAGGGAATTCTGGACCTACAGGTTCAGGAGGATTGATTCGTAACAAACATAGCAAACTTATAGCTGATTTCTGAAAATTCTTGCATGTTAATGACAATATAACTGTTGAATTACCTGCCATTATCGAAGGGCCTTACTCTTTGGAAAAATTTGGGTATAATGAAAGTATGGCTTGAAGTGGATACATTCGCTGTTATTTGCATGTTAAGAAGTGATGTAGTTGGTGACTGGAAGCATGAACAACTTTTTTGCAAAATTTTCGAAACTTGCAAATGATATGATATTGTGGGTTTCCCAAATCCACAGGAAAGGAAACAAGACAGCGGACTACTTGGCAAACAAAGCAATCCAAGAAGAAAGTACTCTTGAATTTTTTGAAAAATAGAGAAATATAATAGAATTAAGAGATTCATTTCTGTAGATGCTTTAGGGTTGACCAACTTTAGATTTCATTAACTCTTCCCATTTGTAATGGCAGATTGTACTTGTGGTTGTAATTTTCAGAATTGATTCAATATATAGGTTGGAAATCTGTCTAATCTCCCCATCATCTGATGGACTGACCAAAAAGAACTAATAATAATTCTTCTTTTAAAATTAAAATAACATCTTAGTTGATCCAAAAGATCTAAAGTTTATCTGTTTAAAGCCGAGGAGTGTCAATTTATTATTGCTTGAAATAAATAAAATAATGAAAAATAAGTGAAAGAAGAAAATTTGATCTTCCGAATATATTAAGAAAGAATGGTAATTTATCATGAAACTCAACTCACCATGAAAGTATATAACGTGGCAATTAATTCAAATTCAATACTTTCTCCGTCTCAATTAATTTTTCCTATTTTTCATTTCGATCCGTTTCACCTAACTTTTCACACCCTTAAAAAGGAAATTTCTCTCACAATCTTCACACTTAATCTCCACCTTTAAAAAAGTAAAAGAAAAATATATATATATATATTTTTTTTCTTAACATTCGTGTTCGTGTCCGATCAACTGCAAAAAGTTAATTGAGACGGAGAAAGTATATGGTGAAATTATAGCAAATGTCCTCGGTGAGTACACGTATTTTTTAGGCTGTGGCGTGTAAGGCATTCAATTTCCAGCGCAATTTAGGAATAAAAAGAATTAAAAGTTGGTGAAATCTGTAAGGCTGACGCATGGCTTTGCTACATTTCAGAAACGTGGACCATAATCTCGTGAAGAACTTGCATGGAATCTCCAGGAAATCCAATTTTTATTTCAGAAGACATTTTGAGAAAAACAGAGGAAAAAAAAGAAAAAAAAGAAGCAGCAGGTCCAACTATCATTATCATTGAGACTGAGTCCCAAATGCATCATTTTGTTCATACGAAATTGCAGCAGAGAACTTAGCACCATCATAGCTGAAATTGCCCAAGAAATCTCTGTACCAAGTAGCAGAGAGCTTCGGATTCCTGTCCAATGTTTGACGATCCGCGTAATATAATCCGAATTTAGGACCAAATCCACTTGCCCATTCGAAATTATCCATCAAGCTCCATATCAGATATCCACGCACATCAGCCCCGTCCCTGCCAATTTCGACCAACGAGTATATGACGATTAACCATATTTCCTTTTTGTGCATATGCAAATCAATAAAAGAATACTTCACTACATAAATTAAGACTATGAAATAAGGCCTCTCTGCATATTCATTAAAGTGCCTTATAGCTTGTGCAAGATGCGCAAGATAAGACCGGTGATAATGAATTCTCTTGATATCATGAAGGTTATCGTTGTCGTTGTTTCCATTGCTGGGAGAACAATAACCTAAGAGTACCATAAACAAATAAGCAAAATACATCTGCCACATTTATGTTCGACGGACAAATTAATGCATCTAGCGTACCGTTTTCAGTGACAATCATTGTTTTGTTATTGTATCTCTCCTTTGCGTAGCGTACAATATCTTCCATGCCTCTCGGAACAACGTACAACTGAGGAATTCCCATCTACAAGAGACGATCTTTAACAAATTAGTGTAAACAAAAGAATACAAAAATAACCTGCATTGTCAATACAGAAAAAAAAAGAAGGATTAGAGATTAAAAGATGAAGAAACGCACTGGTTCTCCAATCGGAACACCATTTCGCTCTCCAGTAGTGTGCACAAACCCCTGGATTGCACGATCACTGCCTTCAGGACAACTAGAGTGGATACAATCCTTTGCATAAAGTGTGCCGTAATGGTTTATCCCTATAAAGTCTAGGCTGTCTCTTAAAAGAGCCTTTTCTCTAGACGAAAACCTTGGCAATTCGCTTCCATGATAGTTCTTCATTTCTGTAGGGTAATCCCCGAGTATGAGTGGATCCAACACCCTTTTAATGATGGAAGAAAAATCATATATATCATTATAGAGAAAACATACATTATTTTTCTTTTTTCTTTTGTTAATGTAAACTTACCAAGCAACATCGAAAGCTAAGGCTCTATCTGCAGCTTCCTTGTCGGCCTTGCTATCTGTCATTGGCACAAACATGAATGCGTGTACAGTAATGCCTAATACACCATCCACTTTAGACTGCATCAATAGAAACAAATTTAGATCTATTAAACACCTTTAAATTCGTATTCAAGGTTACTGATACTTGCCTTGATCTGTTCGCGATACAACTTAGCAGCTTTGGCATGGGCCAATAACATATTATGCACTGCTATCAGAGGCTCAACATCAGAATTTCCATCGATACAGTTGCCGAAAGGAGGTGAACATCGACCAGGTGGGAATCTAGGCATTTGATATGCCAATTTTGCGTAAATGTTGGGCTCATTGATTGTAATCCAATATTTCACTCGATCACCAAATTTCTCAAAACATGTTTTAGCAAAATATACATACTCTTCCCTATTCACAATTTAAAAAAAAATAATCACTTAACAAACAACATTCATGGCTACAAAATGCTATTTCATTTTATGAACATGTGTGTGTGCTTACTGCATGAGAGGACTAAGCCAGCCCCCAAATCTATCTTGGAGTTCTTGAGGAAACTCATTGTGGAAAATTGTCACAAAAGGCTCAATACCTGATTTCGATCATATTAATTAGGTAACGATTGAAACAAATTATTCATTTAGTTTAAATAAGATCAGCATTAATTAGCAAAGTACCTCTTAGTAGGAGATTATCTATTAAGTTGTTATAGAAGAGAACACCTAGTTGGTTAACCTCACCAAAACTTCCTCCTACAATATTCATAATCAACAAATCACAACCCCGTTATATATATGTATATACAAAACATGTACACAAACACTTGTGTGTGTGTTATGGAAAACTGCAAACTTGAAATAAATATGAAAACGAAGGTTCATACTAGGAAGAAGTCTACTCCATGAAACCGAGAAGCGGTAAGCAGTCAATCCAAGTGAATTCATAATCTCAATATCTTCCTGGTATTCGTTAATAATAAGGAAACAAGAAAAAGAGTTAGAACGTTAAATCACAAGTTCAGATGATCTTCGATCTTAATTAATACCCAGTTCATTCCTAAATACCAGTTCTTTTAGACTTTGTAGAATAATTAAATGCTTTTAAAATGGACAAATATACCTCCTATGTAATTCATCTCTATCATCCTAAATTCATTTTTTCCTTGGGTTCAATGAGATATATTTATAGTTACACTAATTCTCTTGTATACCAGGTGCACAAATAGATCCGTACTATTTGAATTAAAGGACAAATCGGTGAAAATGTATCATTGTTTATACGAAAATATATTATTTATTCTAAAGAAAGATATTACCTTTAAGCATAAACACTAATTTATTTTCAGCATGATATACTTCTCGGAACACGTAATATTTTCAATATAAACATTAATACTTCGTAAAAAACTGTCAATAACCCGAATTAGTGAATTACACAGATGTTACCGGTGTACAAGAGGACAACTTCTATGGGTAATATTGCAAGCAACATGGTTTTTTTTTTTTTTTTTTTTTCTTGGAACAGAGTGATTTTTCTAAAACGGGTAGTATTAGGAAGTGATGGAATCATAAGAAAAAATCTGGAAATAATACCATACCATGTAACGGTGGTAATGATCATCTGCTATATCAGCATTGCTCCCATCTTCTATATTTCCTGACAATTTCAAGCATATCCAAACTCAAAACCCGAAGAGAAAATAAAAAATAGAGAATTAATAATGACAAAAAATTGCAACAGATTAGCTTAATTTACCTTGAATATGGCAAAAAACATCCCAGTTGCTTAGGCTCTTACCATCTTCAAGAACTGCTCCTTCCACCTACCATAATATCTTCTAAAAACTATAAATTCTTGAAAAAAGAAATTTAAAAAATGAGAGAAGGAAAAAAGAAGACACACACACACTTGATAGGAAGAAGTGGCAGCTCCAAAGAGAAATCCATTCGGAAAATCAGATCTTTTGATGTCAATTTGGTCTTCATCAATGGAGGATTTGACAGTAGAAATTAGTGACAGAATTATAATATAGAAATGGATGAAATGATTGCATGTTGATTTCAGTTTCTCCATTTGCTCCAGTGTTGTCTCTGTTCTTCTAACAAACAGAACATCAGATTATATACAAAATACAGGACACATTGCAATTGCAAACATCATAGAAATTATTTGAGTAACTTAGGCGGTGTATCTCTTTGAAAAAGAAAACTTAGACGGTGCATCTAATTTCAAAGGTATTAATAGCATCTATTCGGAAATGTATTATATTAAAGGATGATTTTTTTTTTATAAATAAATACTCCCTCCATCCCGCTGTAATTTGTACCCTTTTCTTTTTCGGTTGTTCCATCCTATTTTGCACACCCCTAAAATGGAAAAGAATCTTACAATCTCCATCCTTAAAATCTCTACTATCAATCTTCATCTTTAAAAAAGTCAAAAATTTCACAAAATATATTTTTTCTTAATATACGCGTCGGAGTATGTGTGCAAATTAAGTCGGGACGGAGGGAATAACACCTTTAAATATAAACAGTGATAATTAATTGAGAGGAAAATGGACGCAACCAACTAATTCTTAATGTTTTCTCTGTGGCTTTTACGTTGACCTCCTTTTTAATCATTGATATCCTTTATTTAATAACTAATCGCAATCATCATCATCATAAAAGTATAAATTGTTTCCTATTTTTTGTAATACCTATATAACTAAATATAAATTTAAGTAAGTTGAGTAATTTATAAGGATCAATATATCCAATATATTCAAATTAAAATACCTAATTTTAATCCTATTTAATACTTAATTCATAATTCTATTTAATCATATATAATTTGTAATAGCAAGTCTCTACGTTTAGAAAATTGGTATCCGATAATTAATTTTTTTTCCTGAGATTATGTGTCTTTTTATTTATTTATATTTTGTTATCATTAAGAATGTTATAGTCATTTTATAATAGTATTTTAATCTATTAATCATTTGATTTTGTTAAAAAAATTATTGAGCTGAGGATAATCGCTTCCAATAAGTTCGTCTCCAACTTATTATATCTTCTGTTTGTCTAATGTATTCATCCATGACACCACTCTTTCATTAATCGTTTAAAGATGTGGTTTCACTGATTGTATACAACTATTTAATTACGCAAACAAAAATACCACTAAAAGCATATATTTAGTGGGTAAATTGGTGCTTTAATTTATTTTCATAAAGCCATGAAACAATTGCTAGTTTATATTTAAATTTATATTTAATAATATTTTCTTGTTACTAACTTTCTGTGCGTGAGTGCATTACACAAATAATTACTTCGTTATGGTAACCATTTTATTCTCTCCTTTTCTCTCCCTTCCTCTCTCTCTTTTGGTTTTAATTCCGGTTACCTTGAAGAAATGCAAGCTTTGTCGCTACTGTTGCAGCTTTCCTTATTAATTCATTAGCTTAGTTGGCATTAGTAAGTTGTATTGCTGAGGTGTCATAATATGATTGGTTTGAACACCTCAGCTTGGCCAATAGGATTAGCTGATAGTATCATATAAATACTTGTATTCACGGCTCATTAGTGCAACATTTTACAGATAAAAATTCAGTTCAAAATCAGGGGAAATATTTTTCCTCTCAAAACTTCATGGCTTAATTTCTACATGGTATCTAGAGCAGTGTTGAATCAATGGTGAATAACCAAGTTCCACCGTTAAAGACCAATGCCTGGCCGGCGCTTACTGCCAATCAAAATCATCGGCGAAATTGCAGAATACGACTAATGATCCGTTCCATCTTGACGGATCGGATCATCCAGGGATGAAGCTGGTTACAACTCCACTAACTGGTAACAATTTCTTGCTATGGAGCAGAGCCATGCGAATTGCGTTATTAGCCAAGAGTAAGCTAGGATTTGTAAACGGACAAGTTAAACCACCAGCTGAAGAAGAGGCCTTCGAGCAATGGCAGAAGGCGGACAACATGGTAATGTCTTGGATTCTGAGTTCTATGTCGAAAGAGATAGCAGATGCATTTCTATATGCGGAATCGTCAAAGAAGCTATGGGATAATGTTACTAGACGGTTCGGGCAATGCAACGGACCACAACTGTATCAAATTCAAAGGGAGATTGCAAGTATTTCACAAGGTAACACTTCAATTGCAGATAAATCTGTTAATGCCAATGCCAATATGCAAATGTGAAGCTGGTGAAAAGTGGCTTGAGATAGATAGAAATAATAAATTGATGCAATTTCTGATGGGGCTCAATGATTCTTATGACGATATTAGAAGTCAAGTATTGATCATGGATCCGTTACCAGATATAGATAAGGCGTATTCGATGATTTTACGGGTAGAGAAACAACGTAGTGTTAAGGAAGTATATTCGGATAATGCTGATGGGATTGCTATGTTCACTAGAATCAACTCGCAAGGAAGAGGTGGAACAGGCAAGGGTAATTTCAATTCTGGAAGAGGAAATTCAGGAATGGGTAGAGGCAGAGGTACTGGAAGAAAATCGAAGGAAGAAAGAGCAAAATTAATTTGCGAGCACTCTTAGTTACCTGGTCATAAAATAGGAGAATGCTTCAAATTGAAAGGCTACCCCGACTGGTACTTTAAGCCAAAGGAAGAGCGATATCACAATCAAGCTAACATGGCTGGGAGTGTACACAGTAGTTCATCAGGTTCTAGCTCAAACTATAGCAAGCAATCTACCCCTGTTGCTGATATTACAACCATAGTGCAACAAGAATTAGCTAAACTTCTTGGAAATAAAAGTGTGTCAACTACTGGAACAGAAGTCACTCGTATGGATAAAGGAGAGTCATTCTTTGCTTTCACTTTGCTTGAAGAATTACAGAAGGGGTCGTGGATTATAGACACCGGGGCAAGCAGACACATGTGTGGAGACATGTCCATTATGCAAAATCTTACTCTCCTTAAAGATAAGGCTCCAATATACTTACCTGATGGAACACAAAAATGGGTGTCTTACAAGGGTCAAGTATCTATCTCACCAAAGATAATCTTAACAAATGTCCTCTATGTCCCTGATTTCAGATTCAATTTATTGTCTATTCCACAGCTGGCTGTTACTCTGAATGTCAGAGCGATTTTTCTTCCTACACATTGTGAATTACATAAAGTGGACACAGATGAATTGTTGGCTACTGGTCCTCTGATGGGACGATTATATGTGTACAAGAAAGATGCCATAAAGCAGATTGACATCTCCCCAAGTCTCTCTGTTGGTCATTTTCATGATTTGTTTACTGTTTGGCATAAGAGACTAGGGCATGCTTCACCTAGTACTCTTCAACACCTCAATTTTCTGAAGCATGTGTATACTCCGGAGGTATTACAAAGCCATAAAGGATGTGATGTATGTCACATGTCCAAACAACATAGAGTTGTTTTCCCTATCAGCAGCATACACTCAAGCAGAATTTTAGAGCTTCTACATGTCGATATATGGGGACCGTGTCATCAACCAAGCCTCACTAATACACCGTATTTCCTCACTATAGTTGATGACTACAGTAGAGTTACCTGGGTCTGTCTACTCAGCAGCAAAGGACAAGCAGTTAAGTGCCTCCGAACCTTTCTTAAAATGGTTACTATCCAGTATGAGAAGACTATTAAGATTGTAAGGACTGACAATGGGGCCGAATTTCTGAGCGAAGATTGTCAAGACTTGTTTCATACCATGGGTATTTTACATCACAAGACGTGTGTTTACACACCCCAACAAAATGGGGTGGTGGAGAGGAAGCATCGACATTTGCTCGATGTAGCTCGAGCTCTTATGCTAGAATCTGGTGTTCCTAACTACTTCTGGTCCTATTCTATTTTAGCTGCTGCATTTATTATCAATCGGCTACCTACAGTCGTGCTTTCTTGGAAGACTCCTCATGACGTGCTCTTTGATAAAGAACCAGATTTCGAGCTGATGAAACCATTCGGATGCTTGTGTTATGCTACCAATGTTTATCCTCATAAAGGAAAGTTTGACACAAGAGCTCATAAATGTATTCTTGTGGGATATCCACCAAGGCAAAAGGGCTATAAATTGTTCACCCTTGACGATCATTCCGTTTTTTGTCTCAAGGGACGTGGTCTTTGCGGAACATATATTTCCCTATAAGTCATCCCCTCGCTCCGAGGAGGTTCATTCACCTCTACCTTTACCAGCTCAAGAGGTCACGGTCCCACCAATCTCCTCTCCACATCAGCTACATCACTCGGAAGCTGTTCCACTTCGACGGAGCAGCAGGGTTGTACAACGACCCGCATATCTTCAGGACTATGTTCAAACTACTGCTGCTGACTCTTACCTTCCCACTGATTTGGTAGATTTGGAACATAGCTATGGAATTTTTATGGCCAATGTGTTTCAAGCAGATGAACCTACGAGCTATGAAGAGGCCAAAAACAAGTCTCACTGGCAAGAAGCTATGACAAAGGAGCTGCAGGCCCTCGAAGAAAACCACACTTGGGAACTCACCACACTTCCTCCCAATAAAAAAGCCATCGGTTGCAAGTGGATTTTCAAAACTAAGTTGAATCCCGATGGTACGATGGAACGTTATAAAGCTCGTTTAGTCGCTAAGGGGTATCATCAAGTACAAGGGATCGACTATATGGAAAGTTTTTCTCCGGTTGCCAAGCAAGTGACGGTTCGATTCTTTATTGCTCTTGCCACTATCAAGCAGTGGCCCCTCTATCAACTTGATATAAAACAATGCATTCTTGCATGGTTTCTTGACCGATGAATTATACATGACACCTCCTGCCGGTTATGTGAAAGCAGCACCAGGGCAGGTATGTAAGTTGCTCAAGAGCCTTTACGGCCTCAAGCAAGCTTCCCGACAATGGAACGCCGAATTTTGTGATAAACTACTGACTATTGGCTTTACACAATCTTCTCATGATCATTGCTTGTTCACTTGGCAGCGTGGTTCGAGTTTCATGGCCTTAATAGTTTATGTCGATGATGTTTTGCTTACTGGGATTTCAGACGCTCCCTTCACTGAGTTCAAGCAGTTTTTAGACAACGTTTTTTCCATCAAGGATCTTGGCTTTGCTAAATACTTCCTCGGTGTTGAAATTGCTCGCACCACAGCAGGTACCTCTTTGAATTAACGCAAATATGTTTTAGATATCCTTAAAGACGCGAATATGCTCACTTGCAAACCTGCTTCGACTCCTTTCCCACAAGGGCTGAAGCTCTCTGGTTCTCACGGTACTTTGTTTACAGATCCAGATCGATATCGCTGTTTGGTCGGACGATTGCTATATCTCAACCTTACCCGGCCAGACTTGACTTATGCCGTACAACAGTTGAGTCAATTCGTTACTTCCCCTCGTAGTTCCCATTGGGAAGCTGCTCAACATGTTTTACGCTATTTGGAAGGAACTCCCGCTCGTGGTATTTTCTTTCCTGTTGCCTCTACACCTGATCTTCAAGCTTATGCAGATGCTGATTGGGGTTCCTGTCTGGATTCCCGCCGTTCCCTTACGGGCTATTGTATATTTCTTGGTACCTGCCTCATTTCCTGGAAAACAAAAAAGCAATCGACGGTTTCGCGCAGCTCTGTTGAGGCAGAGTACCGTGCCTTAGCGTCTACCATCTGTGAACTAGTTTGGTTGGATTTTCTTACTCGTGATTTACTTGTGGCTATACCTCGTCCCATTCCTTTGTTCTGTGATAACCAGGCCGCGCTTCACATCATCGAAAACCCTATTTTCCACGAGCGTACTAAGCATATTGAGATAGATTGTCACTTGGTCCGGGACAAGGTCAAGGCTGGTTTTCTACGACTTTTGCACGTTGGTACCACCAGTCAATTGACTGATATCTTTACTAAGCAGCTCGCTGGCCCGCTATTTGCCTGGATTTTGTCCAAGTTTCGCTTGACACCACCAATCTCAACTTGAGGCGGGGGTGAAGAAATGCAAGCTTTGTCGCTACTGTTGCAGCTTTCCTTATTAATTCATTAGCTTAGTTGGCATTAGTAAGTTATATTGCTGAGGTGTCATAATATGATTGGTTTGAACACCTCAGCTTGGCTAATAGGATTAGTTGATAGTATCATATAAATACTTGTATTCACAGCTCATTAGTGCAACATTTTACAGATAAAAATTCAGTTCAAAATCAGGGAAAATGTTTTCCCTCTCAAAACTTCATGGCTTAATTTCTACATCTCATCGGTAGCATTGTGTTTTCACTAATTGTATCTTTCAGTGTGTGTACTAATGAATTTATCACATAGAACAATTCATCTTAAATAGAAGTATATCTATGGTACACGTCATTTATACATGTATTTTAGATCGATTTAGGAACATATTTGATATCATTTAAATGTGTATTTAGTCGAAATGTGCTTAAATTCATTATCTTGATTCAGATGACGTGTTTGTGCTTGTTTTAGTGGCAACCAGGTATAAAAAAATGCTAAAAAGTCCATTTGAACGAAGTTCATATGAAAAACGAACAAGAAAGTTGGAAAAAACAAAGAAGAATTGGAGTTTGAGCAGAACGAGTCAACTCGAACGAGGCCATTTGACAACTCGATCGATACCAAGTTGAAGGAAAAACAACGTAGAGGACAAAAGGGCCTAGCTCGGGCGAGGCCGAGTTACTCAACTTGGGCGAGTTGTCATTACCGGTGCAAGTAGTTGTTTTACGTGTTTTTGTCTTTTTCAAGCTCAGATTCTCCCTACTTGTCCCCAATTATAAATACAAGCCTCCAAGTTCGAAAAGAACACACAATCATCATCGGCGAATTATTTGGAAGCTTGATCGAAGAGTAAGGAAGTGACGAGACGACGATCGGAGAGAAAAATTCGGGGTTTTCTATTTCTTGTCTTTAGTTAATTATTCCAAACATGTTTGTCATTAAATATATTTGGTTTTGACTTTGATTATGAGTAGCTAAACACATATTGTGTTCTAGGGGTAGAAAGTAGATCATGAACAAGTATGTGTTGATTTTATCTTAATTCTAGACTTTAGTTTATGTTTGTTTATCTATGTGTTTGTTTTCTTCCCATAATTTATTGAAAATGATAACTTGAATAATATCTACACGTTTAACGATTTTGTTTCGAGAGAAGAAAATTGTTAATAGACAAACTACACATGGCGAAGTTATCAATATTGTCCGAGAGGAGTGAGCTTTTGGGAGTCTTTAGGATTGGTTAACTTGAGAGGGTGAGTAGTCTTAAATGATCAACAGTCTAACCGGTTCGAGAAAAGGGTTAGTCATTATAAGTGTCGTCTACTAAAGAATATAATCTACTTCTATTATAAAAGTGTGAGTTGTTTCTTACAAAATTTGATTTGCCTATTATATCCTTAATGAATTTTAATTTTTAAGGTTAGTTTGGTAACTATATCTTTAAAGTTTTATTTATAAACTACATCTTTGAATTTTTATTTATGTGGTTAGACAAAATTTGATTTGCCTATTATATCATTAATGAATTTTATTTTTTAAGGTTAGTTTATTAACTATATTCTCAAAGTTTCATTTATTTGGTTAGAGCCCTATATAGTCCATCTATCAATTCATGAATATGATCCCTAAAAAAAAACACGGATATGATATAATTCATCTATTGGCATAAGTTGAACCTACATATTAATCATATTTTATATTTTTCTTTGTTTTTAATAATATGCATTATTTTTATTTATTTTTATTTTTAAGTTTCTTTTTAAATTTCTTATCTCTTTTATAATGAGATTCTTTTATATAATTGTCAAAAAAGAAATTATAGAAAAAAAACCCATTAATTAGAAAATTTTATCACTAATTTAGTGACTTTATTTTTTAAAGTTTTATTTATTTAGTAAGATCCATTTTATAATTGAAATTCATCTCTCAAGTCTCAACTTATCAAATTTTCTATCACATTTCATATAATATATAGTTCAACTGATGACATGAGTTGAACCTAAATATTCATAATATCTTATATTATTATTCCTTTGTAGTAAAATTCATTATATTATTTTTTTATATTTTTATATTTTATTCGATTCTTTATAAATTTCTGATAATTTTTCTAATTGGTTTCTTCTATAATTGAAGAGAAAGGAGAAAGACCAATTAGCACAAATGTACTTACAATAAGTAAAATTATTTTAGTATATGATTCTCGTAATATTGAATAATTGAAGTTACACAAAAGATATTTATGTATTTATAAGAAAATTATTGAAATTTAAACATATTATAGGACTTTAGTAACTCTTAAGTTTGATTTTTTTACTAGGATAATGATTCCAAGACTTTTAATTTTAAATAGTGGTACTTTAGAGTTATTTAGATATTAAATGTTTGCAAAATTATTAAGTTTTGGTGTTTTCATTGTGAAAAAACTACTAAAAGATTTTATGATTAGCAACCAAAAAAAAAAAAAAGAAAAACTATACACATAAAAATTAGAACAATTAAATAATAGTGAAAGTTCTTATTTATCATTTTTCATTTTAGAGATATTTTTTTTTAGGTTACTTTTTCTTTTCAATTTTGATACATAGTTATAATATATATATATATATATACACACTCATTTTACTAATCATAACAAAAAAAAAAAAAGAAAAACAAATTGACGAGACAGCTATAGTGTATCATATTCCTTTTATTTACTCTTAAAATTTTGTGAATCGAACTTTCTCCTTTCTTTACAATTATAAAAGAATCCAATGAAAATACCTATGAAATTTGTGAAGAACTGAAGAAAGTATATAAAAAAATTAAAAAAATGATATAATGTATATTACTAAAAAGGAATAAGAATATAATATATTATGAATATTAAAGTACTTTACTTTATGATTCTCAAAATATTAAATAATTGAAATGTACACAAAATATATTTATATATATATATATATATGTATATGTATAAAATTAGAGAAAATTAAACATAATTTAGTAGGAACTTAATAGCTCCAAACTTTGACTTCTTTATAAGGTGAATGACCACAAGAATCTTAACTTGCAATAGTGGTATACCATAAAGGTATTTAGGTATTGAATGTTATATTAAGTTTTTGTATTTTCATGGCGAAAAAGTACTAATAGATTTTAGGATTAGCAACAAGAAGAAAAAATCATATACATAAAAATTAGAACAATGAATAATAGTGAAAGCTCTTCTTGATTTAATTTATCATCTTTAATTTTCTGGAGATAATCTTTTTAGTTTACTTTTTTTTTTTTTAATTTAGGTACAGTACGTAGCTATAACATCTATATACTCAATCCAATAACTACAACAAAACAATGATAGTGCATTATATAATATTTAATTTACCATAATATATGAATGACTCAAAATTAATGATACTTACATGATAAAATATTTAAAATATGTAAAATGTAATAGTTTAATATGATTTCAATAGTTATAAGAATGACTTCATAGTCGAATAATTGACACAAGATTGTTGACATATGGTCGTACTTATATTTTTCTATTATATAAAAATAATTGAAAGTTAAATTTAAAAAATGCCAATAAAGAATTATTTTGAAAAAAAATAGATGAGATTAAATTAAATCTTTTATTCTATTTAAAAAAATGTACACATTATATGTCAGAACAATATGTAAATGTTCACAGTGATTTATATTACTATGTATAAATTATTGACACATTCTTACATAATGTTTGGTCATAAATAAAAATAGTCAACTCTTATTATAAGTATAAATTTTTTTTTTTTGACATTCTATTATAAATATAAACTAGAATAATACTTATCAAATAGTTACAATTTATTTGTCTAAATTTGAATATTATAAATTTGCTACTTGCAATAATCTCTCTAATTTTCTAAAATTATTGAAGTATCATTATCACAACATGGAGAAACAATAATAGAATTTATAAGTTATATAAGTTATCTAATGAAAAATAAAATTTGAATATAGAATATTTAGACTAAAGTGTAAATTATTGAATTGATCAAGTGTTAGAGCTTAATGCGAATAGTAACTTAAACTTCATTGTAATATAAACTTGAAGCAAGTACTAAAATCAAGAATAAAATGACTTGCATGTGAAATCCTTGAGGTTATATTTTAAAATTAACTTTTGAGTGAGTAAAAAGACATGATAGGAAATTGCATGTTTTTTTGTGTATACCACTTAATTTATTAAAGTCCAACAATAGAAAATAATGTCAAAACAATTGAATAAGAACTATATGATAATTAAATGAATAGAAGTGAGAAAATGCATTGTGAAGAAAGATAATACAAACTTATGAATAAACTTTATTATTAGTAGATATAACTTTATTAACATAATGAAAAAAATTATAAAAAAACTAACGTAAAAATTATAAATACTAAAGGGTCTAAGTGAATTTTCATTATAAAGAAAACTATGATTGCGAATTTTATTGAATTCAAAAAGTATCCGATAAAGTCATTTATATATATATATATATATATATATATATAAATGGAGAAAAGTGGTAAAAGTAGCTTATATATGAAATCAGTAAAAGATATATATGAAGATATAAAAACTATAAATGCATCGGTAGTGACATTGTGTAAATTTAAATGCTATTGGTCTATACAATGGATTGATTTTATTCAAATAAATCTACAAGTTGAACATCATTTTTAATTACATACCTTACATACCTACACAAACATACTCACTAATGTAATACTTTTAATAGATGATGTAATTTTAGTAGACCAAAGAAAAAACTGTTATGTTAGAAAATTGGGGAGAAACATAAAAATAACAAGGTTTATAATAATTGGAGTTTTGACTGAGGTGTGAAATTTTATTGTACTAATAATAGTAATGATAAAATGGCAAACGTAAAAATTAGTGGACATGAATAATTGCCCAGATTCTTTTTAATATTTAAGATCTAACATTAAACAAATTATTAAATCAATAAAAATATTATTTATATATATATATATTAAGCATATGTAATAACTTGATAAATGATTTTACTATGGTATATAAATTATAAGATACAATTAAGAAATAAAAAAGAACTATAAAGAAATAATGAACTAAGTTGTACTGTGAATGATTAAAAAATTGTACTATGTGAATGAGTATCACATAATTAAATTAAAACATATTGAAAAATAAAGACAGCGAAATTTGAATGTTAATATTAACTTGACAATAGATTAGATAAAAAATAATTACGTCGAATAGAGTACTGTATAGTCTAAATAAAGAATAAAATGAGAGAAATAAAATCGAAATGCATGGTTTAAACATGTATATATAAGACTTTTATATGGATGTGCAATGTTTGAAAAATTAGGAGTATTTCACTATAACTAAATAAGGAATTAAAAACATTACAAAATAGTTAAAACATTTATTATATTTTATATAGATTGTAGCATGTGTCTTGATTGAAGATTGTGAGACACTATATATATAGTCAACCTTCCATAAAAAATATTATTTATTTTGTAATTATACTATAGTAGGATTTTTATTTTACATCATACATAATTTTTAAATTTCGACGTTGCATTGAGAAAATAATTAAGGGAAATTGAAATAAGCAATCTTAAATCGATAAGTAAATTATATTAAAGAGGGTTATACTTAATAACAATAAAAAAATTAGAAAATAACATTCATAACAAAAGTTGGACGTTGGACCTAGATACTTAATTGCTGGAAGTTTTTCCTCATATTAAAATATTTAAAGAATTTCCTGTGCAAATGTATGTTGAAATCGAAATTATTTAATAGAGAATTATAGAAAAGTACGTTAGGCCTAATATTTTGTTTCTATATAACAAATAATTAACTTATGAATGTCAATTAATGATGTAATGAGACAATTAAAAATGTGTTTTTCTTCAAATGCCATGATTTGGTGCAAAACATAAGAATATATGCCTCATTATTACGTATATAGTTTTCCAATCATCGTATAATTTTATTCAAGATATATTAATGATGATCAAGTCTCTGTATAATAAGAAGTAAACAATAGTTTGAATAAATCAAACTTTGCATGTATAATAGAAAATTTTGTAAGACTAAATATTTCTACATTATATCATGGTATGTCGATTTTTATGAATCTTTTAACGTTAATTATTATAACTTGTTTTATTAAGACTTAGGTTATTTAACTTTTCTATTTCTCTTTTGTGATTCTTATAATTATTAGTTGATTCAAAATTATGTTTGTTCAACGGATTAATTTTTATTACATTGAATAATCTACGAAGTTGTGTATATATATTACAGTGATCACAATGTACAATTATTTTACGTTCAAATTAATTCTTTTATTAAATAATAGAAAAAAATTATAACCACGTGCATCGCACGTGCGTAGTGCTAGTTGGTTAAAAAGTCTAGAGTTTTAGGTTAATTTATACATAAGAGTTCATAATTGAAATATATGTCCTAAAATACAACTTTATTCATCTGAGTTTACTTTAGTCTTTGATTACTTATTTTCCAATCAATTTTCTGATAATTAGTTATTTATATGAAATTACGTTTAGAAAATTTCAAATTCATCTACTTATTCGAAAGTCTAGATATAATAGAGGTGTTATAATTATGGTACCAAGTTTACACAACACAGTTCTTGTAGGATCGACCTTGCTGCCGCTAGCTACTTTAGAATCGTATAGTTAGGAATACTAGGGTATAAATTAGTGCATTAATTTTCTATGTATTTTTTTATAAATTATTTCAAGTAGAAGGTATTTTATATGTAAACTAATAAAATATTTTATATAAGGATCATCTTTAAAAATATACTCTCTCCGTTCATAAAAATTGTAGCTTTATACTTATTTGGAACTTAAAATTGAATGAAAATGACAAGTATACCCCTACACGATTTATTTAATTAAAATATCTTTTGTGAAATAGAAGAATAATTAATTATATAAATTAAGTAAGTTGTTTAAGATAAGATAGAAAAATTATGATATCTTTGCAAATACAACGCTCCTCTTTAAGGCACTCTTGTTTTGTACCAGATGGAGTATTTTCCGTTACATCCTTTTGTTGCGGAAGCAAAATTCTAAAGCTTGATGTTTGGATTAATGGGTGATAGAAAGGGGGAGAATTGATACTGTAACCTGTCAGAGTTATATTGAAATGTTTTTTGCGTAGTTTAAATTTTTACATGTAAAAGTAGTTAAAGTTTGTCAAAGAAAGTTTTTATTTCGTGTACACGATGTAAATTTATCGTGTATACATATACACGATATAAAAATTATCGTGTACACGATATAAATTCATCGTGTACACCATAAAAAAAAATTCTTGTTACATATACAAGATAATATTTTATCTTGTACACGATGATTTTATCATCCCAAAACCAGGCTGGTTACTTTTTTAAATAAAAAGTCAAACTATCCAAAAAAATATTAACTATGCCCCTGATAAGACCACGGCACACCATTTCCACTAGAAAGGTGTTGTGCTGGCGCCTCATAGGATGCAAAAGGTCACATTTCTATATTTAGAAAATTTGCCTTTTAGAATATCCTTTGGCTTTTCTGTTTTTCGTTTTTTTCTTTTCCTTTTTTTTTAACCAAAAAAAAAAAAATCATTGTTTTTTTAAGGGAACAATTATTGACATTTCGGTACAAGGTTTAGTGAGTGACTTGAGATGAATTTGAATTTGTTTTCTTTGACGGAGGAGATGAATTTGATTTTCTACTTATGAATATGATTCTTGTAATTAAGTTTTATTTATTTTTAGCAAATTACAATAATTAATGATAAATTTATAAACTATCCGTTAATATTTGATTAGGTATCTGATTTAGTTTAGGTAAACTCTTACTAAATAAAATGGTCACACTACTCACAAAACAAAAAGAAGAAAAAAACGGTTAGCAACAAGTAATTTTTTATTGTTTTTAATCAATTGTGTAGGACCCATAACACATTTACTTAATTTCTTTATAGCTCTAATAATGAATTAATATTGATATTTTCTTACAATCCAAACAGTGAAAAAAATATTTCATAAATAATATTACCTCCGTCCCGCTCTAACTTTTTTACTTTTCTTTTCGGTCTGTCCCAACTTAACTTTTCAGCCCATAAATGTCAAATTTTTCTCACAATCTCCACCCTCAATCTCCACATTTAGAAAAGTAAAAAATTCCACAAAATCTATTTTTTCTTAACCTTCGTGTCCAATCAAAGTAGGAAAGTTAAGCCGGGACGGAGAGAGTAATTAATAAATATGGTACCACAGTGATACGAATACCTGACAAAAATCAAATTATATAATTTAGTTGATTCCTCATATTTAAATATATATATGTATTCTTTTCTCACAGTGTTATAGGTACCACAATAGCACCAAAGTTGAACTCCTAAATTTATCGGACCACGTTGATTTTGCCAGGGCAGCCCGGCTGAAGTAAATAACAAAAAGGGAAAAAGAAAAAAGTTTCCGAAAGTCTATAGGTCAAATCCTATTTACTCTATTACTTATTATAGCCAAATGGTTTATTTATAAACAATACAAATTAGTTATTTCTAATAGAAACTTCTGGAAATCTATGTTTAATTAATTCAATTATAATACAAATAAAATTGAAGCATGGCAATAAGTTATGGAATAGTATCGTACACTTATCGTGGATACATGTTAATATGTTATTGGTAACATGTCAGTATTAACAGATGTAGATTTTATGTAAGAGAATTAACTATCTTTTTAAAAAAAAATATTTTTTCTGATTTTTAATTTATTTATATATTTTTTATAAATTGTTTTAAACTTTTTAAATAAAATTAAATTTTGTAGAAATAGTTACAAGGGTTTTAAGTTAATTTTAAGATATTTTAAATTAATTTTCAGAGTTTAGAAATAATTTTAGGTTTTAAGAAAATAACTTTATAATTTATAATTTATTTTTTTATTTTCTTGCCGGAAATTGTCATTGGAGGTTGCAATTTTGTAAAAGAAGTGGAGTACAAGTTGTAATGGGTAAAAATAAAAGTATAGGTTCCAAAGTAACAAAATGAGTATAGTACAAACTGATTTATGTAATTGACCCTAATTTGAAATATTATAAGGTAAAATATATAAATTTATTCTAAAATATTCTGAAACAGCAGACCAAGATGCTACGAAGCGAAATAATTCTAACGACAAATTTAGAACAAGATTGATAACTTTTGTTAAGATCAGAAGACATATCTAGAAAATAAACTATGGAAATAATTTATATTATCTTACCATAAGAAAATATTAGAAAATAAATTTTAAAATTTTCACATAAGAACTTAAAAAATTGTTATATGAATCTGAAATTTATATTTTTTAAAGTTAACAAGTATTTAATAACTCCATAATGATAAAGTAAAATCTAAGATATTGTAAATTAAAATGTACTTTTTTTATAAAAGAAATATATATATAAAATTGTTCAATCCGTAATCTAGATCTTATTCAAATTAACTAAAATTACAAAATTTAAAATATTTTTCAGTAAATATAAAGTACATAATAAATACTTATACTTTTTAAAGTAATTAATACCCTACTTATTTAAATTAATCAAAATTACAAAATAAAAATACTTTTCAAGTAAATATTAACTGAGTAGTAAATATTTTTAACTTTCAAAATAATTAATATCTTAAAAAATATTAAATGAATGAAAATAGTTTATTAAAATCCTATAATTATTTAATTGAATATAAAATTAAGAAGTAAAATATGAAATACTACTATTAATAATAATAAAACATTATTTGTCTAAGTCATTAGAATCTTGATACCTATTGAAGAGGTAACTAGTTAAGTAATTTAACGGCTAAGATTACATTAAGAAGATCCAAGGGTTGTCATGATTAGGTGTATTAATATACTAAGTGTATTATAGAAGGACCCTATAACATATACATTGATTTTCTTATATACAGTCGATTAACCCAGTTAAACTACATAACTTTTTGCTAAAAATACAAAAGAAGGTTTGAAGAGATAACAAAATATACTAATAAAATTGTTTATACTTATGCTTATATAAAACTATACTTTACTCAAACTAAACTTATACGACAAAGAATAACAAACATTATAATACAAGTGTAAAAAATAAATGGTCGTAGCACAAAGATGAAGAGTCTTACTTCAGTGCAATAGTTGCACATGTGCAACTTTATACTTTTAACCATTGGATCTATTAAAGTGTCATCTTGATCATTCATTAGTTTAAAATTTTATGAGAAAAGGAAAAGGATGAAGTTGACATTTCCCTCTTTAACTCTTCTACATAACTCTGCTTGGTTAATATACCAGCAAACTTTACTGGGCACAATAGGCCACCGTTTCTGCTCTTGTTTTTCCATTCTTTTTGTTTTGCTTTTTTTTTTTTCCCCCTTCTTTTGAGCAAGTATTTCTCATTTCTTTTTTATGTGATTATTTATTACATCAAGTAAATTTTTCATAATTCTCTAAAATATTGGTATGCTGAAAATTTTCGGTATTCGTTAGAAATTTGGTATACTAAAATAACGGGCTGAAATTATTTTTTATCCCTTAGATTTTTGCTTATACGATTTTAGTTCCAAAAAAGTTAAAAAATTCTATTTAACTCCATAACTTTAGAATTGATCGGGATTTAGTCATTTTTTTGTTGTCGGTGACCAATTTGATCGGGAAATTACGAGTGCCGGTCACGTGACTCATTTTTTCGATCTATTTTTAAATACCTAGCACCGACTAGTGAGTTTGAATTAATAATTTTTTTTTTTAAAAACAAAAGAGGATTTTCTTTTTTTAATTATTCGTCACTTGCCGGTGTCACGTATTTAAGAATCAACCAAAAAAATGAGACACGCCAACGCCACATGAATTTTTCCAGCCAACTTGATTATCAACAGCAATAAACCTTGGTAATTTATTCGTCCGTCGTCAACTCGTCTTAACTCCACAGAAACTCCCTGCATACAACCGTCCCTGAGTTTCCACTCTATCTCTCCACCGTCCAAATCATAGGGAGTAAGAAAATTTTGACAATTCTAGTGTGCTAGAATAAATAATTGAATGAGCCCATATGTAAAACTCTGAAAATTAACTAAATTACTCTTTAGTTGCACAAGTGCAACTATTGCACCCTAAAATGACCCATAAAGATATGTGGAAGTTATATAAAACTATTTTTTATTAAGAATGAACTTATACTACAATGAACAACAAACTATATTATAACACAAGTATAAAGAATATGAATAGGCAGAGCACAATCACTGAATACTTAAAATTGGTACAATGGTTTAAAGGAAACGTGGATAGGAGAATTTGTTTAACAAAATAGATGTAGGTGAGAATGTGTGTGTGGGTGAATGATTTGAGTTGTGTTTGTCCCTACAAGAAAAATTGATATTTGTCGCTACTCTTTTTGCAATTACAAAAGTGGTTACTAAAAACAATCATTTTGTAACTATTAGTAGTTACATAAGATATTTCATACAATTCTAACCAAATTTGCTATAATATAACAAGCTCTTTTGCAATTACTTGTAGTTACAAATACATTAGTAACTACAAAATAGTTACAAATAAGTTAGTAACTACAAAGTAGCTACAAAAAAAACTTTTTGCATCTTATTATAAGTGACTACCCTATAGTAACTACATTTAGATATTTAGCTACTAAAAATATTTTTCTAATAACTCTCCATTTTTTGTAACTATATTTTTGTAGTGACAAAAAACCATGGTTCTAGTAGTGTGTCTTGATAAACCGAGTTTTCGATTATGAAAACACGCTTAGAATAGAGATTTTATCGTATATTTGTGTATTCTAAGTTCTTGTTTGCCATATAATTCGTATTTTCTTTTTTTCATCGGAAAAAATTAATTTTTGAGTATTTTGTAGGTAAAATAAATTAAAAATACGACGAACATAAATAAGTCGAAGAAGCGAGGGTGAAAGAGCAAGGGACAAAAATGTCGGGTGAAAAGAGGCGAAAGTGTAGAATGCTAAACTGACACACCTTTGGTATTTTGGGCATATATTGAGATATACATATTCAATGGAGGTGAAGCGGCATTGGAAAACCAACTCAAAGGGCTACAACTTTGTCGAGGAAAACTCAAATTCGGACCCGAAGACTTCGAAAAATGGTTTGGAAGTTGGACTATAGGTGCAGTTTTGGTCTTGCAGGACCATGACCGTGCAACCTTGCACGGCCCATGCAATAGAACATAAAATCCACTAAGTTTGGGGTCTTGCATGGTCATGGCCGTACACCTTTGCATGGACCATGCAAGACCTCCGGAATTTGATGGGCTTTAGCTCATTTATGTGATTTTTTAGCCCAATACCTTAAAAACCCCCTCAAATGTGTATAAACACCCTACCACTTCAGTTTTTAGGGTATCATTCATCATTTGTATAGTTTTTAGAGAGAAAAAGAAGGGGGATTCAACTTGAAGATCAAGATCAACATTAAAATATGTTTTTTATCTTTCCATTTTCATTTAATATTTATATGAACATGATTATGTCTATATATTTGTGTTTATCTCTTATTATAATCATGATTGCCTAAATTTCATTAATCTAGGTTTAGAAAGTATATTATGGGTGATTAATGATTTTTACCCGATTAATCCAATCTCGTGTTATGATATTAGCTGATTAATTGTTTATAATGTTTGTTAAATGATTTGGCTGATTGTTTACCAATTTATTGGGGATTAAATTAGAACCGAGAGGGAAGATTTGATCCGAAATCACATTAATTGACATGATTAAACAATAGAACCGAGAGGTTTGAGCTAATTATGAGAACATTGGTCTTATGATTGATTGTGAGTTGTATTTGATTAATCGATCGGAGACGGCGATTAATCCTATACAATCAACACGTAATTCGCTCTGAGAGGGGGTTTTGCATATAATTGTGATCATTTTCTATTACATTGCATTTGGTTTAAATGTTGAATTGATCGGGATACATTATACGTATACAAAATGCGATTAATTTAAAATTTCTGTATTTAAATAATGTAGCCCTTCAATAAGAAATTTTACAATCCCGATTTCTATATTATGAAAAAATTGGCTATTTACAGTGGTCTCCTAATTTCTAAATGATTGAACTATGAAAATGCAACTTTGAAGGAAATTATGGTTTATATTAAACAAATTAAAAAAAATTAAATTTTGAATATATGATATTTGAGCAATGTATAAAATATTAAATTCAAAAGTTAAAAAACAATGAAAATTTTACTAAATATAATAAGATTGTAACTTATTGAGTAACAAACCTCAACTTTATTATAATTCAAGTACAAAAAAAAAACTAAAATCAAGCTTAAAGAATATAATGGCTTCCATCTGGATTATTTTTTTTAGATTTTTCTATAAAAATCACATAAATGGGCAAAAAGTTATATAACTTATGTCAAATTATTAATATATATAATCTCAAATATATATAGACGGTGTTAATTTATTTTAATCAATTTATAATAATTTAAATATTTTTTATTCTTAATTTTAGTATTTAACACAATCGGCATGGAGATCAAAATCTTGTAATTTTTCTGAACTCTACTTAAATTGTCTCAAGCGTTAAAATAAAAAATAATACAAAATTCAAGACTCGACATATAGTTCTGATAACAGAAGAAACATCGAAACAAGATATAGTACGAAGAGTACGATATAAGAACTCATATTTATGATAATTTAAAAGAACTTCAAATGATATTCTTATTTTAAAGGAAGTTGGCTATTTTTTTTAGTATTTTCTAATTCAAGTTTTCCTATTAGTTCATTACAAAATTATTTACACACACTACAACAAAAGTGATCTTTTGTGTAACATTTTTTGACATCACAACTGTGATCACTAATAATAAATTATTTGTGACCACTTGTTGTCACAATTCTTTCTACAAATTATTTGAGACCACTTTAAGACTATTTTTAGAGACAATTAGTTGTTGCAAAAAATATTTACGATGCATTTGAGACCACATTTGTGGTCACAAATATATTATTTGCGACCGAGTTATTGAGACGACAATAAAGTTGTGACAAATGCTCATAAGTTGTGACAAATACTCATTATTTGAGACCACTTCACTAAAGTTGTGACAAATACTCATTATTTAAGACCACTTTTTGTGATCTCAAAAGACCCTTAATCTGGTAGTGACATTAGATTCATATACTCTCTTCTTTTATAGAAAATAAAATGATTGAAAAAAATAAATGACAAAGATATCACCTTTCTTAAAAATAGACATATTTGGTTTTAAAGAAAGAAAAAAGCTATATTTACATATATATGCCATATATATATATATATATATATAAAATGATGAGATTAATTCAAACTCTTATTGTCTATTCAAACAACTAGTATTGTACCCGTGCTATGCACGATTTAAAGAAAATTGAAAATTTTGAGTAGATTTGAGTCATTATTAAATTATAATATTAGTAAGATAATAATTAATATATTGTAAAAATTAAGTGTAACAAATTTAACCTCTTCTGATCAATATAAAAAGCAATATAACATAAATAATAAAAAAAACATGTCATATAACACATCATCAAAGTTATCCTTAAATGTATTGGACATCTAGATAATATGGGAACACATAAAAGTTTGAAAAAATTTAATTGTTCTTTATGCCCTGTAGTCTTTGGTAAAGACTACACATTTTTTGGCAAATGACTTTGGACTGTAATTAAATTATTTGCATAAAAAAATAATTAATTTTATTTACTAAAACAATATAAATATTTCTCCCACGATAAATGGCCCACATCTAATACAACTAATCAATAAAAAAAATAACATTTTTATAACATAATATTTGATTAGGTGTCAATTTTAATATATTGACAAAATATTAATTTGAGATATTGTAATTAAATTGGATTATAATTAAAAAATAATTATGTCATAAGAAATTCCAAAATGTTTTCAAATAAACAAACTAATTAACAGGTGCTACATATTAACTCATAAAAGCTGCCGAGAATTATTTCACCACATATAAGACAATTTGTTGGAAATGCACCAGACTATGATATTATTGGAATTCGCTGAAAAAAGTACTTCCCATATGAGATGATTGAAGAATAATTCCTAATTTATACTTATTTAAGAAAAAATAATCTAACCAATCGAAATTTACAATTTTTCAGGGATGTTTATAATAGTTTAACAAATAAATAGAGAATCAACGACTTATATATAAGACAAATAATCAACCAAATTTATTTTGCATTTTTTAGAAATAATTTTTAGATTTTTAATAATAGTAATAATTGTTGGTTGGAAAACTATCAAACAAAAAATTTAATTAACAACTCACAGTGGTTAATATATTTCTTATTTTTTACTGACATTATTGTAAACCAAAGATGTGAATGTATCAACAAATATGCTGAATATATACTAATTGATTTACATCAACATCAATTAGTATACTTAAATTATGCATAAATACCTTGATTTCGGAAAAAAATTGGAAAGTTGCGTGAATGTATTTATAGACTCGGACAACTTATACTGAATGTGAGAGAGTTAATACTGAATGAGATAATGGAAACTTATTATATTTTAGGAAAATATACGGCGAATTATCTCCAATTAAAACGTACTTCATTTTTGTCAAGATTTATCTACCAAAAATAATTATTTCCATAAATGGATAAGAATTTGGGCGGAAAAATTTTAATATTTCTATTTTGGAACTTAATTGTTGTTATATATATATATATATAGATGTAGCACTTTAATATAAAAAATTCTACACAACCTGTTTTCTAAATTATATGGAAATTCGTTGTTTAAAGTGATATCTCTAATTTATAAATGATTGAATTATCAATATGCAACTTTGAAGAAAAAAACATGATTTATATAAAACAGATAAAGAACATATAAAGTATGAATATAGGATATAGAATATTTGAACAATGTATAACATATAAAATACGAAGGTTAGAAAACAAGAAATGTTGTAAAATACTATAAGATTATAATTTATTAAATAACGAACTCAACTTTATTATTATATAAGCTTAAAGAAAATACTAATATTATGCTAGAAGAATATAATGACGTCTATCTCGAAACATCAAGATTGTATATAATTAATTCTTTAGATAATAAAGAAAAATACATCTTAGGAAAATGTATTTTTGTTGGATTCTAATATATTTTAAGAATAACCTCATTAGTTACTCTTACATATATGAAAGTTTTAAAATAGTACAAACACGAACAATAGAAAAGATGAATTTCCTGTGCATCAGACGGTGTTAATTTAGAAAAGCTAGCAAGTTTAACTATAATAATCTGATGAAACTTGCATGCAATCTCCAGAAAACCCAAATTTTATTTCAGGAAAACATTTTGAGAAAAAAAGAAAGAAATAAAGAACAACAAGAAGAAGAAGAATTATTATTGAGACTGAATCCCTAATGCATCATTTTGTTCATATGAAATTGCAGCAGACAAGTTGGAATCAGAATGGCTGCCCAACAAATCTCTGTACCAAGTGGCAGAGAGTTTCGGAATCCTGTTCAACGTTTGATGATCAACATAGTATAATCCGAATTTAGGACCAAATCCATTTGCCCATTCAAAATTATCCATCAAGCTCCATATCAGATATCCACGCACATCTGCCCCGTCCCTGCCAATTTCGATCAACGAGCATATGATGATTAACCATATTTCCTTTAGAGTAGTTCTCTTATACATCAGTTGCAAAGATATTAGATCAGTACAATATGGGTCATTGCAGTTTTTTATGAAAATATGTTAATGTATTTGCTGAAATGTTTATCATGGTGCTGAAAATTTTATACTGAGAGATATTAATTGATCTGAAAAAAGGTATTACAACTATGAAATAAGAGCTCTGAGTATTTCTTTAAAGTACCTTATAGCTTGTGCAAGATGCGCAAGATACGACCGGTGATAATGAACTCTCTTGATATCATGCAGGTAATCGTTGTCGTCGTTTCCATTGCTGGGAGAACAATAACCTGAGAGTACCATAAAGAAATAAGAAAAATACATCTGTAATGTTAATGCCACATCAGTAGGTGCTCATTCTAGATGTAATGGCAACAGCTTATTTTATGTACCAACGACAAACTAATGCATCTAGTTTACCGTTTTCAGTGATAATCATTGCTTTGTTATGGTATCTCTCCTTCGTATAGCGCACAATATCTTCCATGCCTCTCGGAACAACGTAGAAGGGAAGAATTCCCATCTACAATAGACGATCTTTAACAAATTAGTGTAAAGAAAAGAAAAGTAGAAAAATAATCTGCATTGTCAATATTATAGGGAAAATAAGTAGAAAAAATGATGGTTTATTAATTAGAGATTAAAGGATAATGAATTCGCACTGGTTCTCCAATCGGAACACCATTTCTCTCTCCAATAGCATCCACGAAACCCTGGATTGCACGGTTACTGTCTTCGGGACAAGTAGAATGGATACAATCCTTTGCATAAAGCGTGCCGTAATGGTTTAGCCCTATAAAGTCTAGGCTGTCTCTTAAGAGAGCCTTTTCTCTAGACGAAAACCTTGGCAATTCGCTTCCCAGATATTTCTTCATTTCTGTAGGGTAATCCCCGAGTACAAGCGGATCCAGCACCCTTTTAACGACGAAAGAAAAATCATCTATATCATTACAGAATAAGCAGACACATTATTTTTCTTTATTCTTTTGTTAATGTAAACTTACCAAGCAACATTGAAAGCTAAAGCTCTATCAGCAGCTTCCTTGTCGGCGTTGCTATCTGTCATTGGCACAAACATGAATGCGTGTACAGCAATGCCTAATACACCATCCGCTTTAGACTGCATCAAAAGAAACAAATTTAAATCAATAAACCACCTTTAATTTGTATGTCAAGGTTACAGGTACGCACTTGCCTTGATCTGTTCGCGATAGAACTTAGCAGCTTTGGCATGGGCCAACAACATATTATGCACTGCTATCAGAGGCTCAACATCAGAATTTCCACTGATACAGTTACCAAAAGGAGGTGAACATCGACCAGGTGGGAATCCAGGCATTTGATATGCATATTTTGCGAAAATGTTGGGCTCGTTGATTGTAATCCAATACTTCACTCGATCACCAAATTTCTCGAAACACGTTTTAGCAAAATATACATACTCTTCCCTGTTCACAATTTGAAAAAATAATCACTTACAAAACAACATTCTTGGCTACTAAATAATTAACTTAGAATTCAGCTAAAAGAAGTGGACATATGTGTGTGCTAGCACACGTGCTTACTGCATGAGCGGACTAAGCCAGCCACCAAATCTATCTTGGAGTTCTTGAGGAAACTCATTGTGGAAAATTGTCACAAAAGGCTCAATACCTGATTTCGATCAAATTAATTAGGTAACGATTGAAACAAATTATTCATTTAGTTTAAATAAGATCAGCATTAATTAGCAAAGTACCTCTTAGTAGGAGATTATCTATTAAGTTGTTGTAGAAGTGGATGCCAAGTTGGTTAACCCCACCAAAACTTCCTCCTACAATATTCATAATCACAAATCACAACCCCATTATGTATACATATATTTACAAAACATCTATTCGCATGCGTGTGCACATGTGGGATATGGAAAGCTGCAAACTTCAAGTAAGTATAAATTGGAAGGTTCATACTAGGAAGAAGTCTACTCCATGAAATCGAGAAGCGGTAAGCAGACAATCCAAGTGAATTCACAATCTCAATATCTTCCTGGTATTCATTAATAACAAGGAAACAAGAAAAACAGAAAGTTAAATCACAATCTTAATAAATACTTACTCCATTCCTAAATACCAGTTCTTTTAAACTTTCGAGGAGAAATTAAGAACTCTCAAAATGGACGAATATACCTCTTAAGTAATCTATCTCTATCATCCTAAATTTCTTTTTTCTTTAGGTTCAATAAGAGAGTATATGCAGCCATGTAGGGATACTATTGCAAGCAAGGTAGTTGTTTTTATTTCGTTAATTGCTAGAATTACTTGTTTTTCTGGAACAAAGTAAAACAACTAGTATTAGGAAGTGATGGAATCATAAGTAAAAATCTGGAAATAATACCATACCATGTAACGGTGGTAATGATCATCTGCTATATCAGCATTGCTCCCATCTTCTATATTTCCTGACAATTTCAAGCATATCCAAACTCAAAACCCGAACAGAAAAAAAAAATAGAGAATTAATAATGACAAAAAATTGCAACAGATTAGCTTAATTTACCTTGAATATGGCAAAAAACATCCCAGTTGCTTAGGCTCTTACCATCTTCAAGAACTGCTCCTTCCACCTAAACAAAACGAATAATTCATAATCCCTGAAAAATATAAATTCTTGAAACTGAAATTGAAAAGATGAAAACATACTTGATAGGAAGAAGTGGCAGCTCCAAAGAGAAACCCATTTGGAAAATCAGATCTTTTGATGTCAGTTTGTTCTTCATCAATGGAGGATTTGACAGTAGAAATTGCTGACAAAATTATAATATATAAACGGATGAAACGATTGCATGTTGATTTTTCTTCTTTCATTTCCTCCACTGCTCTCTGTTCTTCTAAGAAACAGAACATCAGAATAATATATAAAAATGCCAGCTAATAGCTTCTTCAATTATTAAAAAAGGATAATTGGTTGCTCTGTTGTATTTATTGTTCTATATATTTTTTACATTATTTTAATACGCGTTATATGTTTGCCTTTTTGAGTGGCATGGGCAAGTTGAAATCGAACCCGACCTTCATCATGAAGTGTGATACGATGTTACTAGACTATCAAGATCTCGATTGGATTACATGTTTGTTAATCAGTTATTTTTGTGCAAGTAAATTCCAGTGATTATCATCAAGTAGAAAATCAAAGGGAAACCCGTTACCTTTCGTCTCGTCTAATATGTGCTCTGTTGAATTATATTTTCTTACTTTCAATTTTGTCTAATTTATGTCTTTTTATCGAATTCTCATTTTTCGTCATGACTTGCTGATTGGGCAACCAATACCACATTGCTTTCATAACATTTCTATATTTGGGATTTTTCCTAGGATGCGTTTATTTAAGGCTGAAGTAAATCGGAGTATTGTAGGTCGGAGAAAATAAAGTGAAAAGAGAAGGTTAAGTTAAATAAATGGAAGTTTAGTTTTGTTGGTTGAAGATTGAGTTGAAGTTTATTTTAAATGTAAAAGATGATAACAATGTGATAGATGTATATAAATATATTGCCGACAACCCAAGAGGAAACAAGACCTGCAATGGATTGGATCAAATGATAAGTAAATACACCTTATTCAACTTTGATGAAGCATTCACAAATTCTCTGAAATAGATCTCCTACTACATATTTGCTATATCTCCTACAATTGTTATAAAATACATTTACATATATACAAGGTGACATCATTAATACATCACAAACATAAATGTGTCATGTATTTATATAACTAGTTAGAGACACGTGTGTTGCACGTGATATATATAATTAACTCAAAGTTACTAATATATTTTTTACTTTAAATAATCTTATAAAATTATATAGTATATATGTCAGGATAAAAAATACTTCTTATTCCATAGGTTTCTAATGATTAAAAATATATACTCCTTAATATATATGGATCTTGTACCAATGCGTTGTATAATATGATTGAATACTTTCAATGCTTGATTTTAATAAACAGAAATACAGTAAGTGAAAATTAAATTCAAAGAGATTTTTTTAACAAAAGTGAAACAACAATGATATTGTTTATAATAACCTCATTTGTTCTATAAATTTAAAAAAACTAATTTTTTTAAATTTGTGGAGTGTCTTGAAAAAACAGTCAAGTTTTCAAGATGTCCATGTATTGTTTTATTAGTCAATGTATATATTAAAATTTCAATTTTATAAATAAGTTAATATTATTGAATAAGTCAATAAACGAATATAAATTCGAATAACTAATCAGAGTTCACAGTTATAGAAAGTAGTACATTCATCTAATTGACAAAAATATTAAAAAGTTATACTTCTCTAAAAAATAACTCTTTTTTGGGGATGGAGGAGTATATGTTAGTCTTTTTTTTTTTTTTTTTTTTTTTTTACTTTTGTTAAAAGTTATGTCATATATTTTTATATGTATATGGATAAAATGATCGCACATATGCTTACTTCATGTATACAATCCATTGTTTCTTTCAATGATTTTAAATAAAAAAATAAAAAAATATAGTTTTGAAGAGCCATAAATTTATATATATATATATATATTTCAAATATCTCATTAACAATCATATAAGTCGTACCACATCACCTTTAAACTAAAGGTTATTTAATGTAAATGCAAAATATATATCAAATATATATACATGAGAATGTGAATTATATCTCTTTCTGTTTTCTAATATATGTTACTTGAAATCGTGAATTAATACTTTTCAAGTAATTATATATCAATAATTATAGATAGTGTTAGTTAACTTTCTTATTGAGATGTATATCAAATGAAAATATATGTACGCATTGTTTTATCATGAATCAATAAAGAAGTTTCATAAAGATCGAGCTAAATTACTTTACTTTCTAAATTTATTATCTCTTCTAAATTTTGAGCTTTTGTAGAAATTAAAAAGATATAATTAGGGAAGATTTCAAACTTCTAACTTACTCTCTAAGTAAAACCAACTCTGTTAACAAGAGTTAGCTAGTCGTTTGAACTAACTTTTATCTAATTTATTGTTAACAATTACTATTCACATGTTAAGAGGAAGTAGATAAGTAGAACTTAGTTATCAATATATATTACTCCCTCCGTCCCAGCTAACTTATCACACTTTTCATTTCGATCAGTCTCACTTAACTTTGCACACACTTAAAAATGAAATTTCTCTCACAATCTCCACCCTCAAAATCTCCACGCTCAATCTCCATCTTTAAAAGAGTCAAAGAAAAAGCAAAATCTATTTTTTCTTAACATCCTTGCTCGGTCAACTATGACAAGTTAACTGGGACGGAGGGAGTACTTATTATAAAAAAATATACATCAAGAATATTCTCACTTGAGTTTGAAATTTCACTTTTAGAAATATAAACAAAGATTGGGTATGTAAATAAGTCATGCATTGTTTGCATAGTTAAATAATATATTCTGATCCAGTGAATATGTTACAAAAAGTTATTTAAATTAGTAATGAAATATAGTTATGAATAACGGGCTGAAGAGTACTCTTATATATATATATATATATATATATATATATATATATATATTAAAATATTTACTTTATAAGATATTAAAAGATATTCTGTGATTTTAAATTTGTTTGTAAATCGCGTACAACCTTTTTAATTTTTTTCTACATGATTATTCATATTCACATTTTTTACCAATATTATATACTCTCTCCGTCCCAAGCTAATTGTCCTACCTTGGCCTGGCACGGAGACTAAGAAAAAGCAGATTTTGTGGAATCTTTGACTTTTTCAAAGGTAGAGATTGAATATGGAGAATTTGATAGTGGAGATTATGAGAGAATTTGTCATTTATGGGGTATGACAATTAACTTGGGACAAACAAATAAGGCAAGTAGAACAATTAGGCCAGGACAGAGGGAGTATGTGATAAAAAAGATATGCTAAAAATTAAAATTGAAATAATACTAAAATATACGGCGTGAAATGTCATTGGATAAAATCGTCGTTTGATAGGAATACAAATTTTAGATAATAATTCTCTTATTCTAATTTTTACGAATGTCTGACCAGCTGCTTATCTTAAAATTAATTTTTATTATTTAGCATAAAAACATAATGCATGATATTTTTTCTTTGCATCATAAGCATATGTTTTTTCGTCAAAAATATTATATTAGAATTACCTTGTAATATATCCTAAAAGTTATATCCATGATCTTATTGTAGTTTTCTTCCAATTTACTCCACATGATATATTGAATTTGCATATAGTTTTTTTTTTTAAAAAAAAAATTCATGTCAAACAATGCATTAAAGCTAAATATATATTATGAAAATTTAATAAATTATAAATTTTATACTACATTACACAAGTTTAATTAATTCCATATCTAAAAAATAAAATATAAACTTATAGCATTTGATTAGAAGTTTTAGATTTAAAAACAATACAAATAAGCAACATAAAACTTAGGGGATGATATTATTAATTTTTTGCAATAAATACATATTAAAAATATGGTAAATTATGTAGTTGTCCTTGCAAATTTCCTCATAAATAATGTATAATAGAAGGGTATTTTGGACACTACATTATTTTGTAAGAAACACCCATATTTTTTAAGTTAGGGAGATTACAGTAGAAGATGTGGAACCATATATAGCAGAAGACGCAGCTTACAATTTCCCTCCTATTTGTATCAAATCTTTTTCTTTTTATTGATTTGAACATGTGACATGGATATGATTAAAAAGAATTCCCTTCGATTGTCCATTCAACAATCACGACAAAAATTTAAAACATGGTAAAAACGGACATAAATTGGACCAAATGGAAAATTAGCAGGCATGATAAAAATTCATAAACCCCCCCTTTTTTTTTACGGAATAAAATCCATAAACTTAGCGACGTATAGTGGATAAGGTTAAAGATAACGGGTATAAATTGAATTTTTCTGCGGATAAAATACTAAATTTTAATGTGGCAAAATTCTACTATTTTGCTATTAAAAATATCTCTTAGAATAGCAGGTGCAATTTGCAAATGGAACGATATGAATTCTATAAAAAATTTGAAATATCTCTTACGTGGAATTTTATGACACGTGAAAACGATTTCGGAAGGTTCCAGTGACTGGACCAGAGTAGTTTAATACAACTTGAAAACGGCACTTATAATATACTCTTCCGTCCCAATTAACTTCTCACAGTTGATCGAACACGAATGTTAAAAAAAAAATTAATTAAGTAAAATATTTAACTTTTTTAAAGGTGAAGATTGAATGTGGATATTTTAAGGGTGCTGATTGTGCCTTTAATTATCATTTATGAGTGTGAAAAGTTAAGTTTGACGAATTGAAATAAAAAGTGTGACAAATTAACTGGGACGGAGGTAGTATATAGTCAACAATGGAGTACTATTGAGGTCAACGTAGATTTTGATAGATTACACTAGGCCCACATTATTTAAAATAATGTTTGAAAATGGTTTAATAAAGTTGGGTTGTACATATGGTTGAAGAGATTGAAGTACCGTAAATTGAGAGTTGAGAATAAAGTGGAAAAAAGGGGAGGAAAATAAATTGGAAAATGAAGGTTGGATTAAATAAATGAATTTTTCGTCTTGTTGGTTGAAATTTATTTTCAGTGTAAAACGTGATAAAAAAGATGATATGATGTATATGAATATATTGTCAGCAATCTCAAAGAAAACACGTCTTGACTGTCTCAATTCTCAATAAATTTAATCAAATCATAAGTAAATACACCCTTGATGTTTGACGAATTTTAACATATTGTTCTACATAATATAAACATAAATAAGTTGTGAAATTGAAGTTGTTTCCAAAGGTCCTTTTCAAAACAAATATCAGAGCAATGATAAATTGATTCTTAAAATAAGCAATATTTTGCATAATAATGAATTGACAGTTTGGAAGAGTGATAAAAGTATGAAAAGTCTATATCCACATCCATCCATATATATATATATATATCATGAATGCAAAAGGCAATTTAGGCGGCGCCTAAGCGCTAGATGGCACTAATTCATTCCGCTTTTGCCCAAATCGTCCTCCCTAGCTAAGCGTTTTTGGGCTTAGGCGGTCTTATTTTTTTTTTTTTTTTTTTATATTATTTTTTATTGAAAACGCTGTTGTTATTTAAACTTCAAGCAATTTATTAAATTAAGAAGATAAAACTTAAAGTTAAAACACTCACTCTCCTCATTCCAATAGCCAAAAAAAAAAAAAATAATAAATAAAACAAAAGTTAAAATCCTCTCCCCCCACAACTCGAGTTCCTTCGTCGCCTCTCTTTTCATTTCATCTTATATAATTAATTAACTATATGAATTTTTTTTAGTAAAATTTAGTTTACCTTAAGTATAAACCTTTAAATTAGACATGTAAAAATTATTGAAAAAAAAAAAAAAAAAAAAGAGGAGGAATTTTCTAGGTTCCTCCTTAGAGCCGCCAAGGCGGTCCCAAACCACTCCGCTTCCGCTTTCTGCTTTCTGCAACCATGATATATATATATATGTTATTGTGTCAAAAAAAAAAAAGGAGTGTTTATGTAAGACACTTTCTCTCTTCAAATTTTTGGATCATTATTTGGTAAGTTGTTAACAATTTAGGTAGATTTAATATATTTTTACAATTTTTAAAATACATATTCCCTCCGTTTTTTTTATCTGTCGTATTTTATATACCAATAAATTTTTCATTAGGATTTCAAAACATATCCACTGCCTTTTAACTACTCTCTTAATTATAAAAATACATTGACTTTATGACGAAATTGAATAGCTCAAGTGGCAGATCATCTACTACCTAGACCTTTGATCCTGGGTTCAAGCCATCTTGGGGAGGAAGGGGGGAATTTTTTCTTTGTTCTTAGATTAGGAGAAAAACAAAATAGAAAAAAAAACACATTGACTTTATCAAATTCATTGATTTTATTAATGTAGTCAATATAATAAATTAATGAATTTATAATTACAAGAATTGTGATCCTCCATTATACACGGAAATTTATTTAAAAAGTAATTATTTTATTACATTAAATATAATATTATCTAATATAAAAAAATAGAATTATTATATTATAACGAAATGAATATTTGAATAATTATTTTTTCTTTTTTACGATCAACTGAACTTTGCGATTTTCCACCTTTGCAATTTTTGGTAGCAATTTTCGAAGAGAAAATAAACTATTTAAAAATAATAAAAATATTTATAAAATACAATATTTATTTTTAAATTCTAAAAAGTTATTTAAAATATCATAAACTTAGAAATTATTTTAATAAAAAATCAATTTTCATAAAAAAAGATCAAATAATTTTGATATTACTTCAAATAATTTTAAAAGGATTTATTTTTTCAAAAAAATAATTGAAAAGATACTTATATCATAAAATTAGACTTTTCATAGATACTTCCACATGTCTTAAACGAAATTTTAGAAATTTTAAAATAATTTTTCAAGGTAACTTTGAAATAGTTTAAATAAATTTTTAGATTTTAAAAGATAATTTTCAGAAATTTATAATATATAGTTTTATAATTTAAAAAAAAAGTAATAAATTTTTATTTTTCTTGCTTAAAATTATTTGATTTGAACTTTTTTATAAATAAACCTCAAATTTTTTATATGTTTTCAACATGTTTAAGTTAATTTTGTGGTATTTTAAATGAAGTTTAGAATTTAAAAAATATTTTTTAGATTTTTAACAATTTATGTTATTTAAATATTTTCTATATTCTTTTATTTTTTGCACTTAAATTGCTGGCAGAGGTTGCAAGCGTGAAAAAACGTGTAGTTCAGGTTGTGATTGAAAGACAAAAAAGAAACTGAAAAACGCGCATACTACATGTTGCAAAATAATATAAACCCAAAATATAAATAATGTAAATATCAATTTCTCCCAAGTGATATATGGATTTAATATACTTACATTTTATAAATATAATATTTTATAAATTTACATTAAGATAAATTATTAAATTTAAAAAATAAATTATATCTACTTTTAAGAATGAATATCTCCTAATATTGAAATCCAAATATATATTTAGTGTGTGTGTGTGTGTATCCACCTTAACCTATGCGAACACCGTAATGGCTTAATTGAAAATGAATATTAAAACAAACACAAATACATAAGTATCACACGACACACCAAAACATATCAAATAAAATAATATGAATTGTATTATAAGAAAATTAGTGTTTTCTTTTATTTTTTTCAATTTTTTTAAATATTTTGATTTATCCAAGTATTTTTCAAATTTTAACTATAACTATTTACTTTATTTTAAGAAAAAATAATTTTCAAGTTATAATATTTTACATGGTGGTTTAATATACTCAAATACTTTTTAGATTTTAAATAAATCTTGATATTAATAAAATAAAATTCAATGATTATTCTATAATTGAACTAACAAAATAAAGCATATGAATTCTTCAATATATCTGAGTAATATATGTATATGTTGAAATTTATTTAAATATACAATTTATATATATATATATATATATATGTCTGTATATTTTGCTTGGGTTGCAAAATATGGAAAAATGCGACAAAGTATTGTTTATATTGAAAACTTTAAAAAACCTAGTTAGCTCAAGCATGTTAATTTTATTTTTTAAATAGAAATATAGACTGTAGCATATATAAAATCTCATAGTTTAGATTGCAAAATGTAATTATTATTTATAAAGAAATAATATTAATAAATAGAATATATGAATATATAATAAAAAATAATTTCAAGATTAATTATCATATGTAAATATATGTGAAAGTCGTAGTCCCATGATTAATTATAACAAATTAATATTTGTAAATACAATAATTTAATTACTCAATCATTAAATTATACATTAACTTTTACTTTTAATTTAATGAAGAATATATTCATTTATTAATGAAGGTAATACTTAATATTGTATTAATTTGAAGAAAAAAAATATAATTAATGCCTTAAAAGAAATTAAGATTGCATTAAAGATATATTTTAGGCGGAAAAATGTAATTTACAATAATAACCCTCATTTTACTTTTATATATACTAGTATTATTCCCGTGCGATGCAAAGCGACTATCTACTTGCGTGACTCGCACACACTATTTTAAAGGACAAAATTAGTACATCGATCTCAGAAGTGCGAGTTTCATAATTTGGGGATGGACTTTCTCACCAAAACTAATTTATCATTTCCTTTGCAAAAAAATAAAAAAAGAAGCCAAAATTGAGAACAACTTATGTGGAGGAGACCATGGAAGTTTGTTGCCGATGTGAGGACTTTGCCATCGAGCGCACCTCCTGGACTAATTTCGGAAGAACATATGTTACTTGTCCAAGATTCAGGGTAAGATTTCATAATATGTTGTTAAAGACCCCTAATTTGATTCTAAATTAATCCAAAAACTGGTATATGGATTCTGGCATTTCAGAAGTTGTGGTAATTATGTCATAAAACTTCAGTGTTTTGAAAGTAAATTGGAACCAATAAAAAGTTGATTATTCTTTACCAATGTAATTGAATTTCTTGTTAAAGATATTATGTTAATCGCAAAATTTCATGTGGTTAGGCACCAAATGGTTGTATTTTTTTCGTGTGACTTGATCTTCCGATGTGTGATGGAGCTCACCAAATAATCTCTGGGCTTCTTAGACGGGTGAACACTCTTGAAGTTGATTTGGCAACAATGAACAACCTCCAAGCCGAACTTGGACGTACGAGGAAGAAGGAGAAGCTGCTATGGTTTGTTTTGGCATGGGTTTTATTTAACGTTTTAGCGAAAAAATTCATTCTCAATCAAGAAACGCGCGCTTCTGAGGTTTATGTACTAATTTTGACCTTTAAATTAGTGTATGCGGGTGACGTAAGTAGATAGTCGCCGAAAAATATGGTGCGGTGTTGCAAACAAGAAATTTAGCAAACTACAAATTATAAATTGATACGAAAAATAATTTAGGTAGTTAAATGAAAAGACGTGTATAGTGCATATTGCTTTTTGATATTACCCTTTATCATATTATTATAAGTTATAAGTTTTTTTAACTTCATATAATATATGTTACTTATATATTGTATAATCTTATACAACAATAAAATGGAATAACATATTATTAGTATAATAAATATATATTTCCCTTATCCGGAAAAAAATCATTATTTTTTTTGGATCCCACGGATAGACATCTAATCTACTTCAATTATAAAAGTGTGAGTTGTTTCTTACAAAATTTGATTTGCCTATTATATCCTTAATGAATTTTAATTTTTAAGGTTAGTTTGGTAACTATATCTTTAAAGTTTTATTTATAAACTATATCTTTGAATTTTTATTTATGTGGTTAGATAAAATTTGATTTGCCTATTATATCATTAATGAATTTTATTTTTTAAGGTTAGTTTATTAACTATATTCTCAAAGTTTCATTTATTTGGTTAGAGCCCTATATAGTCCATCTATCAATTCATGAATATGATCCCTAAAAAAAAACACGGATATGATATAATTCATCTATTGGCATAAGTTGAACCTACATATTAATCATATTTTATATTTTTCTTTGTTTTTAATAATATGCATTATTTTTATTTATTTTTATTTTTAAGTTTCTTTTTAAATTTCTTATCTCTTTTATAATGAGATTCTTTTATATAATTGTCAAAAAAGAAATTATAGAAAAAAAACCCATTAATTAGAAAATTTTATCGCTAATTTAGTGACTTTATTTTTTAAAGTTTTATTTATTTAGTAAGATCCATTTTATAATTGAAATTCATCTCTCAAGTCTCAACTTATCAAATTTTCTATCACATTTCATATAATATATAGTTCAACTGATGACATGAGTTGAACCTAAATATTCATAATATCTTATATTATTATTCCTTTGTAGTAAAATTCATTATATTATTTTTTTATATTTTTATATTTTATTCGATTCTTTATAAATTTCTGATAATTTTTCTAATTGGTTTCTTCTATAATTGAAGAAAAAGGAGAAAGACCAATTAGCACAAATGTACTTACAATAAGTAAAATTATTTTAGTATATGATTCTCGTAATATTGAATAATTGAAGTTACACAAAAGATATTTATGTATTTATAAGAAAATTATTGAAATTTAAACATATTATAGGACTTTAGTAACTCTTAAGTTTGATTTTTTTACTAGGATAATGATTCCAAGACTTTTAATTTTAAATAGTGGTACTTTAGAGTTATTTAGATATTAAATGTTTGCAAAATTATTAAGTTTTGGTGTTTTCATTGTGAAAAAACTACTAAAAGATTTTATGATTAGCAACCAAAAAAAAAAAAAGAAAAACTATACACATAAAAATTAGAACAATTAAATAATAGTGAAAGTTCTTATTTATCATTTTTCATTTTAGAGATATTTTTTTTTTAGGTTACTTTTTCTTTTCAATTTTGATACATAGTTATAATATATATATATATATATATATATATATACACACACACTCATTTTACTAATCATAACAAAAAAAAAAGAAGAAAAACAAATTGACGAGACAGCAATAGTGTATCATATTCCTTTTATTTACTCTTAAAATTTTGTGAATCGAATTTTCTCCTTTCTTTACAATTATAAAAGAATCCAATGAAAATAACTATGAAATTTGTGAAGAACTGAAGAAAGTATATAAAAAAATTAAAAAAATGATATAATGTATATTACTAAAAAGGAATAAGAATATAATATATTATGAATATTAAAGTACTTTAGTTTATGATTCTCAAAATATTAAATAATTGAAATGTACACAAAATATATTTATATATATATATATGTATATGTATAAAATTAGAGAAAATTAAACATAATTTAGTAGGAACTTAATAGCTCCAAACTTTGACTTCTTTATAAGGTGAATGACCACAAGAATCTTAACTTGCAATAGTGGTATACCATAAAGGTATTTAGGTATTGAATGTTATATTAAGTTTTTGTATTTTCATGGCGAAAAAGTACTAATAGATTTTAGGATTAGCAACAAGAAGAAAAAATCATATACATAAAAATTAGAACAATGAATAATAGTGAAAGCTCTTCTTGATTTAATTTATCATCTTTAATTTTCTGGAGATAATCTTTTTAATTTACTTTTTTTTTTTTTTAATTTAGGTACAGTACGTAGCTATAACATCTATATACTCAATCCAATAACTACAACAAAACAATGATAGTGCATTATATAATATTTAATTTACCATAATATATGAATGACTCAAAATTAATGATACTTACATGATAAAATATTTAAAATATGTAAAATGTAATAGTTTAATATGATTTCAATAGTTATAAGAATGACTTCATAGTCGAATAATTGACACAAGATTGTTGACATATGGTCGTACTTATATTTTTCTATTATATAAAAATAATTGAAAGTTAAATCTAAAAAATGCCAATAAAGAATTATTTTGGAAAAAAATAGATGAGATTAAATTAAATCTTTTATTCTATTTAAAAAAATGTACACATTATATGTCAGAACAATATGTAAATGTTCACAGTGATTTATATTACTATGTATAAATTATTGACACATTCTTACATAATGTTTGGTCATAAATAAAAATAGTCAACTCTTATTATAAGTATAAATTTTTTTTTGACATTCTATTATAAATATAAACTAGAATAATACTTATCAAATAGTTACAATTTATTTGTCTAAATTTGAATATTATAAATTTGCTACTTGCAATAATCTCTCTAATTTTCTAAAATTATTGAAGTATCATTATCACAACATGGAGAAACAATAATAGAATTTATAAGTTATATAAGTTATCTAATGAAAAATAAAATTTGAATATAGAATATTTAGACTAAAGTGTAAATTATTGAATTGATCAAGTGTTAGAGCTTAATGCGAATAGTAACTTAAACTTCATTGTAATATAAACTTGAAGCAAGTACTAAAATCAAGAATAAAATGACTTGCATGTGAAATCCTTGAGGTTATATTTTAAAATTAACTTTTGAGTGAGTAAAAAGACATGATAGGAAATTGCATGTTTTTTTGTGTATACCACTTAATTTATTAAAGTCCAACAATAGAAAATAATGTCAAAACAATTGAATAAGAACTATATGATAATTAAATGAATAGAAGTGAGAAAATGCATTGTGAAGAAAGATAATACAAACTTATGAATAAACTTTATTATTAGTAGATATAACTTTATTAACATAATGAAAAAAATTATAAAAAAACTAGCGTAAAAATTATAAATACTAAAGGGTCTAAGTGAATTTTCATTATAAAGAAAACTATGATTGCGAATTTTATTGAATTCAAAAAGTATCCGATAAAGTCATTTATATATATATATAAATGGAGAAAAGTGGTAAAAGTAGCTTATATATGAAATCAGTAAAAGATATATGTTAAGATATAAAAACTATAAATGCATCGGTAGTGACATTGTGTAAATTTAAATGCTATTGGTCTATACAATGGATTGATTTTATTCAAATAAATCTATAAGTTGAACATCATTTTTAATTACATATTACATACCTACACAAACATACTCACTAATGTAATACTTTTAATAGATGATGTAATTTTAGTAGACCAAAGAAAAAACTGTTATGTTAGAAAATTGGGGAGAAACATAAAAATAACAAGGTTTATAATAATTGGAGTTTTGACTGAGGTGTGAAATTTTATTGTACTAATAATAGTAATGATAAAATGACAAACGTAAAAATTAGTGGACATGAATAATTGCCCAGATTCTTTTTAATATTTAAGATCTAACATTAAAAAAATTATTAAATCAATAAAAATATTATTTATATATATATATTAAGCATATGTAATAACTTGATAAATGATTTTACTATGGTATATAAATTATAAGATACAATTAAGAAATAAAAAAGAACTATAAAGAAATAATGAACTAAGTTGTACTGTGAATGATTAAAAAATTGTACTATGTGAATGAGTATCACATAATTAAATTAAAACATATTGAAAAATAAAGACAGCGAAATTTGAATGTCAATATTAACTTGACAATAGATTAGATAAAAAATAATTACGTCGAATAGAGTACTGTATAGTCTAAATAAAGAATAAAATGAGAGAAATAAAATCGAAATGCATGGTTTAAACATGTATATATAAGACTTTTATATGGATGTGCAATGTTTGAAAAATTAGGAGTATTTCACTATAACTAAATAAGGAATTAAAAACATTACAAATTAGTTATAACATTTATTATATTTTATATAGATTGTAGCATGTGTCTTGATTGAAGATTGTGAGACACTATATATATATTCAACCTTCCATAAAAAATATTATTTATTTTGTAATTATACTATAGTAGGATTTTTATTTTACATCATACATAATTTTTAAATTTCGACGTTGCATTGAGAAAATAATTAAGGGAAATTGAAATAATAAGCAATCTTAAATCGATAAGTAAATTATATTAAAGAGGGTTATACTTAATAACAATAAAAAAATTAGAAAATAACATTCATAACAAAAGTTGGACGTTGGACCTAGATACTTAATTGCTGGAAGTTTTTCCTCACATTAAAATATTTAAAGAATTTCATGTGCAAATGTATGTTGAAATCGAAATTATTTAATAGAGAATTATAGAAAAGTACGTTAGGCCTAATATTTTGTTTCTATATAACAAATAATTAACTTATGAATGTCAATTAATGATGTAATGAGACAATTAAAAATGTGTTTTTCTTCAAATGCCATGATTTGGTGCAAAACATAAGAATATATGCCTCATTATTACGTATATAGTTTTCCAATCATCGTATAATTTTATTCAAGATATATTAATGATGATCAAGTCTCTGTATAATAAGAAGTAAACAATAGTTTGAATAAATCAAACTTTGCATGTATAATAGAAAATTTTGTAAGACTAAATATTTCTACATTATATCATGGTATGTCGATTTTTATGAATCTTTTAACGTTAATTATTATAACTTGTTTTATTAAGACTTAGGTTATTTAACTTTTCTATTTCTCTTTTGTGATTCTTATAATTATTAGTTGATTCAAAATTATGTTTGTTCAACGGATTAATTTTTATTACATTGAATAATCTACGAAGTTGTGTATATATATTACAGTGATCACAATGTACAATTATTTTACGTTCAAAGTAATTCTTTTATTAAATAATAGAAAAAAATTATAACCACGTGCATCGCACGTGCGTAGTGCTAGTAGTAATAAAAGTCAGTAAGTTGAACTATTATAACCTCTTGAAGAACTTGCATGCAATCTCCAGAAAACCCAAATTTTATTTCAGAAAGCATTTGAGAAAAAAGACGGAAAAAAACAAAAAGAAGAATCATCACTGAGACTGAATCCCTAATGCATCATTTTGTTCATATGAAATTGCACCAGAGAAGTTAGCATCACCATGGCTGAAATTGCCCAAGAAATCCCTGTACCAAGTAGCAGAGAGCTTCGGAATCCTGTTCAACGTTTGATGATTCACGTAATATAATCCGAATTCAGGACCAAAGCCCTTTGCCCATTCAAAATTATCCATTAAGCTCCATATCAGATATCCACGCACATCTGCCCCGTTCCTGCGAATTTCGATCAACGAGTACATGACGATCTATTAACCATATTTCTTTTTGAGTGATTCTCTTGTATATAAGTTCTTGTATATCAGTTGTATAAATTTTAGATCCATACAATATGGGTCCCGACAAATTTTTATGAAAATATATTAGTCTTTATACTGAAATGTATTACTTATACTACAAAAATGTATCATAAAGAAAAGATATTAGTGTTATACTGGAAGGTATTACATATTCTGTAAATGTCTATAAAAAAATACTAGATCTGAGTATTTCCTTAGAGTACCTTATAGCTTGCGCAAGATGCGCAAGATACGACCGGTGATAATGAATTCTCTTGATATCGTGCAGGTTGTCGTCGTTTGCATTGCTGAGAGAACAATAACCTGAGAGTACCATAAAGAAACAAGCAAAATATATCTGCCACATTAATGTCACATCAGCGCTCTAGATGTTAAGGCAACAGTTCCTTTTATGTACGAAGGACAAACTAATGCATCTAGTTTACCGTTTTCAGTGACAATCATTGCCTTGTTATTGTATCTCTCCATTGCGTAGCGCACGATATCTTCCATGCCTTTTGGAACAACGTAGAAGTGTGGAATTCCCGTCTACAAGAGACGATCTTTAACAAATTAGTGAAAAAGAAAAGGTAGAAAAATGATACGTAAGAAAGTAGAAAAAAGAGTTTATCATTCGCACTGGTTCTCCAATCGGGACACCATTCCGGTCTCCAGTAGTGTGCACAAACCCCTGGATTGCACGATCACTGCCTTGGGGACAACTAGAATGGATACAATCCTTTGCATAAAGCGTGCCGTAATGGTTTAGCCCTATAAAGTCTAGGCTGTCTCTTAAAAGAGCCTTTTCTCTAGACGAAAACCTTGGCAATTCGCTTCCATGATATTTCTTCATTTCTGTAGGGTAATCCCCCAGTATGAGCGGATCCAACATCCTTTTAACGACCAAAGAAAAAAAATAGATATCATTAAACACACACATAATTTTTCTTTCTACTTTTGTTAATGTAAACTTACCAAGCAACATTGAAAGCTAAAGCTCTATCTGCAGCTTCCTTGTCGGCCTTGCTATCCGTCATTGGCACGAACATGAATGCGTGTACAGTAATGCCTAACACACCATCCACTTTAGACTGCATCAAACGAATTAATCAAACACCTTTTAATTCGTATTTCAAGGATACTGATACTTGCCTTGATCTGTTTGCGATACAACTTAGCAGCTTTGGCATGGGCCAACAACATATTATGCACTGCTATCAGAGGCTCAACATCTGAATTCCCATCAATACAGTTACCGAAAGGAGGTGAACATCGACCAGGTGGGAACCCAGGTATTTGATATGCAAATTTTGCATAAATGTTGGGCTCGTTGATTGTAATCCAATACTTCACTCGATCACCAAATTTCTCAAAACATGTTTTAGCAAAATGGACATACTCTTCCCTGTTCACAATTTAAGAAAATATTCACTTAAGAAACAACATTCTTGGCTACTAATTGCTACTTCATAATATGTGTGTGCTTACTGCATGAGAGGACTAAGCCAGCCACCAAATCTATCTTGGAGTTCTTGAGGAAACTCATTGTGGAAAATTGTCACGAAAGGCTCAATACCTGATTTTGATCATATTAATTAGGTATCGATTGAAACAAATTATCCATTTAATTTAAATAAGATGACGATTAATTAGCAGAGTACCTCTTAGTAGGAGATTATCTATTAAGTTGTTATAGAAGAGGACACCAAGTTGGTTAATCCCACCAAGCTTCCCTCCTACAATATTCATAATCAACAAATCACAACCCCATTATGTATACATATATTTATAAAACATGTCTGCACATGCGCACACGCACACGCACACGTGTGATATGGAAAGCTGCAAACATGAAGTTAGTATAAAATGGAAAGTTCATACTAGGAAGAAGTCTACTCCACGAAATTGAGAAGCGGTAAGCAGACAATCCAAGTGAATTCATAATCTCAATATCTTCCTGGTATTCGTTAATAATAAGGAAACAAGAAAAACAGAAAGTTAAATCACAAGTTCAGATGATCGGAGAAATTAAGAATTCTGAAAATGGACAAATACCTCCTAGGTAATCCATCTCTATATATCATCCTAGATTTCTTTTTTGTGTTTTTTAGGTTCAGTGGGAGAGTATATCTAGGGGTAATATCTATAAACGTAGTGTCTTAAACAACTAGTATTAGGAAATGATGGAATTATAAAAAATCTGGAAATGATACCATACCATGTAACGGTGGTAATGATCATCTGCTATATCAGCATTGCTCCCATCTTCTACATCTCCTGACAATTTCAAGCATATCCAAACTCAAAACCCGAACAGAAAAAAAAATAGAGAATAAATAGACTATTAAATGTAGAAAATAATGGCAAATGTTTACAACAGATTGATTAGCTTAAGAATGTACCTTGAATATGGCAATAAACATCCCAGTTGCTTAGGCTTCTACCATCTTCAAGAACTGCTCCTTCCACCTAAACAAAACGAATAATTCATAATCTCTGAAAACTATAAATTCTTCAAAGTAAAAACAGAAGTGATGAAAACTCACTTGATAGGAAGATGTGGCAGCTCCAAAGAGAAACCCATTTGGAAAATCAGATCTTTTGATGTTAATTTGTTCTTCATCAGTGGAGGATTTGACTACAGAAATTGCTGATAGAATTATAATATACAAATGGATGAAATGATAGCATGCTGATTTCACTTTTTTCATTTCCTCTTCTGCTGTCTCTGTTCTTTTAAGAAACAGAACATAAGATTATATATAAATATTCCAGCTAATGCACCCTCAAAAAAATATTCCAGCTAATGGCTTCTTAATTAATAAAACAGAGTAATTGGTTAGTCTATTGTCTTTGTTGTTTTATTTATTTTTATATTATTTTAATACGCATTACATGTTTGTCGATCAACGATCTATATATGAAGGGAGGTGTTTTTATTTGCTTAACTTTTAAAGAACTGATTAAAAATAGAGATTGTGGTAAAATTGTTATAAATTAAAAGTAGATAGTATTTGAAAATAAAAGTAATTTTATTCAAATAAAAAAGTTATAGTGTTTGATATTTAAACAATTTTTAACTTATAACTGAGAGAATTTTTTTTATTTATTTATCAAAATACCAAACACTTGGAAAAAACTACTATTTTCTACTTTTAGCTTTTGGGTTAAAATCACTTTTAATTAACCTAAAAATGTTTTCCCCAACACGCCAAAATAACTTTTACCAAGATATAATCAGAAAAGCACTCAGGGAAATCAATTGCAAATACCCCACTAAATTACTGTGATTATCATCTAATAGAAAATAAAAGGGAAACCCTTTATTTCGTCTTGTCTAATGTATGCTCCGTTAAGTTTACAATTCTTTTAAGGTTAATATAAAAAAGCACCTTGTACTATGTATGTTTTATCACTTAAGTCTTTAAACTCTTTTTCGTCTCTAATTGTAATCTGTAGTTTGCGAATTTTTTGGTTGGCCCCACGTCAGTTTTTCCAGCAAGAAAATTAAAAAATTATTAAAAAATATTTGAAAATCATAAATTTATTTTAAAAATCTGAAAATTATTCCTAAAACTCAAAAAAAAATTATTTAAAATATTTGAAAAATGTTGGAATTATTTTTTAAAATTTCAATTTTATTAAAAAATTAAAAATTATTTAAAAAATCTGAAAATTATAAGCTTATCATGTCGTATGTGTTGTCATTTCATAGTGCATACAAGTCAACTTAAACAAAATCGATACATTCTTCAAAATTGTATTTGATGCTTAATAAATTCATAACATGTTTATTAATACCAAATTTATCAGTGGGGTTTACTATTTAGGACTATGAAAAATCTGAAGACCTAAATGAGTGAGAAAATCAAAATCATGTCTCATACAAATAATGCGTTAATCACATGCATTTTAAAGATATTACTAAAATCAAATCAATTTTTGAAGCAACAAAAATTTATTGATGTTTATTTGAAATATGCCCCTTTTATTTCTTTGTTTCTTTTAGTGTATTTAACTTATTCATAAGTATGACAATTGAACTTGACAAATTTTTTGTACTGAGTAGTTCAAACATCAACTTTTAAAACTTGAAAGGAATTCAAATGAGGTTTAACCCATAAAAAGAATATTTCCAAAATCTTAAAATAAGAGTCTTGTTTCATAAGAGTAAAGCTTTTTCCCTTTTCTTTTAAATAATTTAATTAATTTTTTTTATATTTTTTCATAAATTAGAAATTCTAAAAATAATTCAATATTTTTCAAATATTTTAAATGTATATTTAGAGTTTAGAAAATAATTTTCAATTTTTTTAAATAAATTTATAATTTTTAAATATTATTAGTAAAACTAAAATTGAAAATAATTTCAAAATTTTTAGAAATTGTAAATGAAATTTTAGAATTTTAGAAATATTTCCAATTTTTTTTAAATAATTTTATGATTTTTAGTTTTTCTAAATAAAACTGAAATATTTACAAATAATTCTAACATTTTTTTGATATTTTAAGTGAATTTTTAGAATTTTAGAAATTATTTTAAGATTTTTAAAATAATTTTATGGTTTTTAATTTTTTTAATTAAACTAATTTTTTAAATTAATTCCAATATTTTTCAGATACTATAAATGAATTTTTAAAATTTTAGAGATGATATCAGATTTGTAAAATAGTTTTATGATTTTAGATATTTTTAATAAACTGAATTTCTTAAAAAAATCATTTCAAAAATTTTTCGAATATTTTAAATATTTTTTTTAGAATTTAGTAGATTTTTTTAATGATTTTATGATTTTTAAGTATTTTTAATAAAACCAAAATTTTTAAAAATAATCTCAATTTTTTCAGATATTTTATAAGAATTTTAGAATTGGATAAGGCCAAAGATAATGGGTATACATTGATTTATTGTCTGGATAAAATACCAAATTTTCATGTGGCAAAAATTCTACTCCCTCAATCCCGAATAAACTTGCACCTCTAAGGGCGCACACATATTAAAAATCTAAACTGTGAGAAGAAAGTAGGGTTTGGGGGTTGTGAGGAAAATGGATCGAAGGTGATTCCAAATCAGTAAATGAGAAATGGGTTGGACCATCATCTAATTTGTGGGGTGTTAATTAATTTATGTGCTATTAATTAGTTTACGTAAGTAGGTTTTGTTAAATAGGTTATCAAATCCTGCTGATTCAGTAATGATAATTGGGTAAATAAAAGAGTATTGTGAGGGTGGAGATTGTGAGATAAATGATTTTTTTAACAGGTGTGCAAATTTGATTAGGACGTAACGAAAAGAAAAATGTGCAAGTTCGTTCGGAACGAAAGGAGTACTATTTTGCTATTACAAATACCTCTCAATTATAATAGCAGGTGCAATTTGAAAAGTAAATTCAAATAATGTCATTGAATATACTTATAAATAATTTTTTTTTTTTTTTTTTGCTGTTGTAAAAGATATTTCATGATCATATATCAAGAAAACATTAAAATAAATTTCCGATTGTAAATGGAACGATATTAATTCTTTAAAAACTTTTGTAATGTTGTAGGAAAAAAGTAAACTAAAGAACAAAAAAGAGGCGCAGAATAATTAGAGATTTTTCATGAGATCCCTATATATAGGGTGCCAAAATACAGGATTTTATAAATCTATAAATATAAGTGAATACCTAAATTGTTCTTCATCAATTATTTTTTACGAAGTCACATTAATCTTATTTTTCCTTCAACATGAAATATATTTTAGATCGAGTGTATTGCAAATACTTTTTCTTATTTTAGTTGAAAGTCTATGACACGTGAAATACGATATTGGATGGATTTGTTATCAATGGCTTGACCACAGTAGTTTAATACAACTTGAAAATGGCACTTATAATATATAATCAACAATGGAATACTATTGTTTATTAAATTAAAAGGCTGAAAATCACCTTCCACCATCCACTATTGGGGTCCACGTAGATTTTGGTAGATTATACTAGGCCCACATTATGTACAATAAATTTGAAAATGGTTTAATGACGTTGGCGTTTGACTAATTTTTACATATTCTACTTAATATAAATATAAATAAATCGTGAAATTGAAATTGTTTCCAAAAGTACTTTCTCAAAAAAAAAAATAATAATAAATAAAATCAGTGTAATGACAAATTTATTCCTAAAATAAGCAAAATATGGCATAAAATAACGATAAAAGTATGAAAAATATATATTACATCTATATATATATATAAAAGTTAAAGGAGGGTGTTTATGTGATTACACTTTTTCTGTCTAAAACTTTTGAATTATTATTTGGTAAGTTGTTTTCGACTTAGGCAAGTTAAATATCTTTTTATAATTTCTAAAATACTATTAAACGGCAGAAAACTTCTGATATTGAGTAGTGTTTCAGCTGAAAGTAGTGTATTGCATATCATGTAAAATGAGCTTACACAACTATAAATAGAAAGCTAAGAATCTATCTAGCCAATCAGAAAATGACAAGTCACATTTTCGACATCATAAATGCTAAAAGAATAAAAGATGACAGCAAAATATCTTCATCTGGTTGCTAGCTCATCAAGTCACTGAAAACATGTTGCCAACTCCTCCATGAACACTCCCTTAGCTCACTCCATCACATGAGCTCACTCCTTCAGCTCATTCTTCGCATAGCTTGTTTACACAACTTAATAACTCGTATCACATTCCAACACCCCCCTCAAGTTGGAATAGTAGTTCTAGGACACATTGCGAACTCGAGGAGGAAAAACCGAAAAGAAAGACCCCGAAGCGCCTTAGTTAAGATATCAACCAACTCAAATGAAGTGGAAATGTAGTGTTGAGCAATGAAACCAACCTTGAATTGGTTGCGGACAATGTAGCAATCAATTCCAAGTGTTTCGTGCATTCATGAAACACTAGATTCGCAGTGATGTGGATAGCGGTCTTATTGTCACAATGAAGTGGTATGGGAAGATGATATGTAAGCGAAGGTCTGCAGCAATATAAGAAAGCCATTGAAGTTCATAGACAGTGGCACTAAGCAACCTAGATTCAGCTTCAGCAGAAGACTTAGACACAGTTTTCTGCTTCTTAGTTTTCCAAGAGATCAAAGAGTTACCAAGAAAAATAACATACCTGGTCAAAGATTTCTTGGTGTCAAGAGTACCCCAATTAGCATCATAATAGGCATGACGTCTGATATTCAAACCAACAGGGTAAAATCGGCCATATGCATTCACCAAGTGCAGTCCCACTTCCCAATGAGTAATTGTGGGATTTGTCATATATTGACTGAGTTGCTGAACAACAAAACAAATTCCAGGTCTAGTGAGGTTTAATTAAATAGAGCAGTTTGTCAACAAATCTTCTATATTTTTCTTGATCCATCAAGGAAGGCTCTCTAGTGGTTGAAATATTGAATCCTTGTGGGAAAGGTGTGGCCACGGCCTTGCAACCAATGAGGCCAGTGTCTTTGAGAAGATCCAGTATGTATTTCCTCTGACTCACGTGAGTACTAGCCGCACTTTTAAGGATTTCAACCCTAAGAAGAATTTAGCAAACCCAAGATCTTTGATGGTAAAGAGACCATCTAAGTACTGTTTGAGATCTGCAATGACATCCTCATTGTCCCCTCTGATAAGAAGATCATCCACATAAACCATAAGGAATAAAGAAGTGTCATGAGAAACTTTGATAAAGAGACAAGTATCACTTGAAGATTGCTCCTAGCCATAGTTCTTTGATTTTTCTGTAAATTCCAAGTTCCACCCCATAGAAACTCTTCTTCAATAAGCAAACTTGACCATCTTTAGCTCTGAAATATCCCTCAGGGTGCTTCATGTAAACTTCTTAGCTAAGATACCCATGGAGAAATGCGTTGTTGATGTCAAAATGGTGTAATGGCCAAGCCTTTTGAGAAGCTAATGCTATCAGAAACCTCACAGGTACCACTTTGGCCACTGGAGAAAAGTTATCAAAGTAGTCAAAATCCATAAATTTGGTTGAAACCTTTAGCAACCAATCTAGCCTTGTACCTTTCAACTCCCCCATATGTTGTCCTATTAATATTATACTCACTTAGAGCCAATTGCTTTCTTTGTTGGTAGGAGAGGTACAAGTTACCATGTCTCATTCTGCTCCAAAGCCTGTAATTCTTTATTCATGGCTTCCTGCCATTCCAGAAAGTAAGCTACTTGTGAGTAACTAGAAGGTTCTGGAACTACCTCATCCACCTGGGCCAGGAATCCAGTGTATATGGGAGAAAAAAAATGGAAGGCTGGATAAAAGGGTAAGTAGAAATAGGATAAGCAGTACCTGGAGTGTAAGCAGCTAGGGCAATTGGTGCTGCAGAAGAAGAAGCAGTGGAGCCTATGACATAATATTTCATCCATGCTGGAGGTTTTCGGATCCGTTTATCAAGAGGTAAAGCATCAGTGGGTAATTGAAAGACTTTGTAGCTTTATTGTCAAGACACCATGTGGCTTTAGTGGTTAATGTATTGGGGTTGAATAACTCTCGGGCTCTAGAAGATTCCTCCAGCATGTGAGGTGGAATATATAGAGGTTCAGGAAGATTAGATTGTGGAGATTCGGCCTTATGATTTAGAAAAGGAAATTTATCTTCATAGAAGGCAACATCTCTAGATATCAAGAGAGTATGTGATTCAATATCAAAGACTCTAAAACCTTTTATTCCATGCACATATCCAAGAAAGATGCATCCATATGCTCTATTCTCAAATTAAGCTTATGTGGGAGAGTTTTGGTAGCAAAACATATGCAGCCAAAGACCTTTGGAGAAGCATAGTTAGGAGTAACACCATGCAGTTTCTCATAGGGAGATATCCAATTCAACAAGGCAATAGAAATAGCATTAATAATGTGAACAACAGTGAGCAATGAATATGGCCAGAAATGAGAAGGAATATTAGACTGAAGCATCAAGGCTCTAGCAACTTCTAGGATATGCCCATGCTTCCTTTCTTACTATTTCATTCTGCCGAGGAGAATAAGTGCAGGTTCTTTCATGAACAACACCATGAGAATGAAAGGCAAATTGTGTGTTATGGCCTATGAATTTAGTGCCATTATCAGTTCTAACACATTAGACTGTCTTATGAAACTGAGTGTGGATCAGCTCAACAAATCTGTCCAATAGTTTAGGAACACCCGTCATATATTTTAGCAGATAAATGGAAGTACAACTGCTATAGTCATCCACAATTGTCATCATATAGGGAGTGTTGGTTAAGGAGAGTTGATTACAATGTCCCCACAGATCTGCATGAATAAGATAAAAAACACTATTGTTAACAGAAGCACTAGAATTAAATGGTAATCTAGTTTGTTTATCCATATGACAAACTGAACAATCTTTTATCATCATCACTAGATTGTTTAATACATTATATATGCTTCATACTCCCTATAGAGGAGTGTCCAAACCTATTATGCCATATAGAATAAGGAACAATAGAAACGGAGTTCCATGTAGATGAAGTATTCACATATGTCAAAATGTAGAGGTCTCCACTCTCCCTTCATGTAGCTAGTATTTTCCCAGTGCTAAGGTCCTGGATAACACAATCCGGTTTTGTAAAGTGGGGGGTAGAAATTTTAGTAGTTCAGTAATAGAAATGATATTGTATCTAAAAGTGGGAATAAATATCACATTTTCCAGAGTTATGTGCTCATTGATCTGCACTTCTCCAATTTGTGAAACCAGTTTAGTAGTTCTATTAGGCAAGAAGACATTGAACTTGTTGCTTAGACCAGTCAGATTGCTTATCTATTTGGAGTCTGAGCATATATGTCTAATTGACTCTGGTATCAATTATCCAGGAACTAGTATTCAACCTTCCAGGAACATTAAAGGAAAAACGGTTTTCTAATTTACCTGCATTAGCAGTGTAGTTCATATTCTTATGCTCTCTAAGTTAATTGTACCTATCTAGAAAACTGGGAAGCTTAAAGCATTCAGACACTTTATGCCTAATGCCTCCACACTGTGTGGAATGCAGCTTGTCTCTCTCTTCCTTTGTCATTCTCTGACTAGATCATCTTCCTCTATCAGTTGAAGTAGTGCCAAAAAAATTCTTAGGTGTAATACCTTTTCCTCTGCCATTTTGATTTGCTTACTTCCTTGATTATTTCCTGCATCATGACAGGAGTTTCTAGTGGATCATTAATGTTATTCTTGTTGTTCTTTTGTTTTTCAATCTTCAAAATCATGGAATAAGCCTTGTTCATATTAGGATGTGGCTCCATCATCAATATCTGATCTCTAGCATTAGCAAAATCATCATGTAATACCATAAGAAGCAGCATCAGTTTGACACTAGCTTCGTACTCACTCATTGCTTTGGCAGATCCACAAGTACAAACTAGAATGGACATCAAGTTGTCACATTTTATCCCACAACCTTTTTAACTTTGTGAAATAAGTAACTACAGAGGAGTTACCTTGTGTAAAGTTGGAGATCTCCTTTTGCAACTGATATAATAGTGGACCATTCGATTCTCCGTATCGCTTATTGATTTCATCCTACAGGCCCTTGGCATTTTCAATGTAGATGAACACATCTGAGATCTCCTTGGTGAGTGAATTCAACATCCATGAAGTAACCATGGAATCAACCTTTTCATATTGTTCGAATTCAGGTGATCCTTAGTTAGGAACTGTTGTGTTCCAAATAAGAAGTAGAGCTTCGATTTGCTTTCAACGCGAGTTTAATCGCAAAACTCCAATTGAGATAGTTAGATCCAATGAACAAAGTTGTACTTGTGACCAACACCATTCCAGGGTGATCAACTCCATGTAGTACTAGTAGATCTGATTCCCTCGCGTATGGCTGAATAACACGTGTAGGAGCAACTTCATCGGTAAAATTGCTAAAGAGAACCATCTCTTTGTCGTTGTCGTTATTGTTGGTGTTGTTGTTATCTTCAATCCGATGCTCTAATACCATGTTAAACAGCAGAAAACTTCATGATATTGAGTAGTTTTTCATCTGAAACTAGTGTATTGCATATCAAGTAAAATGAGCTTACACATATATAAATAGAAAGTTAAGAATCTATCTAGCCAATCAGAAAATGCCAAGTCACATTTTCGAAATCATAAATGAAAAGAATAAAATATGACAGCAAAATATCTTCATCTAGTTGTCAGCTCATCAAGTCACTGAAAATATGTTGCCTACTCCTTCAACTCATTCTTCGCATAGCTTGTTCACACAACTCAATAACTCGTATCAAATTCCAATAAATACAAATAATTTTTTTTTTATTTCTACTCCGTTTTCAATGCAAAATATATCAAATTAATCGAATTTTCACGATCTTTAATTTGACATCTATATTATAAACTACCTCCGTTTATTTATGTCATTTTAGCTTTTGTACTTTGTTTATAAATAGTTTTTATTTTAGCTTCTTTCTTGCATATTTTTTTCCAATACTACTCCTATAATTATTCCTACAAAATCTCTAATTATCTAATATGCCATATCTGTATAATCTATTTGATGGTGTATTTGTCTATTTTCCATATCCCCTTAATTTTCTTATCCAAACCTAAAATGACATCTAAAAAAAGGTGTTATATCATTATGAGATATTGTAGTTAAAATTTTGATGGTTTGTTGGTTAACCATTTTTAGTTTTATTTGAATATAAATTGTAGGTTGGAATTTTATTAGATTCGGTCTATAACCAAAAATTAGTTCTATAAATTTATTTAAAAACTAATTGATTTATTATGAAAAAATACAATTATTCAATTTATTTTACTTAAAATAAATTTTATATTTATTTATTTTAAGTTATGCGGAAGAAGAGTTGTTGTTTAAATATCTGGACTCCTACTTTATTAAATTAAAATCAAGATCAATGTGCACTTTTATAATCAGTGTATTAAATTATTAGGTATACTTATGTCTATTTTTTAAAAGTATAATTTTTGTTTATTTAATAATGTGTGTTTCAGTTCACCCGCACGCGCACGCGCACGCGCACACACACTCACACACACACACACACACACATATATATATATATATTAATTCTTCTTTAAATCTGTTTTTATTACTTATTCATATCTCTATATAATGTATATGCATTAATATTATTTTTTAGAGGGAAAATTACTAATTGGTCGCCAAACTATTTACCTTTTTGGACTAAGCCATATAAAGTATTATATTTTACTAATAGGCAGCTAAAAAATATTGTAAAGTTGAGATCAAATCGAATAAAAACCTCAAACACGCGTGAGCCGTCAATTTGGACGACATTTTGCATGATCGATAAAGGCTTTTGTTCGTTGAGCAAATGATCTTCATCCCAAGTAAATACAATCCTCTACCGTTTGGACGGCCAAGCAATGTACTCAGCTCAATTGAGCAAATACTTTGCTCCTTTTTTTCTCTTTTTAGCTCTTCTTCTAGGCTTATTCAACATCATCTTGAGCCTATTCAATGCCTCTTTTGAGCCCGATTCTTTACTCCTTCCTTCTAGGCCTTCCTTTTACTCGTTTGGCACCACGATTTCATCATTACTCCAAATAAACATTGTTTTATACTGAAAACACTACAAAATCTACAAATAAGTAAATTTCGCCAATCATACAAAAATTAGAATTAGGAAGTACTTGTCACATATTTTTGCATTGGTTTAGCTATAAAGATATGCCTAAAAATCACGTAAAATTTTGAGTGATCAAGCAACTCGTGAGCACCTACTAATGTGTTAATGGTGTAGCATATGTAAAAAACTGCCACATAAATAGGTGTTTATTGTAGTTGTGGAACATATCAATTAATCCTTTATATACAAATATTATATACTCCCTCCGTCCCACCTTATCTTGTACAGAGGAGAGTTGACACAAGTATTAAGAAAAATTGATTTTTGAGATTTTGTTGATTTTTCAAAGGTTGATTGAGGGTGTAGATTTTGAGGTGGAGATGTGTTATAACTATTCTTTTTAAGGGGTGTGCAAGTTCGCATAGGATGGACGAAAACGGAAAGTGTGCAAGCTAAGGTGAGACGGAGGAAGTATTATTTATTTAGTTATTTTTATATATTAATCGGGTTACCCGATAACCCACGAACGATCTGGTTATCCAACGGGTATATTCATACCCATGCCCGAGTCAAATAAGATTAAAAAAGAAATAAAAATGTAGATATTAGCATTATACTTTGTGCACATAAAATATTTTAACTAGAATAAATATTTCGATTTATAGATCTAAATAATATTAATGATATTATTTTTTTTATTTAATAACGAGTCGCATGTCGCAAGCAACCCATATGTAAAAATGAAAATACCTTCCACCATCCACTCTATAATGATCCCGAGGGGTCCGCACACATATATTGGTACACTAACTAACCTACATTATCCTTATTAAAAAATGGGTGCTATTTAAAAGGCTATATTATGTCTACAACACATTGAAATAGTTATTTAAGATCTACCCAAAAAAGAAAAAAAGGAAATAGTTATTTAATAAATTAATGTTGAAAATGCAAGCAAATATTTAAAGGGACGGTGTGAAATTCATTAAAAAAAAAATACTACCTCCGTCTTTTTTAGTCGTCATTCTAGTTTTGAATAAGAAAATTAAGGGATTTAAGGAGTTGACAAATCAACCCTCAACTAATTTCCTCAAATCCATTAATTTTTTAATCATTAATATATATTGTTAGCATTTTCCATAATTATAGGGTTAATATCGTAAAAATAATGGTAAAAAAAGTTAGAATAACAACTATTTACAAACAAAACAAATAAGTTAGAATGGCAACTAAAAAAAAGAGAAAATAGTATAATATAAATTATAAAAAAACTACAAATTATGGATACATATTAAAAGCTTAATTAATTGCAAAATAAATGATAAAAGTTTACATAGTCGTTATTTTATATAACTTTTCAAACTAGCAAATTAAATCACCAACTTAACATAACTTAAGAATTCAGGTCACAATCATTATTTACATAAAAATGTCAACTTGTATGACCAACTTTTACATGCTGGATCTCACATTATCCAAAACAATACTGCGGCAAAAGTGATATTTTGTTTAAGACCTCAATTATGGTCACTAATAATAAATTATTTGTGATCAATTGTTGTCACAAATCTCTCTACAAATAATTTGAGACTATATTTGAAGCACATTTGAGACCACTTTTTTCGTCACAAATATATTATTTGACGACGTGGTGTCTCTAATAATAAAGTTGTGACAAATACTTATAAGTGGTGACAAATATTCATTATTTGAGACCACTTTATATTGTCTCAAAAAACCCATTTCTTTTGTTGTGTAAATTAAAATACAATTAATAACTAAAAATTGTAACCATGAAAATGACGCTTATACATATCTTTTCTACAAATGAATTTGCAAAATACAAAATAGATATCATATTTTATAGAGATCATAAACATGATTATAGTGAATATTAGTTAGATCTAACCTGAACATCATATTCGAAATTTATTAGGTTAATTATTAAAAAGAGATAAAATGGCATCATTTATATTCTCAAATTTTTATATATTACATTTATTTGATCGGTTTTGAGAAAAAATATATGATGTACTTGTGTGGTCGAATAGTTTGCAGTTTTTCCTCGGAAATTTACGGTTAAAATATTTAAGTTCATGATTTATTTTACTAAATAAAAAAATTATGTTAAGATGCCAATTTTGTATTAGTTCATAATTTATTTCGCAATCAAACCAAATTTAAATTACAATAGGAATTTTAAAACTCTCATGGAAAATATTATTATTATTTCCTTTTTTAATTACAACATTAACCCTCCATAAAGGGAGATAAAGAAGATGGATGACAAAATAGAGTAGATCAAGAACAATGATGATGGTGGTGGTGTCTAGTACTGGAACATGGTCCATGTTATTATTGGAAAAAAATTCAAAATTGGCAACATTGATCCTTTTTAAGTGCACATTGCAACCTAAAATTAACTCATAGTTTATGATGTCTTTATATTAAATCCTTTTTCTCTCCCAAAAAAATAAAATCCTTTGTTTAATATTGATTTCAACCTGTTTTTGCAATATTTTTTATGGGTTTTAAATCCACCTTATGGTGTGCAAGTTCAATTCTTATTCATTTTATTTATTTTAATCTTTCCCGGAATCCCCTTATCAAATCAAATCAAATATTTTCCGGACATAATTATGTTTGTTTAAGGCTGAGAAGTGTTGACTGCTGAGCCAAACTTGATTGAGGGAGTTAATGAATGTTCTTTATTGATATTTGGTCCTCTCAATCCACTGAGGGAATCATAAGCAAACACACGGGCCATCAAGAAAGATAGGAAAAAAGTAAAAATAAATGGATTTCAATGAACAGCATTAAACCATGATACGTACAAACTATACATCATTATTCAGACTGAATCACTAATGCATCATTTTGTTCATATGAAATTGCACCAGAGAAGTTTGCATCACCATGGCTGAAATTGCCCAAGAAATCCCTGTACCAAGTAGCAGAGAGCTTCGGAATCCTGTCCAATGTTTGACGATCCACGTAATATAATCCGAATTTAGGACCAAATCCACTTGCCCATTCGAAATTATCCATCAAGCTCCATATCAAATATCCACGCACATCCGCCCCATTCCTGCAGTTTTAGAGATTACGACGAATTAACAAGATAAATCTCCAGCTCCAGATGATTGAGAAAATGTAATTTTCTTTATATATAATTCTAACGTCATTTACTTGAATTCAAATACCTGATAGCTCGAGCAAGATATGCAAGATATGACTGATGATAATTAACTCTCCTGGAATCGTGCAGGAGATTGTCATCCTCGTTGCTCAGAGACGCATAACCTGTGATCACCAGCAGATCAACTTCTATTTACCACAAACAAGTAAAACATAAGCAGTGTAGATTCAATGGTTTTGCACTCTTTAATAATTACAAAGAACTGTCGTGTCAAAGTATAGGGGATGTTTCCAAAATTTGCGTCTTCGAGTAGTGATCTAATTTTGGTAATCGATGAGGAATTTTATGCGAAAAAATGGTATTGGATTATTTGGTAAGAAAATGATAAATTCAACAGGTAACTTGACAAAAAGAGAGCTACTGCTTCATTTAAGTGATTCCAAACACGGCATACGACTTATCATACACCCCAAAGGACACTGTCCTTGCACTACCGGGTTTTTACTTAAAGCCAATTTGTAGGGGCATCAGAAGAGTAGGAATTACTGGAGTTCGATAATGAATATGCAAGGCAGCATATATGCGTATAACAAAGACAGCTTCATGAATCTTTTTTACCATTTTCAGTAATAATCATTGCCTTGTTATGGTATCTCTCCTTCACATAGTGGACGATATCTTCTATTCCTCTTGGAACCACAAAAAATCGAGACATTCCCGTCTGCAAGAGAAATACAGAACATGATCCTTGATTTTGTCAAAAAGAACACTAGAACAATAATCTGCATGTTTAAAATGAAAAATGGAAAAAAAGAATAAATGAATAAAAGAAGATATATTTGTCTGAGGTTAAGTATTTAAATTTTCATACTCTTTCCCCAATCGGAACACCATTGCGCTCTCCGCTAGTGAAGACGAATCCCCTGATTGCACGGTCATTACCTTGGGTGCAGCTAGATACGTTGCAGAGGCAATTAGAATGGATACAATCCTTTGCATAAAGCGTGCCATAATGGTTTATCCCTATAAAGTCTAGGCTCTCTCGTAAAAGAGTTCTTTCCTCAGACGAAAACCTTGGCAATTCGCTTCCATGATAATTCTTCATTTCTGTGGGGTAATCCCCAAGTACAAGTGGATCCAACGCCCTTTAAAGAAAAATAAATACCTCATATCATGATACAAGAAATGGAAACGTTTTTTACTTGGATATTCTTTTTACTCCTGCCTTTCGTTTCTCTTAAGAGGTTTATGCTGATTAAGACACTTACCAAGCAACATTAAAAGCTAAGGCCCTGTTTGTAGCTTCCTTATCGTGCTTGCTATCAGTCCACGGAACATACATGAATGCACACACAGTGATACCTAATGCACCATCCACTTTAGGCTGCATCAACATTAATTCGTTGATAAGGACTACTAAATACATATCTATACCATTTTTTTCACACATAATCAAAAGTTTGATTACTGATACTTGCCGTCTTATATCTGTCACGATACAGCTTAGCAGCTTTGGCATGGGCCAACACCAGGTTGTGTACCACTATCAGAGGCTCGATATCTGAATTTCCAGCAGCACAGTTACCGAAAGGAGGTGAACATCGAGCAGGTGGATACGCTGCCCTTTCATAGGACATTTCTGCATACAAGTTTGGTTCATTGATCGTAATCCAGTACTTCACTCGGTCACCAAAATATTTGAAACATGTTTCAGCGAAATGTAGATACTCTTCCCTGTTAAAACCATACACCACATAATAACAGTTGAACTCAGAGAGAGAGAGATTAACCTCAAAACCTCAATACTAAATGTTCCTCCCTCCATTCCTAAATGCTAGTCGCTTTAGAAAAGTTACTTTGTTAAAAAAAAAAAGTCATTCTAGAAAGGAAAAAAAACACATTTCTTCATATATTACCTGATATATCGCAACAAATATTCCTAAAAATCTCCTAATTATGGTATGAGAGGAGCAAGGGAGCAAAATTGTAGGTAAAGGAAGTGTTTTTGGATGAAAAAAAGATCTAGGGTGATACAGATTGATTACATAGAGGTATATTTATCCATTCCAAGAATTTAATTTCTCCTACAAAGTCTGAAATGACTAGTATTTAGGAACAACGGAAGTACCTCATGTTTCATAAAATCAATTTAACGTTTAGGTAACCGAAAAGGGATATATGCTTACTGCATCAAAGGACTAAGCCAGCCCCTGAATCTATCTTCAAGTTCTTGAGGATACTCGTGGTGGAAAATTGTCGCAAAAGGCTGAATACCTGATTTCGATCTTATTAATTAGGTAACTTGTGAAACAAATTACTCTTTTGATTCAAATAAAGAGTGAAAAAATCCCAAATACTATACGCACGATCACCATTGATTGGCAAAGTACCTCTTAGTAGAAGATTATCTATTAAGTTGTTATAGAAGAGGACCCCAAGTTGGTTAACCTCACCAAGTCTCCCTCCTACATACATAATCAACAAAAACAACCTCATTATATGTAGCGCGCGTGATATATGGAAAGCTGCAAACTTCAAATAAGCATAAAAAGGGAAGTTCATACGAGGAAGAAGTCTACTCCATGAAATCGAAAAGCGGTAAGCAGATAACCCAAGTGAATTCATAATCTCAATATCTTCCTGTGAATTATTAATTAAAAATTAAAGGACCCTCACAAACAATTTTAAAATTAGGGCAAAAGAATTTTACCATATAACGATGGTAATGATCATCAGCTGTATCAGCACTGCTCCCATCGTCTACATTTCCTGACAATTCAATAACACCCAAATCCGAAATCCCCAATAAAAAAATCAACATATTATAGATAATTCAATCAATAATTTCACAAACAGATTTAATTAATTTACCTTGAGTATGGCAGAAAACATCCCAGTTGCTTACGCTTCTACCATCCTCTAGAACTGCTCCTTCCACCTAAACAAAACGGATAGAGAATTCATTAGTTAAGAAAAACACACACAGAAACACATACACAGAGACACCCACTTGATAGGCAGAAGTGGCAGCTCCAAAGAGAAACCCATGTGGAAAATCAGATCTTCTGATGTAAAATTGTTCTTCAATGGCGGAAGTGACTGTAGATAGAATTAAAATGCAGAAATGGATGAGGGCAATGCATGTTGCTTTCATTACCAAGCCTGTGCTGATGTCCAGTGTCATCGGCCTTCTTTATAACTGTAAATCATACTATCTTTGGCCTTCATAATTCATATCTAGCTCAGCCAATAAATTATTGGAAGTTGGGGGTCCTACTCCAAACTTTTAACTGGACATCACAAATTCTTTCTCTTTTTCTTTTATTTTGTTTGTGTGACTTTCGTTTCCTTTTGTCTCGAATCATATAATAACAAAATCCACCCAAAATAGTAACTTAAGAATTTTTTCGCACAAATTTTCTTGTCATTTTTGAAAATATTACTTTTAGTATAAATTATTTTATTTGAAAATAAATTTCCATATATTTGCCTAAAATATATTTAGGCGCCATTAGGGTTGTAAATGAACCGAATATTAAGAAATTCGATTCGAATTCGAAAATATAAACTCGAATTCGAATTCGAATCGAATATTAATCGAATTTAAATAGGTGATTCGAATTCGATTCGTGAGAAATATTTGAACTATTCGATTCGATTCGAGATTCGAAAAATTCTTTTTCATTTTTATATATTAATATTTTTTATTTTTTAAATATTCAAATATTATTATTTTTTTAAATTTTTTTCAATTATAAATTTTAATAATATATATCATATATAAATTAATTTAAATATATAGCTATATAAATATATTATATACATATATTTAGTTTTATATGTATTATTTAATTTTTAAAATATATTATATATAAACGAATCGAATATTCGAATTATTCGAATCGAATACAACTATATTCGAATTCGAATTCGAATATTATTCGAATCTTATAATTAATTCGTATTCGAATTGAATTCGATTTTTTCGAATTCGAATCATCATAATCGAATTCGAATCACGAATCGAATAAAAAGTATTTGATTTGTTTACAACCCTATGCGCCATTACTCAAATTTATATATTTTTTCTTTATTTTTAATACTTTTCAACTTGACTCTTCTTTCATTAATATATAACTTTTCATCTCTTTATTATATATTGATTGCGATATTTTATTATACTAGCATTATAATTTTTTACTATTATTTGATAAAAAAAATTAATTAGAACGTAAAATAATTGTACATTGTGATCACTGTAATATATATACACAACCTCATAGATTATTCAATGTAATAAAAATTAATTCATTGAACAAACATAATTTTGAATCAACTAAAAATTAAAAGAATCACAAAAGAGAAATAGAAAAGTTAAATAACCTTAGTCTTAACAAAACAAGTTATAATAATTAACGTTAAAAGATTCGTAAAAAACGACATACCATGATATAATGTAGAAATATTTAATCTTACAAAATTTTCTATTATATATGTAAAGTTTGATTTATTCAAATTATTGTTTACTTCTTATCATACAGAGACTTGATCATCATTAATATATCTTGAATAAAGTTATACGATGATTGGAAAAATATATACGTAATAATGGGGCATATATTTTTATGTTTTGCACCAAATCACTGGCATTTAAAGAAAAACACTTTTTTAATTGTCTCATTACATCATCAACTGACATTCATAAGTTAATTATTTGTTATATACACACAAAATATTAGGCCTAACGTCATTTTCTATAATTCTCTAATAAATAATTTCGATTCCAATATACATTTGCACATGAAATTCTTTATATATTTTAATGTAAGGAAAAACTTCCAGCAATTTAGTATCAAGGTCCAACATCCAACTTTTGTTATGGATGTTATTTTCTAATTTTTTTTATTATTATTAAGTATAAGCCTCCTTAATATAATTTACTTATCGATTTAAGATTGCTTATTTCCATTTCCCTTAATTATTTTCTCAATGCAACGTCGAAATTTAAAAATTATGTGTGATTTAAAATAGAAATCCTACTATAGTATAATTACAAAATAAATAATATTTTTTATGGAAGGTTGACTATATACATAGTGTCTCAATATCTTCATTTAAGATACATACTACAATCCATATAAAATATAATAAATATTTTAACTAATTTGTAATGTCTTTAATTCCTCATTTAGTTATAGTGAAATACTCCTAATTTTTCAAACATTGCACATCCATTTAAAAGTCTTATATATACATGTTTAAACCACGCATTTCAATTTTATTTCTCTCATTTTATTCTTTATTTAGACTATACAATACTCTATTCGACGTAATTATTTTTTTATCTAATTTATTGTCAAGTTAATATTAACATTCACATTTTGCTGTCTTTATTTTTCAACATCTTTTAATTTAATTATGTGATACTCATTCACATAGTACAATTTTTGAATCATTCACAGTACAATTTAGTTTATTATTTTATTTCTTTTTTATTCTTTGTTGTACTCTATAATTTATATAGCATAGTAAGTTCATTTATCAAGTTATTACATATGCTTAATATATATATATATATATATAATATTTTTATTGATTTAATAGTTTGTTTAATGTCATATCTTAAATATTTAAAAGAATCTAGTGCAACTATTCATGTCCGCTAATTTTTACATTTGTCATTTTATTATTTATATTATTAGTACAATAAAAATTCACATCTTAGTCTAAACTCCAATTATTATAAGCGTTGTTATTTTTATGTCTCTCTATAATCTTCTAACATAACAGGTTTTTCTTTGATTTACTAAAATTACATCACCTATTAAAAGTATTACATTAGTGAGTATGGTTGTAGGTGTGTAAGGTATGTGATTAAAAATGATGTTCAACTTATAGATTTATTTGATAAAATCGATCCATTGTATAGACCAGTAGTATTTAAATTTACACGATATTACTACCGATGCATTTATAGTTTTTATATCTTCATATATATATTTTACTGGTTTCATATATAAGTTACTTTTACCACTTTCCTCCATTTTTTTAATCATATATATATATATATACAAATGACTTTATCGTATACTTTTTGAATTCAATAAAATTCGTAAATCAATTATTATTTTCTCTTCTTGTAATGTTTATAAATGTTACTTATGAAGTATATCGATTTCATTCTTCTACTCATTCCCTACAAGCATAATAATTCAATTTATATTTACTTAGTAATGCTCATACAAAGAAATTTAGCGTGTAAACATATATATTGCTAGTTTAATCTAAATTTAAACAGTATGGCTAAATGTATCCCTAGTTTAATCCAAATTTTGAAATACTACATTGTAATAATTAACTTCTATGGACATCTAACTACATAAATATATATATATATGTGTGTGTGTGTGTAATTTTTGTTTTTGTATTCTTTTCTCATAGTATAATATATCTGACTCTATCACATTAGTTTATTCTTTGATTTTTTTATTATATTACCTAGACTCGTCTATTATAATATTCTTTATAATGAAAATTCACTTAGACCCTTTAATATTTATAATTTTTACGTTAGTTTTTTTTTATAATTTTGTTCATTATGTTAATAAAGTTATATCCACTAATAATAATGTCTATTCACAAGTTTGTGTTATCTTTATGTTAATGAAGTAATATAATGTCTATTATATTACCTAGACTCGTCTATTATAATTTTCTTTATATTGAAAATTCACTTAGACCCTTTAATATTTATAATTTTTACGTTAGTTTTTTTATAATTTTGTTCATTATGTTAATAAAGTTATATCCACTAATAATAATGTCTATTCACAAGTTTGTGTTATCTTTCTTCACAATGCATCTTCTCCCTTCTATTCATTTTATCATCATATAGTTCTTATTAAATTATTTTGACATTATTTTCTATTGTTGGACTTTAATAAAATGGTATACAAAAAAAAAAAAAAAAAAATACAATTTCCTGTCATGTCTTTTTACTCACTCAAAAGTTAATTTTAATATATAATCTCAGCTATTTCACATGCAAGTCATTGTATTCTTTGATTTCAGTATTTGATTTAAGTTTACATTATAATGAAGTTTAAATTACTATTCGCATTAAGCTCTAACACTTGATCAATTCAATAGTTTACACTTTAGTCTAAAGATTCTATATTCAAATTTTATTTTTCATTAACTAACTTATATAAATTCTATTATTGTTTCTCAATGTTGTAACAATGATACTTCAACAATTTAGAAAATTAGGGAGATTATTGCAAGTAGAAAATTTATAATATTCAAATTTAGACAAACAAATTGTTACTATTACATAAGTATTATTCTAATTTATATTTATAATAAGAGTTGACCATTTTATTTATGACCAAACACTATGTAAGATTTTGTCAATAATTTATACTCCCTCCGTCCCGGCCCAATTTGCCTACCTTGATCAGGCACGGAGGTTAAGAAAAAGCAGATTTTGTGGAATCTTTGACTTTTTCAAAGGTGGAGATTGAATGTGGAGATTTTGAGGGTGGAGATTGTGAGAGAAATTTGCCATTTATGGGTTGGCAAATTAGATTGAGACAAACCAAAAAGGAAAGTAGGCAAATTAGAGTGGGACAGAGGAAGTACATAGTAATATAAATCATTGTGAATCATTTACATATTGTCCTGACATATAATGTTTACATTTTTTAAATTGACTAAAAGATGTAATTTAATCTCATCTATTTTTTTCCAAAAAATTCTTTAATGGCATTTTTTAAATTTAACTTTCAATCATTTTTATATAATATAAAAATATAAGTACGATCATATATCAACAATCTTGTGTCTATTATTCGACTATGAAGTCAAACTTATAACTATTGAAATCATATTAAACTATTACATTTTACATATTTTAAATACTTTATCATGTCAGTATCATTAATCTTGAGCCATTCATATATTGTGGTAAATTAAATATTAAATAATGCTCTATAGTTGTTTTGTTGTAGTTATTGGAATGAGTATATAGATGTTATAGCTACGTACCGTACGTAAATTAAAAAAAGTAAACTAAAAAAATTATCTCCAGAAAATTAAAGATGATGAATTAAAGGGTTAATTGTCAAAAAAATCACGATATTTGATCAAATTTTCAATTGCAATATGACTTTTAAAACTTATCAATGTTAGTCACCAACTATAATTCATTTCAATTACAACATCGGCTAGATTTTTTGACACCTGATTGTGTCTCCATCAGCACCTACCCTCGATCAATTTCATAATCCGTCAATTCTCCTGTCATTAATTGAGAGACGAAGAAATGACATAATAACTTCAATCACCGATAACGACAATGAATATAGCAGATTGTGAAATTGATCGGGGGTAAATGATGGTGTTGTCTAGGTGCATCTAACGGCGGTGATGGTGACACAATCAGGTGTCAAAATTTTTAGTTGATGTTGTAATTGAAAAAATCTTATAGTTAGTGACCAACATTGATAAGTTTTAAAAGTCATGTTGCAATTGAAAATTGGACCAAAGGTCGTGATTTTTATTTTTTTTTTGTAATTAACCCTAATTTAAATCAGTAAGAGCTTTCACTATTATTCATTGTTCTAATTTTTATGTATATGATTTTTTCTTCTTGTTGCTAATCCTAAAATCTATTAGTACTTTTTCGCCATGAAAACACAAAAAACTTAATATGACATCCAATACCTACATATATTTATGGTATACCACCATTGCAAGTTAAAGTTTGGAGCTATTAAACTCCTACTAAACTATGTTTAATTTTCTATAAGTTTTATAAATATCTTTTTTGTACATTTTCAATTATTTAATATTTTTGGAATTATAAACTAAAGTACTTTAATATTCTTAAAATTTTTTAGTAATATACATTATATCATTTTTTAATTTTTTTTATATACTTTCTTCAGTTCTTCATAAATTTCATAGTTCTTCTAATTGGATTCTTTTACAATTTGTAGAGAAAGGAGAAAGATTGATTCACAAAAATTTAAGAGTAGATAAAAGGAATATGATGCACTATAGTTGTCTTGTCAATTTTTTTTACTTTTTTTTTTGTTATGATTTGTAGAATGAGTGTAGATATATATTATAACTACGTATCTAAATTAAAAAGAAAAAGTAAACCAAAAAAAAAAAAAACTCTAAAATGAAAAATGATTAATAAGAGCTTTCACTAATATTCAATTGTTCTAATTTTTATGTGTATAGTTTTTTTTTCTTATTTTTGCTAATCGTAAAACCTTTTAGTATTTTTTTCACAATGGAAACACCAAAACTTGATAGTTTTGCAAACATTTAATATCTAAATAACTCTAAAGTACCACTATTTGAAATTAAAAGTCTTGGAATCATTATCCTAGTAAAAGAGTCAAACTTTGGAGTTACTAAAGTCATTATAATATGTTTAAATTTCTATAATTTTCTTATAAATACATAAATATATTTTGTGTAACTTCAATTATTCAAGATCATGAGAATCATATACTAAAGTAATTTTACTTATTGTAAATACATTTGTGCTAGTTGGTCTTTCTCCTTTCTCTTCAATTATAGAAGAAACCAATTAGAAAAATTATCAGAAATTTATGAAGAATCGAATAAAATATAAACAAATAAAACGAATAATATAATATATTTTGCTACAAAGGAATAATAATATAAGATATTATGAATATTTAGGTTCAACTTATGTCATCAGTTGAACAATATATTATATGAAATGTGATAGAAAATTTCATAAGTTGAGACTTGCGAGATGAATTTTTATTATAAAATGGATCTTACTAAATAAATAAAACTTTAAAAAATAAAGTTACTAAATTAGAGTTAAAAATTTACTAATTAATGATTTTTTTTCTTTTTCTACAGTTTTCTTTTTTGACAATTATATAAATGAATCTCATTATAAAAGAGATAAGAAATTTAAAAAGAAACTTAAAAATAAAAATAATAATGTTATGTATATTACTAAAAATAAAGAAAAATATAGAATATGTAGGTTCAATTTATGCCATTAGATGAATTATAGTAGTATATCATATCCATGATTTCTTTTAGGGTATCATATCCATGAATTGATAGATGAACTATTAGGGCTCTAACCAAATAAATAAAACTTTGAGAATATAGTTAATAAAATAACATTAAAAACTAAAATTCATTAATGATATAATAGGCAAATCAAAATTTCTCTAACCATATAAATAAAAATTTAAAGATATAGTTTATAAATAAAATTTTAAGATATAGTTACCAAACTAACCTTAAAAATTAAAATTCATTAAGGATATAATAGGCAAATCAAATTTTGTAAGAAACAACTCACACTTTTATAATAGAAGTAGATTAAAATTATATAAACATATAATTCTTATTATTTTTTTTATTTTATATTTACAAAATCGTGCATCGCACGGGGAAAGTACTAGTTTGATATTAACATTACATAATAATCTATAACTATATAAAAGAAGGACAGTAGGCATAAATTACAAGAATGCCACTTTCCCGCCAACTTGTCCTGCAAGCTTTGTAGAAGAAAAAAAGAATATTAAAATAAAAACTGATAAATGCAGCATCAAATTTGGGCTTGACATACATAGCCCAATCTACCACTATCAATTTAACAATTTTGTTTTTTTTTTTTTTTTTGGCTTTCTTTTTTGTATTAACTTATTATAAAACTTATATTTAATTAATAATCTTTTCACGATTTATATTGCATATTAAAATAAAATAATTTATAAATGTAGGATTCTCTCTGTTTAATAAAATGTAATATATTTTAATTAGAGTATTTTCAGAACAAACAAAAAGATGAAAATATTCAAGAAAAAGTTAGTTTAGTTTAGTTTAGGGTTCAGTTTAGGGTTTAGTTTAGTTTAGGTTTAGGTTCAGTTTAGGTTTAGTTTAGTTTAGTTTAGTTTGAAAAATAATCTTCTTTCACTTATCTATATATAAAGGGAAATTAATAAAAAATAATATAATTTTATTAGATTTACAGATATACTACATTGCAAAAAAATGGATGTTAATTAAAATAATTGTTTGTATAATTTAGTTGTCTTGATTAATTTACTAATAACAGTTGAATGTACAAATAAAGTATATCTGAAATAAATTGTAATTATGACCAGAAACATGAAAGCACTCAACAGCCGTCATTTCAGATAGGCATGCAAGTAACATTAAATGCTGACAGAAATATTACATCCAAAAAATTCCCTACTTTTTGTCCTATATGGCAATGAAAGAAACTCTACAGAGTTAAGATATATTTTAAAAAGCTGACACATAACTACAATAAAACAGATATTTCGTTCCTAAAATAAAAAGAGAATTTGAAATAAATTAAAAAACTAAAATGCAGTCATTCCAATCCTGATACCCCAAAAAAGAAAAGAAAAAACTCAAAATAATTATACAAACAAAAATGATCTTTTACTCTAAACTGCAAAATAATTATTCCAAATAACTATAGCTATAAACTTATGCTGGTGTCAGGTCCTCAGGGAAATAAAGCAGGCTGTTGAGATTCCAAAGGCACTCATTGTTCATGAAATTTAAAATAAAATAAAATTGAACAAGCCCTAATATGCAGTGCATTCAATTTCTTATCTATAAATACTCCATGTCAACACTCTTAAGAACCTCACCTGTACCAGCAAAGCAAAGTTAGTAAAAGCAAAAGTACAATTTTATATGTTCATTTTCTTTATTCAAGTTTAATTTGTAACTGAACTTACCAATGTTGCAGCTGCACAAACAGCAAGATGGCACCACTATTCTGCTCACTAAAGGATATCAACCCATCAAGAACCTAATGGGCATTGAAGCTCTGGTTGGTCCGCCGTTATCAAGTCCCTGCAATTGGCAACCCACAAAGAATTCAGAGTACGGGATGTGTTTTTCATGACTACGAGGTATTCATTTATTAGATTCTATAACAATTCATCATGCAGTTAAAACAAATTTGATATCTTTTTTTTTTTTTTTTTATAGGGTCAAAGAGTTCATGCTAGCATTCGAAGTAACTTGCTCGACAGATTGAATGCAACTTTGACAGAAGACAATGTGTTTGCTGTTAAGAACTTTGTGGTGACAAACAATAGGCTGCGATACAAAACAACCAACAACCGGTACATACTTATTTTTATCAATGACGCAAAAGTTGCAGAAATATTTGATGTTGCATTTCCCTCGCAATTGCTCAACTTCAAACCAATGCATGAAATATGCAATGTCCAACAACTTAAAGAAAATGAAATGTTTGGTAAAAGCCTTCTCATAATTTAATAGTTTTAGGTGTTCCAAATCATGAATTACAATTGAAGGTTGGAACTCCTGTAATGTTACTACGGAATATTGACCATTCACTTGGGCTGTGTAATGGTACGCGGATGGTTCTTACGAAGCTTGGTAGCCATGTCTTGGAGGCAAGATTCTATGTGGAAAGAATGCAGGTCACAAAGTTTTGATCCCAAGAATGTCATTAACTCCATCTGATCCAAGGTTGCCTTTTAAATTTCAGAGAAGACAATTCCCCCTTATTGTGTCGTATGCTATGACAATAAACAAAAGTCAGGGGCAATCACTCTCTCACGTTGGCCTTTTGTTGAAGAAACTGATGTTTAATCATGGGCAGTTATATGTGGCTCTTTCGCGGGAGACTAATCGCAGTGGATTAAAGATCTTAATTTGCGACAAAGATAATGAGCAAAGTAGTTCAACTAGAAATGTTGTGTATAAGGAAGTCTTCCAAAATTTGTAATGTTAATGGATCAAATTAGTAATATCTAAGTTGATCGTACTTTCACTATAAACTTTGCAATTCACTTTCAATATATCTAGAGTTTTAATGCTATAACTTTTCGAACTTCCAATATTATCAAATGTTGTTATCCCTTACAAACTTTGCAATCCACTTTCTATATATGTAAACTTTTAATGTTATATTTTTTCAAACTTCAAAAGATAAAATATTGTAGAAAGGTCAAGTGATAAAATATTTATCAACCTAAATTAACACAAATATGATATATATCATAATACGTTGATATGTTATTATTCAGTACGTTAATTACTATAAATTAATAGATAAATATTTCAAGCCGTGTAACGCACGGGTGAAATACTAGTAATGCATAATAGTTAAAGAATCCTGGGGGCAAGTGTGCAATGGGCCCCTAACCCCATTAAAATTTGATACTGCTTCCGTGCCGGCTTAATTTGCCTACTTGTCTTTTTAGTTTATTCTAAATAACTTTGTCAGTCCAAAAAAGAAAATGTCTCTCACAATCTCTACCCTCAAAATCTCCACCCACAATCTCCACCTTTAAAAAAGTCAAAGATTCCACAAAATTTATTTTTTCTCAACCTCCGTGCCAGGTCAGGGTAGACAAATTAAGTCGGGATGGAGATAGTATTATATAGTTATATTTTAGACGACTTTAATATAACTTGTTCAAATAAAATAATAATTCCATCGTATAAGTTGAATAATTATTTTATAACAATCAATAGATGTATTTTTAAGTATATGTCATAGAGATAATGAAAATGAATGGAATGGATATAAACATTATATCTTGATTACTTTTTTTTTTTTTTTTTTTTTTTTTTTTTTGTGTAATTGAATAAAATTTATTGATCTTATCAATATTACTAAACATTATAACTTTACTTATAGTATTGAGTATTGTTCAGGCTCATGAATAGATTTTTGGGGTGCATAGGGGGTTCACCCTTTTAGATTTTTTTAAACTGTATTTTTCTAAAGTAATTTAATTAATATTTTAAATTTCAAAGCTTAATATGTAAGAGTTTACTTATAGCCTTCTCAGAGTTTACTCTATATTTGATATAAAGTTTTTTTTTCATAATCTTAAAGGTATACTTTAAAAGAAAAAAATCTCATGAAATGAACTCCTAGATTTCCCTATAAATCGGCCCCAGACAATATTTTCTGGATCATTAAAGGAAACTTCATATGTTACTTCATTAATTAACAAATACACTTAAAACTTCACTTTTTCGAAAATAACTTTATTAACGATTGTTCAGTAATAATTGACCAAAAAAAGGTGAATGGGAAATCCACAAATCGTTATCTGACATGCTAGACTTCGTAAACTAGGCAAGGTTGTGAGCTATAAAGTTCTCCATCAGACGAATCCAAAAGAGATATTAAGATGGAAGTAAAGAAAGTAGATCGTGTAGAGGAGGAAGCCCGTAACATGGAGTTTGCTATCCAGCTTTATGAGAAGGTATTGGTCAGCGAATTAATTATGATAAACCAAGCATCCTTTTCAATCCAAATACTATATTTTTGGCATCCCAAGAGTTGACTCTCATGCTAAATATTTGGGTCTCCCTTATGTGGTTGGCAAGAACAGAAGAGGAGTATTTTTCTTGTATTAAAGACTGCACTTAGGGGAGCTAGTAAGATTTAGAGAGAGACTAAACTCCAAATCCTAGTAATTTCTTTCCCCTCCTCCTTCCCTCATGAGCCGCTGCACATCCTCCCCCACCTCTTCCCCACATGTTGTCAGAGGTGTCTTACCACCGGCAACGCTCTCGTTTCTCCCTCCCCTTTGACGGTTTAGATCTTGGACGGTGGAGGCCCAAATGTTTCTTTTTTTGTGTCGTTTTCTTTTTTTTTGGTTTTTCTTAGATAGAGAAGATGTAGAATCTTTGGAGGCGTCCGACGCCAACGACGGTGGAGGTTTCTTCATGATGTGATGACAGCAAGCCTGGGATCTAGGCGACTAGTGCCCCCTATTTCTGATTTGTTTCTTCTATTGGTCGCTTGTCCACTGTTGTTGGGTTGTTGGTCAACAGTAGTGGAGGGACGGAGGGGCTGGAAGATGGCACAATACTTCAAGATGTGGAAGAGGGAACGCTAGTTGTTGAAGATAACAATTTTATTTTTTGTTTTTGCTTTTCTTTTGCATTTCCAGTACTGGTTTTGTTCTTTTTCTAGGTTGTTAGATTCCTTCCATTTTCTTTGATAAAAAGGTCGATGCAAGAAAGTACCGATTTTAACTATGGAAGATCGCCCTATTTTTTAAATTTGATTTCAACAATTCTTGCTAACGCCCTAATTCATATTATCCCTATTACTGTGAGGCTTCTCGTGTGTATCTCAACCCTCCTCTAGGGGCGATTGAGTTGTAGATTATATACAGGAGACCAACCTCTAGATTTTCTCAATGTAAATAACTCCTAGAGTTGGGGCGGGAGAAAATACCAAAAGACCGATATACCGTATCGAAAAATTACCTAAAATATTGAAATTTTCAGTATGGTAATAGAATGATAATCTCTTTTTTTTTTTTTTTTTTTTTTTGTATTTGTATTTCGGTGTATAACGAAATATAAAAAAGTTCGACATTTCAGAATATAGTGTATACTGAATTTTTTTTGTATGTTAATAGTTCGATTATCAGTATACCGAATTTTTTTTCGATATTTGATAGCGGTGTTTCGGTATACCAAATTTCTAACGGTATATCGATTCGTTATACAAAAATCAATAGTATGGTTCGGTATATACCGTTATCGATATAAAATTTGGTATACCGAAATTTTCGATACGGTAATGATATGAATTTTTGGCATACGGAAAATTTCGGTATGATAACGGTATTGATGCTTCGGTGAGGTATACCGTACCAAACTACCCTTACTAAAGATGCCTAGGAAATACCCCATAACTATTTTCAACCTCTCAATCTATTGACTGGTTATGTATTGTGCAGTTTGATCATCTATATTCTCACACGTTGGATCTTGGATATAGATTTGTATGTGCTAGAACTAAATGATCAAGCTATTCTAATAACAATCATATCATTAAAATACAAGCAATAACACACGGGAAAAAATATAAATTAAGAACGTAAAACATTTATCGCCTACATAGATCATGAATAAAATCTATTTTCTAACAATAAACGACTACTCTATACTTGAATTAACAAAAATAATAAAAGTAACTGGAAATATTGTACGAAATAATAAACTCTAGATACTACTTTTCATGAATAATGTCGTCGGCATGTCAGCATGCTCCGTCAAAATTGATGAACGTCGAAATACTTTTTTTCTTGCATTATCTACCTTCGTATTTGTTTGTGAAATGTGAAAGTGTTTTACAATACATTTAAGTGTAATTTCATGTTTTATATTCTCGGGTTGAAATTTATTTTTGATATGATTTGATGCACTTTTGGGTGTTTTTGAGTTATGCTTTGAAGGTTAGGAAAATTCGGGATATCGAGAAGGTTTATTACATCAATTACCTCAGTCCGGCCCTTGTACCGAGGCCCAAACGATCCCAAATTAGTCCAGATCGAGCCCGACACGAAGGCTATCGAGTCATGGACAAAAGCCATAAAGAAGTTGGACCAAGAAAATTGGTCGAAAGGGGTCAAAAAGACGATGCACAAAGACGGAGCGCGACGGGAGAGGATTGTGAGCCCGACGATCGAGCACCGGGCATGAGGAAAATACCGGTGGTGGTACCAGCCACGGTAGGTCTTCCAACAACTTTATACTGGCAGTGGTACCGCATCCCACGAGTGCGGTATTCACTCGTCGGTCGGTCGAGCTCCGAGCGGCGACATGCGTTCGGTTTTCGGCCATAACTTCCTCGTCCGATGTTTGATAGAGGTGATTCACAACGTGCAGCCGAGACGAAGATCTTCACTTTTGAGATATTAAAATTTGGTACATAAAGTCATACACATTATAGAAACTAATACTTTTTTCCAACTGGTAAAAAGAGTCATGTTTGAAAACGTACAACTTCTTTCTTTTATCAATTTGATAAAGGTACAACTCTTCAAAAACCATCTATTATTTTAATTTCATTAAATTCATGAATCCCAACATCTTATGAACGTTTACGGAATCATCTTTTAGAAATTTCAAAACATTTGATGAAATTTTATAAGCTTTATAAAATAGTAAGTTAAGCGAAATATCTTTAATGGACTTTGTGACACTTAAATAAGAGTCTTTTACGAATCTTCTTAAGTAAGACGGAGTTACATTTATCAAAACAACTATTGCTTTTGATGTTAGAAATGTTACTTTAACTATTCACTTTTAGACAGCGCCGTACCTAAAAATATTTGGGCCTGAGTCGAGTTTACTAAATGTGTCTATAATCTTTTTATGTACACACTTAAAGGAAAACATAAAAAAAGTTAAAGCATTCGCCTATATACATTTATTTTATCATAAGCAAAAAAAAAAAAAAAAAAAAAAAAAAAAAAAAAAAAAAAAGACAAAGAATTTACCAAATGGACCTATAATTGTTTTTCGCGGTGTATAAACTAAAAAAACATAAAACATCGAAGAACTCTTACATTAATTTAAAGAATTTACCAAATGAACCTGTAAGTACCGATGATTTAACCCTTTTTATTATCAATGGCTTAGGCCTTGAATACGCTACCATTGTTGGCCTCATTCGCACACGGGAAACTCCTTTCCGATTTGAAGAATGTTACGATCTCTTGGTTGAGCTTGAGCATGCTCTTAATCCCAAGAGAGTGCACAACGTCAATTTCTTGCTACTACTAATGTAGCTTCCTCCGATAGCCGCAACAATCACTCTACCTGGCGCAATAATCAGCCCCCTGGTGGATATTGTGGAGGTAATCAATGGAACAACCACCATCAACAATCCCCGAATCAATCCGCCAATCGGCGTCGTCCGAATTATTGTGGCTACTTCACTCCAATTCTAACCGAGGCTCTTCCCCCTCGCCCCTCCCCCCCCCCAACACCTACGATGCTTCGCATCGTTGGCCTCTTATCTGCCAACTCTGTGGCAGCCTTGGCCATGCTGCGCTCACCTGCCGTAATTTTCCCATATTCGCGAATTACGTTTCGTCTTCAGTCAGGTCTTTGCCTAGCCCATGGCTTGTTGATTCTGGGGCATCTCATAATCTCACCACTGATCTTAGCAACCTCAATTCGGAGTACGATGGTACAGACGAGGTCCACATTGCTGACGGCACTGCCCTTCCCGTAACACATATGAGTAACTCTTTCCTTCATTTTGATTCGCGCAAATTTCTATTATTTAATGTCTTGTGCGTCCCCTCTGCTCAGAGAAATATTCTCTCTGTTAGCAAATTTACTTCCGCTAATAAGGTCCGTATGGAATTCTTTCCAAATTAATTTATGGTAAAAGATCAGGTCACGGGCCCGCCTCTCGCTTAGGAGTGCAAAGATGGTGTTTATTATATTACTCCATCTTCTTCCGTTTCGTGCTTGTTAAATAAGTATGCTGCTTTTGGAGTTCGTGCAACTTCATCTATGTGGCATGCCCGTCTTGGGCACCCTTCTGCCGCCACTAGCAGTTTTATTATCAATAACTTTTTTTTACCTGTTAAGGACAAGCCCCAAGTTTTGGGCAGCACTTGTGTTTCTTGCAAACTGAGAAAATTGCACCAATTACCATTTAATGTTAATTTCTTTGTTGCAACTCATCCCTTACAATTTGTATGTTGATATTTGGGGGGCCGTGCCTGTGGTGTCACTGGATGATTCTATTTTTTTTTCTTATTGTGGACTTGTTTACGAGATATTACTAGTTGTATCCTCTTAATGCAAAATCACAGGTGGCCACAATTTTCCCTCAGTTTGATTAATTAGTGGAAAAATAATTTGGCCATATCATTAAAAAATTATATTCGATAATGGCACTGAATTCCTAGCTTTACGATCGTATTTGGTGCATAATGGTATTTCTTAGTTAACGACGACACCTCACATGCCCCAACCGAATGGCATGGTTGAACGCCATAATAGACATATTCTTGAGATTGGTCGTGCTCTATTGCATTATGCTTCCCTTTCCCGATCGTATTAGTCTTTTGCCTTGTAGACAATAATTTATTTGATCAATTGCATGCCAACTCCCTTGCTAAATCAACGGAGTCCCTTCTAGGCCTATTCCGTGCACCACCAAATTACTCCAAATGCGTACCTTTGGGTGCTTTCCTTGGATGTGACCGTATTTACTAGGAAGCTTACACCACCTTCAAAATCATGTATTTTAATTGGATATTCTACGTAAAAAAATGCATACAAATATCTGGATCCTGACACTAATCGTATCTATATTTAGCGACACATTCAATTCCTTGAGCCTCAATTCCAGGACTTACTGCTATCAAGTCACCACCGCCATCGAAGCAGCGTCACTTATTCTCTATTCCGCTGCTGCCTGCTCCATCATTGCCCACGTCAGTTTGCCCCTTGCCCGCTTCTCCCATCGCGACTCCAACCCCCATAGACGTCTCTCTGAATCTTTTGCCACCAATCGCGCAGTCATCATCCATGGCTATATCTCCGCCACCTATACACCATCCCTCTAATTCGCCGCCCTTGGATGCTCCAACCCCGGCTGCTCCACGCACTCATGTCATGTGTACACAAAGTCAAAATAATATACATAAGCCAAAACGCCTCTATTCAGCTACTAAGCATCCTTTACTGGCTGATGTAGAGCCCTCGACTGTTAAACATGCTCTATCTTGTCCCTTGTGGCGTGCTGCCATGACGTAAAAATTCACGGCCTTGCAGCGCCACGACACTTGGAGCTGGTCCCACCACCCCCCTACATGTAACATCATTGGTTGCAAATGGGTCTTCAGATCAAGCGTTAGCCTGATGGCTTTATAGAAAAAAAAAAAACCTCGTCTTGTCTCTAAAGGTTTTTATCAACGATCGGGGATTGATTTTTGTGAAACCTTCAGACCCGTTGTAATAACCCCCCACCGTCTGCACGGTTTTAACCATTGCTCTTCAGCTTAATTGGCCTCTTCGTCAATTGGATATCAGTAACGCCTTCCTTCATGAAAATCTTTATGACCCCGTTTACATGACTCAACCTCCACACTTTAAAAATCCATCATTCCCTTCCCATGTCTGCCTACTTCGACGGTCTATCTATAGTCTTCGTTAGGCCCCATGCATGGTATATTGCCTTGAGTTTTGCACTCACTGCCTTTGGTTTTACTCAGTCTCGTGCCAATACATCCTCTTTACTCTTTTAGCCAGCTCACTTCACTGGTGCTGGTTTACGTTGATGATTAGATCATAACGGCCTCCTATGATGATCATATACTGGCCCTTACACATCATCTTGGAAAGTCCTTTACAGTAAAAGATCTCGGTTCTTTCTCTTACTTCCTAGGGATTGAAGTGGCTCCTTGCAAGGAAGGTATATTCCTTTCTCAGCGCAAGTACATTTTTTACCTTTTGAGACGTCACAAACTTGATGGGTCCAAGGCTGTCAGCACGTCTATGTTGACAAAATCAACCCCTCCCTCTAGCTCGGTCGATTCTACCGAATATCGTAGTGCTATTGTCAGGCTTCAATAACTCACTCTCTTGCGTCCCGACATTGCATTTACTGTTAAAAAACTTGCTCAACATATGTCGTCACCTTCGGCTGAACATTGGGCTTCTATTAAACGACTATTTCGCTACCTTAAGGGTTCGTAACATCATAGATTACTTTTGCACAAATCACCAACTTTCACCCTTAAAACTTATACTGACTCTGATTTTGCGGGTGATCTCAGTGATGGTAAATCTACTTCATCTTATGTTGTGTTCCTCGGTTCCAATCCCATTTCTTGGTGTCAAGGAAATGAACTGGTGTTGCCCACTCCTCTGCGGAAGCTAAATATCGGGCGCTAGCTACCGCTGCCTCTGACATTTGCTGGGTTCATTACTTGTTTAGTAATCTCGGATTCACCTACTCCGTCATACCTAGGGGTGGATCGGTACAGTATACCGAAAATTTTACGCCATACCGTATACCGTACCAAAATATTCGGTATCGAAAAATCTATACCGATACCGTACCGAAAATTTCAGTATACCGAATGTTCGGTATACTGAAATTTCAGTATGACACGGTATATACCGTCTATGCCAAAAATGTTCGTATTTTTCAATAGTTCTAAAAGAAAAGAAAAATTAAAATCATCAAAAGCCTTTCATTTTGTGTCCAGTAAAGTAAAGGACATAAATAACAAGCAAGAACTAAATATTGATATTAAAAAAAACAATCGACTATGTGAAACAGAAGAACAAGAAAAATCTAACACTTTCACAAGAAATGAAATTGCTAGAACCTAAATAAGAAAAGAAAAAAAAAAGAAAGAACTGGCGGCGGTTCTTGAGCAGCGTTAATGGACACCAGATCTGGCGAATTAGAGACGACGACATCAGCGGACAACCAAGCGAGAGGATCGGCTCGGAACTACCTTTGTGCGCGTGACCCATCAGTCATCATACTGTTGTTCTTATTCACGACGACCGTCCCTTTGTTGATATCAGTAAAGGTGTGGAGTGTGTGTTGTGGAAATGAACGAGGGGAGATGAAGAAACGAGATATGGCAGGAGGAGGGGAAACTGTGTATGTGCCCTAATTTTAACATTAAAATGTGAAGATATTGGGCCTTCATAATTAATGTAGATGTGATTCTGTTTGGGCCCCAAATGCAGAAAAACAATAATCACTTGGGCCAGAAAGCCCAAAAGCAAAAAACTCAATTAACTATACATACGGTATTTCGGTATATACCGAAAATACCGAAAATCTTAAATTTCCTTACCGATACCGTACCGAAAATTTTTGATACCGTACCGAAAAATTGATATATCAAAAATTTCGGTATTTTCGGTAATTTTTCGATACGGTAAGTGCGGTATTTCGGCATTTCGGTATTTTTCCCCACCCCTGGCCATACCCAAACTTCTCTGCGATAATAGGGGAGCTACTTGCTTACCTCATAATCCAATCAACCACTCCTGGATGAAATACATTGCTATCGATCTCCACTTTTTTCGTGATCTTGCCTCCAAAGGTCACCTCGATGTCTCCTACGTCCGCACACAAGATCAACTCGCTGACCTGCTTACCAAGCACCCGGCTCAGGCACGCTTTCAACTCTTGCGCTCCAAAATTTACGTCGCTGATGGCACGTCCATTTTGCGGGGGCATAATAAGGATAAACCGTCTTGAATGATCTTCTGTTGTGCTTCCCATATTTTTAGGAGATTTGATTTAGTCTTATTCCAAGTAAATATTTTGTAATCGTTATATATTTGTTTCATCTATACTACATGAAATTATCAATAGAGAAAACCATTATTCTATACAATACTCATTAATAACATGGGCAATATATAATTTTGAAAAATTAGTGAAAATCATATCTTGAATTCTTAAAACGATAAACATTTTGGGACAAAATTCATGTGCTAAAACGATTACTATTTTGGGACGGAGTGATATTTTATTAGATAAATTGACATTAATGTTAGAGGAAAGTCTCATGTGCACCAGCTGCACGTTGCAAGTTGGGGTGGATATCATTATTTATGTTTAAAGATATCACTTATTTTGGATAAAGGTATTAATACATTTTCACCATGATACCTTTACCCAAAACATGTTATACTAATATCTTTTTGCCCATGACCCGGATTGCATGGATCTAAAATTTGTACAATTGGTGCACAAGAGACCTCATATTTTTGAATGACAATTCTTTGATAATATGCATTAGTTTTTGAAGCACATCTATCTAATTAATATCTTCCATAATTATCCAAACTCTTTTCAAAATAGTCCTATTATACACAGATCATCTATTGAATCATATTTATAATAAAACAATAAAAAAAATATAAAAAATAAATCTATTACTGCATTGTTTATTTTTATTATGTATTTTGCTCTATCATTACAGTTAATTGAAACTTCACAATTCCAAATATTTCTTACAATCCCTCTGATATTATGGTTCTCACAACTAATATTGTGGTTCTTATAAAATAACAAATTAATATATTAGCAACTTATTCATTTTTCTATTAAAAAAGAAAGATGATTTAAGAGAGTCGTGAAATATTTTCACAAGTACTATACTAGTCTGTGTGCGCGTATATATGTGTGTACACACACACACACACATATATATATATATATGTAGACCCACTCCCCAATTTGTGGTGGGCCTACCAGCTAATGTGTCAAGATATCATCACATGCAACCAATTACCTCATCCACAAATTAATGATGATATCTTTACACATCAGCGGTAGGCAAATCAATTTGTGTCCACCGTGGGTAGGAGGGTATTTTCGTATATATATAATAGAAAACTTTCAAATTAAAATCCCAGCACTTGAATCACTTCTCATCCCCTTTAATCTAGAATTTCTCCTATAACGTTCAGAAGTCGATCTTAACAATTTAGTAGTCTGAATTGAATTTAAAAAAAATATATTTTAAAGAAGAAAAAGGAAACGAGAAATGTCAAAAATGATGTTTGAACTTGGATTAACAAGTAGCCAATCGTGCTTCACGACCACATGGTTACTTACAAATTTATGAACTTTCTAGGATCCAAACGATCAACTCTTTTACCTCATACAAGAAGCGACTCTTCTCTCTAACCTATTTCCAAGAGATTTGAGAGTGAGAATGGAATGCTATCTTCATAACAAGTTTGCTTTTGATCATTCTATATATTTTACAGTAGTTTTGGTATTGCTATTCTATTTTATATTTGATCTAGAACATCTAGCATTATGTACTTTAATAATTAATATCACCTCATTATTTATGTTCTACTTTCTTGTGCGAAAATCAAACTAGACGTATTTGGATATTAATTTTCAGAAAATTTAACTGACAAAGTTGTACGTGCAAATGAGTGGCTGCCACATTTGTGTCCAAGAAGATCAGCAATGGCTTAAACTATTACAATTTTATTTATTTATTTATTAATAAGTAATGCAGCCACGTCTTGTATCCTTCTCGCCACCTCCTTCTGATAGAGTACTTCCAAACCCAATCAAATTTCTTATTCTGAACTAGTAGTATCTCGTGCGATGCACGGTTTATAAGTGTAAATAAATAAATTAATATTTTATTATATTTTTATATAATTTTAATATAATAAAATAATACAATTAATAAATAATAGCATATAAAAAATTATATGTTAATGAAAAAAGTGTGCAGTGAAAAATATTAAAGACTAAAATATATATTAATATGAATATATATTTTCTTAGAAATCTCTAGCATCCTTCCACATAAGTCATGTTGATGATTGGGGCTGGAATTGCAGTATGCGATTGACAGAGGATATATTTGTAATGTTAAAAATCTAGTTCCTTCTTCACAAATAATTTTTCATTAATAAACGATAAATTTATAAAAAAAATAATTTTAAAAAAATATGTTTTTTTTCCGGCCCGAGTAGATGCAGCCTAAATAGCTTCATCCAATTTATTTTAGGCTATAATTATGTTTTATATTTGGGGTTGAATTTTATATACAAAAAATTGTGATTTTCAGAATTGGTAATAGATTTTGGGCGAAAAGAACTTCAAAATTACTAATTTTGACGAATTTTGTTATTATATTAATTATAAATAGTGTATTAAGTTTTTGTATAGTACTACCATAATGTATTTATGATGGTTCGTATATAAATTGACACTATTAATATACAATAGTAGAAAAATTAATAATTTGATTTCTTTTTGCTAGAAAATGGAAAAAGCATTCTACTGGAAACCGTTTTATGAATGCTATAGCTGTACCTTTTATATACGACATTTTTCTCACTTGTATTTTTAGCTTTTATAAAATAATTATGGAAATTGTTTTTTAACTATTGCTTCCCGCATTATTTCAAGACTATACATATTGCTATCCTAGAAAATCTTTAATTTTTCCACTTACCATATGTCCATATCTAATTAATAAAATTACTGGAAAGAGAAGATATAAAAAGAGAAAAGAGAATATTTAGGGATTCAAGGAAGATGAGAAAATTAGTTAGAAGTTTATTTGTCCACTTAGAAATCTTTTTAATTTTCTTATCCAAAGTTAAATCTACGAGTAAAAAGAAAAAAAGTATATATTACTACATCATCTATTTTCTTTAGATGCAGTTTAGATTTTGTGAATTGTAAATAAAGGTATCTTTAATTTTTTCACCCATTTCATATAGTATCACCCTTATCACTGTCCCGAAAAACAAGCTCTAATTTTCTAAGTTATCTTATCCAATATCATAATTTAATGCAAACGAAGATAATAAAAGGAGGGGGGGGGGGGGGAGTATACAAGGGATTTAAAGGGAGGGGAATTTTTTAGTTGAGGGTTTGTATAAATCCCCTACCTCTTAATCCTCTAATTCAAAGTTAAAACTATACCTAAAAAAATTGAGATAGTACCACACTCCTTCCGTCCCAATTAAATTTGTAGAGTTGATCTGATAGGGATGGCCCGATCACTTCGGGTCGGGTTAATACCTGAGCCCACTGACCGGCCCAACATGCGTAGGCCCAGCAAGCACGCGTAGGCCCAGCAGGCCCAGGAACACGCGTCGGCCCAACAGATGGTTTGTTCCGCGAATCAAGGCTCAGGATTCGTTCCCAACCGCCATGCAGCGGGAAATAGGCGTGAGAATAGGGAGTTAGTTAGGGTTCAGTTAGGGTTTAGGAAAGTTGAGTATAAATATGAGAAAAGAACTCTGAATTAGGGTTCGCATTCTGTATTCTGAATTGTTGCTTGTAAACTCAAAGTTCTAGTGAAAGAAACACCTCGGCAAGAGTGATTTTCTGCCCGTGGACGTAGATCACCGGATCGAACCACGTATATCTTGTGTGTTTTTATATTTCTTGCACCGACTTAGGCTGAATTGATTGGATACCGGATTGCGCTTTATCAATTGGCGCTGTCTGTGGGAACGTAAAGCAATTTTTGACATTCACAGCGTATTCAAAGATCATGGTGACAACTCGTTTGAATCAATCTCGCCACGGTGATCAATCCAACCAGGATCCACCCGTGGATCAAGTTTTGCCGCCGAGGCAATTGCCGGCAAGGAGTACATCTCATCAGCAGGGTAATCAAGGCCCGGTTGCGAATCCAGACAATCAGTATTTACCTCCACCCCTCAAGACATGCAAAACCCTAATCCCGTTGCTGCCCAACCACCGGTTAACATCCAAATCACACCAGAATTGCTCCAGGCTTTCCTACAAGAGCACGCCCATGTTCTTCAAGACTGGGCGGCTAATCGCCAACACCCCGCGGGGCATGCCGTACATGATGCCAATCCCGCGGTGCCTCCACAACGTCAGCACTCGCGTGATCAGCAAGACCCGGGGCATCGCGGGCGTCAAGATCGGCGACGGGAACGACCTGGTTCTTCCGAGGACCATGGGAGTTCTAACGAATCACGACAATGCAACGATGAATTTACCGATGTCGATCGCCGCCGTCCACTCAACGCGGCTAAGAGAGTTCGTTATGCCAATCCTCATACTCTAGATCTTCAAGAGTATGAGCGAGTCCAACGCAATGTTGAACTTGACAGAATCTTGGGCCTTGATGTCAATGGAGATATCATCACACCGTTCTCCCAAGAAATCATGGCCACCTCCCTTCCCGAAGGATTCAAACGGCCGGCCATACCACCTTACGATGGCACCGGAGATCCGGCCAATTTTCTTGGAGCTTTCAGGCACAACATGCTTAGTCGCGATAACACTACATCCCTCCATTACTGTAAGATTTTCCCCGAGTACTTACAGGATGAGGCTCGGGTTTGGTTTGATTCTCTCCCGCGCAACAGCGTATCCTCTTTCAGAGAACTCGCCGAACACTTTTGGGCGCGGTTCGAAGCACGGGCGAAGCCCATGGCCACTTTGGTCGACCTCATGAATATGGAACAGCGGGACGGTGAAACCGTTACCCAATTTCTTGACCGCTTTACAGCGGAAAGCCTCAAGGTGGGAAGTTGCTCCGAAGAGGTAGTCATCAACGCATTCATGAATGGACTCCGTCCTGGAACACTTTACACCGAGTTGGTTCGAAACACACCGGTGACAACCCGAGCACTGTTCAAAACGGTGTGCAAATTTGCTAAGGCCGAGGAGCAGACTCGCCGGAAACGTGAGAAACATGCTAGCAAGCGGCAGTCCGACAAGGCACAAACTGGGCCTAGTACGCGACCTAGTGCCTTTTCCCGTCTGAACCCGGGGCGTTCAGAATCTCGAGGTGATATTCCACAATTGACTCCGTTGACAAAGTCACGAGCCGAAATCCTTTCTATTCACAAGAACGATCTACGACCTTGTCCGCGGATGACTGCTCCGCCTGAGAAGAGGAACCGTGGAAAGTGGTGTGCATACCACCGAGATCATGGGCACAAGACAGAGGAGTGCCGAGAACTCAGCAAGGAAATGGAGGAGTGCCTGAGGAAAGGTTTCTTGCGCCAATACATTGCGCGGACCGATGACAAGCCTCGGACAGGTCAGAATGGGGGGTCGTCCCATAACCGTGGAGGTTATCATGACCGTGGTACACAACAAAATCGACCGCCGTGGCATAATAATCGGCCGGGGCCTAGTAATTACGCACGGCAAGATTCTGGCAATCGCCAACAACCACGTCTTCCGCCACCACCTCCTCCTCTGGGAGGACCCAAAGACAACGCACCTCCTCACGTAATAAACGTGATATATGGGGCTCTCCCCACCGGGACTTCGCGACATGCCTTGAAGGCAGAGGCTCGACGTCCTCCTCCCGAGGAGCCACGTCATAAGCGCCTCCATCAATCCAAAACTGTCAGCTTCACGGACAGAGACCCGGTTCCGGAGATAACACCTCATACTGATGCTATTGTCATCGACATGACTGTAGCCAATATAACAATAAGGCGGGTCTTCGTGGATAATGGGGCCGCGGTGAGTGTTATATTTGCCGACTGTTTCCAAAGGATGGGGATTCCTCGGGAACAACTTCGGCCGGCCCCCGGGCCACTGCAGACTTTCACTCAGGGTGAAGTCCAGCCAGAGGGTGTCATCACTCTCCCGGCGTCTTTGGGGACTTATCCGGCAATAAAAACCATTTTCGTGGATTTTTATGTGGTGAATTCCCCATCACCGTACAACATGATCTTGGGCCGGGACTGGCTTACCCCCGCCAAAGCCATATGTTCCACGTATCACCTCGCACTAAAGTTCCCCACTTCGCACGGCGAAGTGGCTATCCGCGGGAGTCAGCGGGTTTCAAAGGAGTGTATGTACGTGGCACTCAAAAAGACTGCTAAAGTTCCTCCCAAACAGCAGCTTCAGGTAGCATCATCAGCTCTGGAACCTCGGGAATGTACCTCATTGGGGGATGCCACCGCCCAAGTACCGCTTGATCCGTCCAAGCCGGAACAGACTGTAACCGTCGGAGCCGTGGATGTGCCATGGCTACACCAGGCTATCATTCAGACCTTGCGAGAATATTCCGATGTCTTCGCATGGTCTCCTCTAGATATGCCCGGGGTCTCTCCCGATATAATAACACACAAGCTGAACATCGATCCCAGCGTAAAGCCTATTCAGCAGAAGCAAAGGAAATTCGCTCCGGAGCGAAATGACGCAATTCGAATTGAGGTGCAACAACTTTTGGATGCGGACATCCTGTTCGAAGTATATTACCCCTCCTGGCTATCCAATCCGGTAATGGTGATTAAGTCCAGTGGGGCATGGCGGATGTGCGTCGATTTCTCCGACCTTAATAAACATTGTCCGAAGGACTGCTATCCCCTACCTTCCATAGACCAGAAGGCCGAAGCCATTACTGGGTATATGGCACTTTGTTTCTTAGATCTGTATAAGGGATACCACCAGATCTTTATGGATCCGCAAGATGCCATCAAGACAGCATTCATCACTGCTTTCGGGTGTTTTGCTTTTAAGAAAATGCCCTTCGGGCTCAAGAACGCCGGAGCCACATATCAACGTCTCATGGACCGAGTTTTTCACAACCAGATTGGCCGCAATGTCGAGGTTTACGTTGATGATCTTGTTATAAAGAGCACCACCCATTCTTCATGTGTACAGGACATTGCTGAAACGTTGCGCACTCTGCGGCGTTACAATTTGCGACTTAATCCAGCGAAATGCACTTTCGGCGTTGGCTCCGGCAAGTTCCTTGGGTATATGGTTTCACAACACGGTCTTCAGGCCAACCCGGCCAAACTTCGGGATGTGCTAGAACTGCAGCCACCCAAGACATTCAGGGACGTTCAACGCCTCACAGGTGGTTTGGCGGCCTTAAATCGATTCTTATCTAAAGCGGCAGAGCGCCAGCTCCCATTCTTCAAAATCTTGAGACAGGCGAAGACCTTTGAGTGGACTCCGGAGTGCACCGAGGCCTTCGAGGCTTTGAAACGTCATATACAGCAGCTGCCTACTTTGTCAGTTCCTCTCCCCGGATAGCCGCTTTACTTATATGTGGCTTCCGCCGAGGAAGCTATTAGCGCTGCACTTGTGCGCGAAGTCAATGGGGTTCAACATCCCGTGTATTTCGCAAGTCGTGTTCTCCACGGGGCGGAGACCCGGTACTCCGTACTGGAAAAAACTGTACTAGCTCTTGTCATGGCAGCTCGGCGTCTGCGCCCATATTTCCAAGGGCGTGAAATACGGGTTCTGACCAATCATCCTATCCGTCAGATTCTTGTCAAACCCGAGGTGTCTGGGCGCCTCGCAAAGTGGGTTGTCGAGTTAGGTGAATATGACATTCAATACCTTCCTCGCCGAGCAATCAAGGGTCAAGCACTCGCCGACTTTCTGGCTGAAACCTCGGGAGACAATCATGAGTCTTTGGCAGACAGTGATACACATCACCCCGCTACCCTCGTATCTTCACCTCGGAAATGGCAACTATTCGTGGATGGAGCATCCACGACTCGAGGAAGTGGTGCCGGGGTGCTTCTCATTGACCCCGAAGGGGTTGAAGTTAAATACGTCATTCGATTCAAATTCGAGGTGACCAATAATGAAGCGGAGTACGAGGCAGTTCTTGCCGGGCTCCGGCTCGCTCAATCCTTAGACGTTCGTCATCTTGAGCTCTTCACGGACTCCGAGATCGTGTCCAAGCAAATTCAGGGGACTTATGTCGCCAAGGATGAAACAATGGTCAGGTATCGTGCTCTAACACTCAAGCTTATGTCAACTCTTGATACAGTTGTTATCCAGAAAATACCGCGTGCTCAGAATGCAAGAGCAGACGCACTCAGCAAGTTGGCCTCCGCGGTCCGAACTAATATATCTCCGGATATCATGGTCGAAGACCTATCTCATCCAGCGATTCATGAGGCCACAGTTTCGAACTGACCGATAGTGATCCGAATTGGATGACTCCTATCATTCAATATCTCCGAGATGGAATCCTGCCTACTGATAAGCTGCGAGCTCGGCAAGTTGTCCTCAAAGCCCCCAAATACTCCTTTTATGATGGAGTCTTGTACCAGCGGTCATACCTACAACTGAGTCTCCGGTGTCTCGCTCCTGCCGAAGCTATTCAAGTTCTACGGGAGGTTCACGAAGGGGCCTATGCCCACGACTTAGTGACCAAATGCAGCAAGTGTCAGCTGCACTCCCGTGTAAAGCATTTGCCGCAGACCGAGCTCACTGGAATCCAGAGTGCGTGGCCGTTTATTCAATGGGGAATCGACATTGTCGGCCCGTTCCCAGTTGCTCCAGGGGGATTGAAGTTCCTGGTCGTTGCTGTAGACTACTTCACTAAGTGGGTCGAAGCCGAACCTCTTATGGCCATTACTGGTCAGAATATCTTGAAGTTTGTGTGGCGCAATATCGTTTGTCGCTTCGGCATCCCGAGTACTATTATCTCGGACAATGGAAAACAATTCGCCAATGATCTCTTTCGGTCATGGTGCGAAGAGCTTCACATCAAACAAATTTTCACTTCGGTTGCTCACCCTCAAGCCAACGGTCAGGTTGAAGTCACTAATCGTACACTACTCACGGGTATAAAGAAACGCCTGGATAATGCCAAAGGTCTTTGGGCTGAAAACCTTCCGCAAGTCCTATGGGCTTATCGCACGACACCTCATACCTCCACCGGGAAGACTCCTTACAGCCTTACTTATGGATCCGAAGCCGTTATTCCCGCGGAAATCAGTGTACCAAGCCCCCGCCTCATCACATTGGTTCCAGAGGATAATGACGAGGCTCTCCGGGCAAATTTGGATGAGCTTGAAAATCGTCGTGACCAATCATTCATTCAACAGGCCAGGTGTAAACAACGTGCAGCCCGATATCATAACCTCCGGGTCCGGGGCACTCAGTTCAATGTCGGGGACCTAGTTCTTCGGCTCAATTCAGCCAGCGAAGCTGCCCCCGAGGGAAAATTACATGCTTCTTGGGAAGGTCCCTACCGCGTCGTTGCCGCGCACGATTCCGGATCCTATCAGTTAGAGCATCTCAATGGGACCTCGATCCCCCGAAGCCGGCACGTAACCAACTTGAGGCGCTTCTATCTGTGAATGCCAAATCACAAGTACCATCTTATCTTTAATTTCTTTTATGGTTGTTATTTCGCTTTGTACTCTTTAGTTTGCTCCGGCACTCATCGTTGAATAAAAATTCTTTGTTTATGAATCTTGCTGTGTTTTCCTTTACGTTACGGGGACGCCCTAACGCAATCGTATTATCATTATTAGTCTCCGGACAATTAAATCTCTCCCTCGGTCCGTCCGAAGAGAATCACATTTCGTCCCCGGACTTATACCACTATCTCGCCTGTTTAACCGGGGAAGTGTATACTCCTGCCTGATCCGTCCGGGGAGATTTACATTAGAGTTATTCGAATTGTGTTCCCGGACACCTAACTAAAACAGTTAATAACTTGTTATTTTCCTTAACACATTTGTGCACATCACATCGATTCTATTATCTTCTAAATGATATAACACCGAAAAGTTTTTTACATAAAACTTCAAAAAAAAAAAAAAAAAAAAAACAAAAAGGAGAAAAGCCATTATCTACGGCCCCCGAGCCAATATTCAGCGCCCCGGCGTTGCGGCCTGCTCCTCGGTCTGCGCTGTGTCCTCCGGGATCTTGTAGATCCTCGACCTCGGGCTCCGGCTCTTTCTCCCCCGCGAGCTTCCCTACGCCGAGGACTTGCTCTGGGAGCTTGCCTGGGGACTTCGTCTCTAGTCCGAGCTCGGCTACTTGGTTGTGGAGCGGACCTCGGGGTTTGGGCCCACTGCACAAGGTCCCACTCCTCCGGAGCCATCACTTCAATTTCTCTGGCCAGCTCCTCGACTACTTCTTCGGCAACCACAGCGGGCTCTTCTTCGATCGTGGTCACTGGAGCTGGCTCCCGAATAACAATGCCTTGGCTCTTTCCAGAGGGTTTCTTTTTATCCTTCCGGGGCGCTTTCGGGGTACCTTGTCTCCGGCTTGAACTCGCGATGAATTCCTCGGCAGAAGGCCTCCACCTGCCTCGGCCCTTTAGCCCTTCATACATGCTCAGAAGCAACTCTAGAACTTCTCGCTTTCTTACAAGCTCCGAGGCCTCCGCGGGGTTATTTGCCGTGAGCGCCGAGATTTCGCCCTGGATCTCTACGACCCGCTCCTCCACTTCCTCAAAAGTCAGAAGGCCGAACTCCGACAGTATTCGATCATACTCCCTCTGATGAACAAGGGCACGGCTCATTTCGGCAGCTGTAGTCCGGTATTTCAGCTCGTAATCTTTGGCTCTTTCTTCGGCTTCAACCACTTTCCTCTCTGCCGAGGCCACCTGCTTTTCTAGCTTTGGCACTACGTGCATTTGCAGGTTGCTCTTTTCTTGGCGGAACCACTCAAGTGATCGCATGAGTTTCTTTATTATTTCGTGTAGTTCCGCGGTATTCTAAACAGAAAGAAGAGTCAACCAGATCGATCAATTTAAAGTATGTCAAGAGTTGGAGTTCAGTTCGAAAACAAACACAAATTGATCATGCAAGCAAAGAGAAGATGAAGTGTCTGAGAAACAAAGAATTATATTTCACAAAATGGAAGTACAATATCCCTGATTCGTACAATGTTTGCATATATTCCTATAATCTACAACTTTAAATTTGCGGGGATCGACTGATCTCCCGCTCAGTTGCCTCAATGTCCCCGGGCAACACCTCTCGCCGACCCTCTAACACTTCGGCTTCTCCCTCCTCATTTGCTGCGACAGCTTCGTCCGCAGCTATAGCTTCGACCTCCATCCGTGGAGGGTGTTCTCTGCTTCGGGGTGCGGAGACCAGCTCACCTCTGCGGAACGCCATGAATTATTGGTCCTGGTCCACCTCACAGTTGGTGACCTCCGCGGCCGTCAGCAGTTGTTTCTTCTCCCCGAGAGCCTTCACCAGGGGCCACTCCGGCAGATTCGCTAGAGCTGCATAGTAGGCCTTCTCCACCCCGGCCACTGCCTCAAAGTCGTACCCGAATTCTGGACGATATACGTCCACATTCGGGTAGACCTCCTTCACCTGCTCCAGCAGCGCGGATCGTGTGGCCTGGTCCCCTATAGCCACGAACTCCGTCTGGAAGTCAAGGAACGTGCTGGTTTGGAATAATTTGTCGGCGAATGCCTTCAGCATCGCTCCTTGACCTTCGACTACGGCAGCTTCCCGAGCCTCCATCTCTGCTCGCAGCCGCAGCACTTCACCCCGGAGGACATTGGTCTCCGCCTCCACTCCGCGCAGACGCGCAACCTCGTTTTCGACCAAGGCAGCCCTCTTGCGTGCCTCGGTCAGATCGTGGGTTAATCGGTCGTTGCGCGCCCGAAGTTCCCTTGCCACTTCGGCCAGTTCCTCCTTGCCATCCTTCTCGCTCTTTCGACCGAGGTCCAGAATACCTCGCGCCAAGCGCAGAAGTTCTTCGGCGTCCGCGCCTTCTAACCCCAACAGACTTGGGGGCCCTTGCTCCTTCAACTGAACCAATGATAGCACACAATAATCAACACAGAAGAATATACAGTGTAATTGCATTAACAGTAGCTGACGACACGGTTGGAACTTACCTCCATACCCCCCTCCGCGCGGAGTCTTTTCGCTGCTGTTGGAGGAGTCCCAGATGGCTCCGGCCTCTTCTTGGACATAGGGGTAGGCTTCGTTACCCCTACATGCTCCTCGGACCCAGCGCTGGGCCTCGTATCGGATGGCATCTTTCCCCGGGGAGATGCCTCAGCAGACTTACCCTTCTTTTTGGCCGCTGTCGCCGCCGCGGGGCTTCCAGCCGGCTCTTTCCCGAAGCGTCCCACTGCATATAGAGGTTATAGTTAGTCCTGTGCAAAGCAACAGTTATAAAAAGCAAGATAGAAGAACTCCTACCCTCTTCGGCAGCCGCATCGCCCGCATAATACGGGCTCAATCCTGCCCCCTCCAATTCTTCCTCGGTACAGAGGGTTTTGAAAGTCCCCACTGACCGGAATATATGTACGACTTCGGCCTCCGGGCTCTCCACAGGAGCGGTATCAAGTACCTCATCCCTCCTCCACTTCGGGAGAGCTACTTTATTCCTAACAAATATAAACCTCTCCTTCCATCCCTCCACCTTACTAGGGTTTTGAACCTTGAACCCACCTCGGGGGGACGCGGATAGACTTAGTCATCCATAAACACTTCGGCGCGCCCGCGACCACGGCCCTTCTCGCTTACGGTTCCACCCCGGTGACAACCGAAGCTCCTTCCTCGCTTCGGCTGGGGGGGTGAGCATCTGATAGGGATGGCCCGATCACTTCGGGTCGGGTTAATACCTGAGCCCACTGACCGGCCCAACACGCGTAGGCCCAGCAGGCCCAGGAACACGCGTCGGCCCAACAGATGGTTTGTTCCGCGAATCAAGGCTCAGGATTCGTTCCCAACCGCCATGCAGCGGGAAATAGGCGTGAGAATAGGGAGTTAGTTAGGGTTCAGTTAGGGTTTAGGAAAGTTGAGTATAAATATGAGAAAAGAACTCTGAATTAGGGTTCGCATTCTGTATTCTGAATTGTTGCTTGTAAACTCAAAGTTCTAGTGAAAGAAACACCTCGGCAAGAGTGATTTTCTGCCCGTGGACGTAGATCTCCGGATCGAACCACGTATATCTTGTGTGTTTTTATATTTCTTGCACCGACTTAGGCTGAATTGATTGGATACCGGATTGCGCTTTATCATGATCGGACACGAATATTTTGTTTTTCCTTTGACTCTTTTAAATGAGGAGATTGAGGGTTGAGATTTTGAAAATGAAGATTGTGGTAATTAGTTTCTATTTTAGGAATGTGTAAAGTTAAGTTGGACGGACGATAAGACAAAATGTGCAGAGTTAATCAAGATGGAGGTAGTATATTTGAATAGACACTACAAGAAAAAAGATTTTTTGAGATCACAAAAAGTGGTCTCAAATAATAAGTATTTGCCACAGTTTTAGTGAAGTGGTCTCAAATAATGAGTATTTGCCACAACTTATGAGCATTTGTCACAACTTTATTGTCGTCTCAATAACTCGGTGGCAAAAAAAAATATTTGTGACCACAAATGTGGTCTCAAATATTTTTTGCAACAACTAGTTGTCTCTAAAATGAGTCTTAAAGTGGTATCAAATAATTTATAGAAAGATTTGTGACCAAATAACTTATTATTAATGACCACAATTGTGGTGTCAAAAAAATACCTTACAAAAGATCTCTTTTATTGTAGTGATATGAGTAATATAATAATTCAATTCTTGGTTAAATTATTGTTTCAGTTTTTATGACAGCCTCCCATGACCATTTACATCAAATCTGATTAAATTAATTATAAAGCCACGAGCCAGCTGTTTTCTTTCATTGAATACTGCATTTGCTTTAGATTTGATCATTATAAAAAGGTTGAGCATTTGATGATCAATCAAACATAAAGTTGTAGCCTCTTAAAATGGAAACCCTTGGAAAGCCGGGGCATATGCCCTTATTACTATCTGTTTTAGCATTTTGTTTCATTGTCAATCAAGTGTTTGCTTATGACCCATATGTCTATGCATCTCCGCCGCCTCCACCACCAACGAAGTACGACTACACTCCACCGTCATCTTCCAAACATGTAGAACATCCTCAATATTCTTACAAATCACCTCCTCCACCACAAAAAAAGTACGACTACACCTCACCTCCACCACCACCGTATCGCTATAAGTCACCACCACCTCCAAAATACGTAAAACATACTCAATATTCTTACAAATCGCCACCACCACCACCAAAGAAGTACTCCTACGCCTCACCTCCGCCACTACCATACCATTATAACTCACCACCACCACTAGCAAAGCACACAAAGCATCCAAAACATTCTTACAAGCCGCCACATCCACCAAAGAAATATCACTACACATCACCCCCTCCACCAACCTACTTCTATAAGTCACCCCCACCTTCAAAGCATGTAAAACATCCCAAATATTTTTACAAGTCACCGCCTCCTCCATCTAAGTACTTCTATGCCTCACCACCTCCACCACCATACTACTATAAGTCACCACCACCCCCGAAGCATGTAGAGCATCCGCGCTACACTTACAAATCTCCACTCCCACATGTAAAAAAGTATTACTATAGCTCACCCCCGCCCCCACCATATTATTACAAATCACCACCACCTCCTAAGCATGTAGAACATCCCAAATATTCCTACAAGTCACCACCTCCGCCTTCAAAGAAGTACTTCTACACCTCACCTCCTCCTCCACCATATTATTATAAGTCACCACCACTCCCGAAACACGTCGAACATCCACAATACACTTACAAATCTCCACCACCACCTGCAAAAAAGTACCACTATAGCTCACCCCCACCTCCAAAACATGTAGAACATCCTAAATATTCCTACAAGTCACCACCCCCTCCTTCAAAGAAGTACTACTATGCTTCACCTCCGCCACCACCTCCTAAACACGCAGAGCATCCGCAATATTCCTATAAGTCACCACCTCCACCATCATACCTTTACAAATCACCACCTCCACCTTCCACCTCCACTCCTCCGCCATATCACTATACGTCTCCACCACCTCCATCACCATCTCCGCCACCACCATACTACTACAGTTCTCCTCCTCCTCCTGTGCAATACTAAGAAATTTTGATTATTTTTTCACACAAGCATGTATTACTCCAGCTGAGTTCCTATAGTGTTGATTGTCTTTTTTTTTTTTTTAACTTTTAATTATTACTTTTTGTCATACAATTGTATTACTTTGTGACGCCCTTGCTTTGGCGTTTCTTTTGTATCTTCATTACAAATGAAAATTTGATATATAATTTTTGAATGATGAGCATCCAACGTTATATGATTTTCGATTGATTTATGAATTGCAGATTATATTTTCCCTGTAAGTTAACGTGATCAAAACTCTTTTTTCCGTTTAAATTTTTCTTGTATTTCCCTAATTAAATAAGTATAATAAATTATTTTTTTAATTATAAATTAAGATAAGTGTAAAATGTATTATCGTTGGCTTGTTCCAAATAAATCTTCACATAGCATGCATGTCAAAACTATTTAATAAAATAATCTACTATAAAAAATGGTAGTTATAAATCAACCTATAAGAGAATCACACGATCAGTTAGATATAGAAGTCTTAATGTAAGTCCTCCAAAAAAAATTCTTCAATCTAATTAAGCGAAGACATCACTCAAATTTACATAGGTGGCACTTGGAATAAGAGATTCGAAATAAGACATTTTAATTTAAAGAATTTTAAATGTATTTGTATTGGATTGAATTTTCAAACTACAAGAAGGGCACATCATAGTATGAATAATCCATTCTTAAATTGTTCCTTTCAAACGAGCAATACACTTTCTAGGATTAAATTAAACCTCACCTTCTACTAGTCCTTTAAACTATTCTTAGTATGAATAAATGAAATAATGCATAAAAAATCAACTTAACAATAGAATGATGATGAAAATGAAAGATATAAGTATGACAACAAATGGATCTAGGGGTGATGGCTATGCTCGATTTCAAGTTGAATAAGGTTATCCATAAAATATTATTTAAAATATATAATTATTATATTTTAAGATATATTATTAATGTTGACTGTCTCTAATCAATTTTTTTTTTTAAATAAATTCGCGTGGAATTGATTTTTTGTTTGCTTATTAATTTATCGTTGCATTTGCCAAACAAGTGCTTGCGCATGGTTTCCATCCTTTATTAAGCCCTTTTTACACTACTGCGATAGTGGGACCATAATTCATAATCTTAAAAATCAAATAATTTCTTATGATTTCGAAAAGTAGAATTATAGAGGTGCGATTCTGGATTATTAATAATCTAACAAGTCATCCACAACAACCATAGGAAAACAAAATAAAATAATTCAAGTATATTTGATCCTATGATAGAAAAGGAGCCTAGGAAAGGAAAAGGTCCACATGGCACCTGATGGGCCGGTCCAAGCTGCATACTTAACAAGTCAATTTAAAATAGATACAAAAAATAACCCAAAAAAAAAAAAAGCGAATAAAGTAGTTCCACACTGAACCACACCTGAACAAGAGGTTATAAAAACAAATAATAAATACAACATATTTGTAGAACAAAATGTAATCCAATTTATAAAAACTAATGAGTTAGTGAAGAACATTTTCAAATTTTGAATTTCGTGTGAGACCTGCATATTAGGGGTAAATTTCATAATCTCTTTTACGAATGATCCTTCCATAAATAGGATTGATTGCAAAGAGTACACAATTTTTATCTTTCTTGCAATATAGTCTGTTAATTTATATATCAGCTCTTTATGTATTCTAGTAGCTTTTATTTGTCTTACTTATTTTTTTCTTGTCCCACATAGGATACTTACTTTTCCTTTCCTTGTCTTTGACTCTATATAAAAGGAGTTTTATGCCCTTTATTCTTCAATTCTCATTACATACAAATTGATAAATGGTTTCCCTCTTGTGCTTGTATACCTACGCCTTCATATCTATGTCTTGTAATACCCAACCCACCACTTCTGCGGCTGTTGATGGCACTCCTATGCCATTAACAGGCATTGGAATTGTTCATACCTCCACCATTTTCTTACCTGATGTTTATTGTATTCCTAAGTTACGTATGAATCTTGCTTCTATTGGTCAAATATGTGATTCTGGATGCTTTGTTGGTTTTATTTCAAATTCTTGTTATGTGCAGGATCTAAAATCCAAGAGAGTGATTGGGACAGGGCGTAGAAAGGGGAAAGATCTCTATGTTATGGATGAGCTACATCTTCCTATCCTGCAGCAACTATGCCTGTAAATTTGTCTACTTTTCATTTGACATCTTCTTCTTCTAAATTTTATTTGTGGCACTCTAGACTTCGTCATGTATTGGGTTCTCGTTTACGCTTTATGTGTAAGTCTGGTGTTCTAGGAGACTTACCTTCTGATGACATTTCTGATTGTAGTGGATGTAAACTTGGAAAAATTTGTGCTTTGCCTTTTAATTTGAGTACATCTACCTCTTCTGCACCTTTTGATCTGGTTCATTCTGATGTTTGGGGGCTGACACCTATTCCCACTAAGGGCGGCTCCAGATATTACGTTTTCTTTATTGATGATTACACTCGTTATTGTTGGGTTTACTTACTTAAGCGTCGTTCTGACCTTATTCATACTTATGCTGAATTTCAAGCTTATGTGAAAACCCAACACTCTGCCACTATAAATGCTTTCGAGCTGATTTGGGGGGAGAATATACTAGTGGTGACCTTTTTGGTATTTTCAAAGCTGATGGTACTATACATCAATCCTCTTACACTGATACCCCCACAACAAAATGGAGTAGCCGAACGAAAACATAGGCATATTATTGAGAGTGCTAGATCCATGCTTTTGTCGGCTAGTGTCCCAGCGGATTTTGGGGAGAGGCTGTTCTTACTTCTGTTTATCTTAACATTTAAGGGTTTTTGGTTGCACTTGTTTTGTTCTTCGTCCACATGTTGAACGGAATAAGTTATCTTCTTGTGTTGCTATATGTGTCTTTCTTGGATATGGGATTGGGCAGAAAGGTTATCGTTGTTATGACCCTGGTTCTGGAAACTTGTATGTGTCTCGACATGTTTCCTTTATTGAGCATGTTCCCTTTTTTCTCTATTCCACCCACCCCTCATGATATGTCAAAATCTGATCTTCTTCATATTGATCATTTTACTACTGATTGTGCATCTGATCCTCCACCTGCACCTTCTGCTGCCCCTAATGTCTCCTGCAGGTCCACTAACATAGATACTACTTCCCCTCCTACGACTGCCCAAGAACCTCTTGAGGTCATGGATCCAAACCCACCTCACTATCCTAGACGTGCTCGCAAATCCACCCAGGTTTCTAATTTTGATTATTCCTGTTATTCTCCATCTTTCGCTACTTTTCTTGTCAACATTAATTCTGTTTGTGAACCTACCTCCTACTCTGAGGCAGTCCGTGATCCCCTTTGGCAAGAAGCTATGAATGAGGAATTGTCCGCTTTGAACAAAATTGGTACTTGGGATTTAGTTTTTCCACCTCCTGGTCAGAAAGTTATTGGTTCACAATGGGTGTACAAGATTAAAACCAGGTCTAATTGTTCTATTGAGCAATACAAAGCTCGTTTGGTCGCTAGGATTTTACTCAAGAGTAAGGCATGGATTATGAGGAGACCTTTGCACCTGTTGCTAAGATGACCAATGTCAGAGTTCTTATTGCAGTTGCTTCTGTTCGACATTGACCTCTTCTTCAGATAGATGTTAAAAATGCATTCTTGAATGGAAATCTTAAGGAGAAAGTCTATATGGTCCCGCCACCGAGCGTTTCTCATCATCCTGGGCAAGTGTGCAAGCTCAAGAAGGATATCTATGGTTCAAAACAAGCGCCCATAACTTGGTTTGATAAGTTCTCCACTGTTGTATTGTCGCTTGGTTTTACTCAGAGTACCAATGACTCTGCCTTATTTGTCAGATCCTCCCCTGCAGGTCATATTCTGCTCTTGTTATATGTTGATGATATGATTATTACAGGTGATGATGCTGAAGGCATTACAAGCCTTAAAGATACTTTATCTCGTCAGTTTGAGATGAAAGATTTAGGTCATCTTCGCTATTTCTTGAGTATTGAGGCAGCTTATTTTGAAAAGGGATATCTTCTCTCTCAATCTAAGTACACCAAATATTCTTGAACAGGCTCGTCTCACAGATACCCGTATGGCTGACTCTCCTCTTGAAGTGAATGTTCGCTACACTCCTACTGATGAAGAACCTCTCCCTGATCCTACTTTGTACCGGTCTATTGTGGGTAGTCTGGTTTATCTTACCATTACGCGTTCTGATATTGCATATGTTGTTCATATTGTTAGTCAGTTTGTTTGTGCTCCTACTTCTGTTCACTGGGCTGCGGTTATGCGTATTCTCCGTTATATTCGGGGAACACTTTATCAGAGTCTCTTGTTTCCCTCTACATCACCCTTGGAGCTTCGTGCCTTTTCGGGTGCAAATTGGGCCAATAACAAAACTGACCGAAAATTCACTACTGGCTACTGTATTTTTCTAGGAGCTTCACTCATCTCATGGAAAAGTAAGAAACAAGATGTTGTCTCTCGCTCTTCCACCGAGGCTGAGTATCGTGCCATGGCTTCTACCACTTGTGAGATTGTGTGGCTACGATGGTTATTGGCTGATATGGGTGTTTTTCCTTGATGGGCCAATACAGATGTATTGTGATAACAAGAGTGTTATTCATATTGCACATAACACTGCCTTTCATGAGCGAACCAAGCACATCGAGATTGATTGTCATATTACTCGATATCATCTCGAGCAAGGCACCATTTCCTTGCCCTTTGTCTCCTCTTCGATGCAGCTTGCAGACTTCTTTACGAAGGCACACACCTTCCCGCGTCACCGATTCTTTCTTGGCAAACTTTCGATGTTTCTCACGACACCATCGCGAGTTTGAGGGGGGATGTTAGTTTATATATTAGCACTTATGTATTCTACTACCTTTTATTTGTCTTACTTGTTTTTCTTGTCCCACATAGGATACTTATTTTTCCTTTCCTTGTCTTTGACTCTATATAAGGGAGCTTTATGCCCTTTATTCTTCAATACTCAATACATACAAATTAATAAATGGTTTCCCTCTTGTGCTTGTATACCTATGGATTATATAAAATCTAACATAATCATATCTTTTAAAATTTCGTAATTTAATGCATGATTTTTTTTTTTTTTTTTGCATTCCAATGCATCATATGATTTTTAGACGGGATATTGATGACATAACCACAAAGTTAGATGCCCTGTACCAAAATGGAAGTGTTATATATCAAAACATCATGAATTTTCTTTTCTTTTCTTTTTTGAAACCAAACACATAATTTAGCATATATTAAATTTATTTAATCAACTCTTAAATATTGTTGTACTTAAGGATTTGAATCAGCCTTTCTATGCTAAGTGATGTGACATCTGTTGAGGAAGTGGTATCAAGTTCGGCAGTCAAATCTATACTTAATATAATAACAAAATCCATCAAAATTAGTAACTTTGAAGTTTTCCCGTCCAAAATCTATTACATATTATGGAAATCACAATTTTTGATATATAAAATTTAACCCCAATATAAAACACCATTATTGACAATAACTTGTCATATATTAACCTAAAATAAATAGGATAAAGATTTTTGGGTTGATTCTGCCCCGGCCGAAAAAAACATATTTTCTTAAAATTAATTATTTTTTTAAAAATTTTATTGACTATTATAAATGAAAAATAATTTATGAAGACGGTAACTAAATTTTTGACATTACAAATATATCCCCTGTCAACTGCATATTGTAATTTTAGCCCCAATTATCAACATGACTTCTATGGAAGGATGCTAGAGATATTCATACATTAAGAAAAATAAATATCCATACTAATATATAATTTAGTCTTTAATACTTTTCACTGCACTCTTTTTTCATTAATATATAACTTTTCATATCTTATTATTTCTTGATTGTAATATTTTATTATATTAAAATTATATAAAAATATAAAAAAATATTATTTTATTTATTTACACTTACAAATCGTGCATCGCACGGGGATACTACTAGTTATAAGAGAATATGAGCATACATCACATTGTTAAAATTAAGAAATTTATGCATCAAATTTCAAATTAAAAATATACAATTAAATTACAAAAAGTATAGTAAAAAATGATATACTTTTTATGTAATTAATTCTTATAAATATATTGATAAGCACTAAAAATTTGACCTTTTAAAACCACAAAAAATGATTTTAAATAGTAAGTATTTGTCACAAGTTTATTACTAGATACAAGATGTCGTCACTAATTAGTAGTATCAATAACTCAGACACAAATAATATATGTGTGACGACAAAAGTGATCTCAAATGCGTCTCAAATACAAAATTTACCTTTCAAAGCTGTAAACGCAAACTAGCGACTGCCACATTTGTGTCCAAAAAAGTCAGCAATTGCTTAGTTTAATTTAATTTAATTATTATAGTAAGTAATGCATGGCACGTTTTATTTCCATGTCGCCACTTCCTCCTCATTTGCTTCCATACTGTTACTTAACAATGCCTCAAGATCAATCAATCCAAATAATCCAAACACTTGAAACAAAACATCAACAAACAATGAAGAATGAAAAAACTGAAACAGAAATGGAAAGAAACCAGCCAAGATTTTACGTGGTTCGGTTTTGCAACCTACATCCACGGACAGAGAAGACTCCTCTATCAATTCACTACATCAACTTCAAGATTACACCACTTAGAGCTTCAAGAGCTCATGTAGAAGAAAGGAAACACTCTTTTCTATTCACTCTACAAACTCTCTCTCTAAGCTAAATCTGAAAACGGAATGAATCAGAATTACATCATTTATGTGTAAAAGAATGAGTATATAAGATGATCTCAGCTGTAGAAGGTAAAACAGAATGAAGCAGTTGCAACAGATTGACAAAAACTGCTCCCAGAAGTTTGCAACGGTTTCTTCAATAAACGACAACGGTTTCAGCTGATTGACAACAGTTTCTAACAGAAAAACCGTTTTCTTGACAGCAACTTCCCACAGCTCGTTTTAACTGCTTTCTTTGCTTTCCAAACTGATTTTGAACCTTCCAAACCTGACGAACACTATTGTGAAGCCACACACCATTATATTCTCACAATCTCCACCTTGGCTTCTCAATCAAACCAAAACATAATCACTCACTTCATTCCTTAACCATGAATTGATATCAGAAACCACTCCACCTTTTCCCAGGCTTTCTTCAAACGGTTTGAATCCTCACTAACTGAAGACAATACTGAAATTTGTCTCGAGTTAATGATTTTGTCAGCATATCAGCTGCATTTTCTTTTGTTCTAACCTTTTCCAAACATACTGATCCTTTATCAACAATATCTCTCACAAAATGTAACTTAACATCTATGTGTTTACACCTTTCATGAAACACATGATGTTTAGCTAAATGTAGGGCACTTTGTGAGTCACATTTTACCTTGACTGAATCTTGTTTGACACCAAACTCAGACAATATGCCTCTGATCCATACTGCCTCCTTTATTGCTTCTGTAAGTGCAATAAATTCTGCTTCAGTAGTCGACAGAGCCACTACAGACTGAAGCATAGACTTCCAGCTCACTGCAGAGCCATATAAGGTAAAAATATATCCAGTCTGAGACTTTCTGGAATCAAGATTAGCTGCAAAATCTGAATCTACAAACCCCACCACAGCATCTCCATCTCTGTCCTCCTCCTTTCTGAACATAATTCCATAATTCCCAGCTCCTTTCAGATACCTCATGACATATTTCAATGCTTCCCAGTGAGCCTTTCCGGGATTAGACATGTATCTGCTCACTACACTAATAGCATGAGACACATCAGGCCTTGTACAGACCATAATGTACATAATGCTTCCAACAGCATTTGAATATGGAACTCTGCTCATTTCTGATTCTTCATCCTCATCCTTTGGCTTTTGATGTTCAGAGAGTTTAAATTGCTGTCCTAAGGGAACTGTAACAGACCTACACTCATGCATATTAAATTTCTTTAACACTTTCTGCACATAATCAGTTTGATGCAGCAGCAAATACCCTTGAGAACTATTTCTCAGTATATCCATTCCAAGAATTCTTCTAGCTTGTCCAAGCTCCTTCATTTCAAACTCAGCTTTCAGTTGATCTTTTACCATTTTAATCTCTGCCTTGCTTTTACTTGCAACTAGCATGTCATCTACATATAAGAGTAGAAACACACTAACTCCATTTCCAGCAAACTTCAGGTATATACAGCTGTCATACCTTGATCTTTCAAAACCAATGACTCTCATGTAGCTGTCAAACTTCAAATACCACTGTCTTGGACTTTGTTTGAGACCATATAGTGATTTTTGTAATAAACAACACTTATCTTCATTCCCTAGAACTATGAATCCATCAGGCTGAGTCATATATATCTTTTCCTTCAGTTCTCCATGAAGGAATGCAGTTTTAACATCCAGCTGCTCCAATTCAAGGTCAAACTGAGCCACTAAAGCTAGTAGAATTCTGATGGATGTATGTTTTACCACTGGGGAGAAAATCTCATTAAAATCTACTCCTTCTCTTTGAGTGAAACCTCTGGCAACCAACCTTGCTTTAAACCTGATTTTCTCAACTTCTGTGACCTCGGTTTTCCTCTTGAAAATCCACTTGCAGCTTACTAGCTTCTGGTTTTTAGGTTTCTGAACAAGCACCCAGGTTTGATTCTTTTCAAGTGATTCAATTTCCTCTTGCATTGCCATAAGCCACTTTCCTTTATCTGGTCCCTGAATGGCCTCTGAATAAGTTCTTGGTTCTTCCTCTTGAGTTTGCTCTTCATCAGCTGAATCTTCTGACTCTGAATCAATAGTCTTCCTAGACTTCTCCACCTCAGTCATGGTATCAGTGCCATTTTGCAATATTATCTCTTTCAGTTTGTACTGTTTTGAAAGGCAATATTTCTTCACAAAACACTACATCTCTGCTGATGACAATCTTTTTCTGTCCTTCTTCTGTACACCATAGTCTGTATCCCTTTACTCCATTTGGGTATCCAACCATGATGCATTTTACTGCTCTTGCATCAAGCTTGTCTTGCTTGATGTGAGCATATGCCCTGCATCCAAATACCCTTAGATGAGCATAGCTAGGTGTCTTTCCAGTCCATATCTCCTCTGGTGTCTTATTGTTTAATGCAGATGAGGGACTTCTGTTGATTAGATATGCTGCTGTAGAAGCAGCTTCTCCCCAGAACTTCTTTCCAAGTCCTGAACTTAGCAGCATGCACCTTACTCTTTCTAACACTGTCCTATTCATCCTCTCAATGACTCCATTTTGCTGAGGGTTGCCAGGGACAGTATTGTGCCTCTTTATTCCTTTTGTTTTACAGAGCCTGTTAAACTCATCAGACATGAATTCCAACCCATTATCTGTTCTAAGACACTTGAGCTTGCTCCCCTTTTCTGTCTTAACTTCAGCACACCAGTCTTTGAATTTTGCAAAGCATTCTGACTTGGATTTTAAGACATATAACCACAATTTTCTACTGAAATCATCCATAATGCTTAGAAAGAATCTTCCTCCACCTAGAGTTTGAGTCCTAGATGGACCCCAAAGATCAGCATACACATAATCCAAAACATTTTTGGAGGAATGTTTTCCAACAGGGTAAGGTAATTTCTTTGTTTTCCCTAATATACACTCCTCACATGTTCTATGTGCTTTGAGACTTCCAGTGTGATTTATCAGTCCTTGTTTTGCTAGTTGAGTTATGCTAGTTTCTCCCACATGCCCCAGTCTTGAATGCCACAGGTCATAATCAGTATGAGAGACATTAGCAGATTCACCATGTATCACTTTTCCATCAAGATAATACAAGCTGTTTCTCTTGATTCCCTTCATGACTATCTTGTTTTCTTTTAAGACATACAAGCATCCCTTTTCTGATTTGAAATTACATCCTCTGGATTCTAAAGTCCCCAGACTAATTAAATTTCTTCTCAAGTTAGGAATATACTTGACTTCCTTTAAGACTTTGATTGTGCCATCATGGATCTTCAGCTTTATGTCTCCTGTTCCTTTCACTGGACACACTTCATCATTCCCCAGCATGACATTTCTTGACTCTTGCTCCTTGAGATTCTCAAACCATGATAGGATTGGACACATGTGAAAGGAGCACCCTGAATCAAGAATCCATTGCATTTCTGGACTGGATTCTGTAATGTTTAGGACTTCTGGATCTTCAGTTAGAGCTTCAACAGCATCTGCATTGTTGGTTGAGAGAGTACTTGACTTTTGAGATTGTTTCTTCTTATACTCAAAACAGTTCTTATTAAGGTGCCCAGGCTTTTTACAGAAGAAGCATTTCCTTGTTTCTTTTCCTTCAGTGGTCTTTGGCTTTGTATCAGGGAATTTCTTTGGTTGTTCTGAATTTGGACCCTTCTTAGCTTTCTGAAACCTTCCCTTCTTTACAAATAATCCTTCTCCTGCAGTTTCCTTTATGTCTTGATTTAGTCTTTGCATCTCCTTGGATCTTAATGCTGATTGAACTGCAGCAAATGAAACAGTAGTGGTTCTGCCATACATCATTGCATCCTTCAATTGATCATAGGATGGTGGCAATGAATTTAGAAGTAGGATCGACTTGTCTTCATCTCCCATAGTCACTTCTACAGATTCTAGATCATCAAGAGTTTTATTAAACTCTTCCAGTTGATCTTCTACAGACCTCTCTTCAGAGAATTTGAAAGAATACAGTTTCTGCTTTAAGAAGAGCCTGTTGGTCATGGATTTCTCCATGTATAATTCATCCAGTTACTTGATTACTCCTGCAGCAGTGCTCTCCTTTGAAACAAGTCTCAAGACTTTATCAGAAAGACACAGAATGATCAAACTGTGTGCCTTCTCCTGAATTTCCATCTTCTTGTCCTGAATTTCAAGTTTCTTTGCCGGATCACTTATTTCAGGATCATCTTTTCCATCCTTCAGAGCTGCAGATAATCCCTGTTGAACGGGTAATGCCTTTAGCTTCAGTTTCCAGAGCCCATAGTCATTCTTCCCTGTGAACTTTTCAGTTTCTAGCTTGGAGAGTGACATCTTTCAGATCTTGATGAAATGTAGGTTGTTGTTTCCCACAGACGGCGCCAATTGTTACTTAACAATGCCTCAAGATCAATCAATCCAAATAATCCAAACACTTGAAACAAAACTTCAACAAACAATGAAGAATGAAAAAACTGAAACAGAAATGGAAAGAAACCAGCCAAGATTTTACGTGGTTCGGTTTTGCAACCTACATCCACGGACAGAGAAGACTCCTCTATCAATTCACTATATCAACTTCAAGATTACACCACTTAGAGCTTCAAGAGCTCATGTAGAAGAAAGGAAACACTCTTTTCTATTCACTCTACAAACTCTCTCTCTAAGCTAAATCTGAAAACGGAATGGATCAGAATTACATCATTTATGTGTAAAAGAATGAGTATATAAGATGATCTCAGCTGTAGAAGGTAAAACAGAATGAAGCAGTTGCAACAGATTGACAAAAACTGCTCCCAGAAGTTTGCAACGGTTTCTTCAATAAACGACAACGGTTTCAGCTGATTGACAACGATTTCTAACAGAAAAACCGTTTTCTTGACAGTAACTTCCCACAGCTCGTTTTAACTGTTTTCTTTGCTTTCCAAACTGATTTTGAACCTTCCAAACCTGACGAACACTATTGTGAAGCCACACACCATTATATTCTCACACATACTAAATCAAATTTCCTATTCTAAATAGTATTTTAAAATTTTATTAGACATTCAATAGTCGAAACCAATTTATTTGTGAAGGCATCAGGGAGTTAAGGATGAACTATTGGTAGTAGTAGAAAACTATTTAATTTACTTTCATTTTGCAAGAAAATCAAATAAGCATTCCACCACAAACCGTTCTATCAATGCTCTCACTGTACTACCTATATACTACTTTCATTTTTCTTAGTTTATGTTTGGATTTTTATGAAATGTTTATAAATATTTCTCTTTTACCTTTTTCTTCACTTTTATTTCAAAAAGTACTCCCATAACTATTCTAGTGAATTCTCAAAATTTCCAATTTACCATCTAATTGATGTGAGAAAATTTAGAGATTTAAGAGAAGAGGAGAAAGTATTTAAACATTTGTTTATCCATTTTGAAAACTCTTAATTTTCTTATCCAAAATTAAAACTACAAGAAATAAAAGTACAATACTTGAAATATGCCCTTATCTACTGCACATGTTAACGTGCATACCTTTAATGTATAAAGATATTATACTTAAATTTTAAAGAAGATAATTTACTTCTTTATAGGAGATACTGATATATCAGTTGGCAAACACCTTAAAATATGTTCAGTGAAACTGGTTGTATTCATTGCTCTCTTTTTTTTCATTCATTTTTTCTTTTTCTCAGCAAGTGCAATATAAGAAATCAAATTCTTGGTCAGACTTTTGTTTCAGGTTTTATGACAGCCTCCCATGATCATTACCTCAATAATGTCAAATTTGATCAGCCAACTGCCATTGAATACTGCATTTGCTTTAGATTTGATGATTATAAAAAGGTTAGAACATTTGATCATCAATCAAACATAAAGTTGTAGCCTCTTAAAATGGAAAGCCAGGGCATATGCATTTATTACTATCTGTTTTAGCATTTTGTTTCATTGTCAATCAAGTGTTTGCTTATGACCCATATGTTTATACATCTCCGCCGCCTCCACCATCAACAAAGTACGATTACACTTCACCAACACTGCCATCATATCACTATAAGTCACCATCACCTCCAAAACATGTAGAACATCCTCGATATTCTTACAAATCACCACCTCCACCACAAAAGAAGTACGACTACACCTCACCCCCACCGTACCGCTATAAGTCATCACCACCTCCAAATCATGTAAAGCATCCTCAATATTCTTACAAATCACCACCGCCACCACCAAAGAAGTACTCCTACCCCTCACCTCCGCCACCACCATACCATTATAACTCACCACCACCACTAGCAAAGCACACAAAGCATCCAAAACATTCTTACAAGCCGCCACATCCACCAAAGAAATATCACTACACATCACCCCCTCCACCAACCTACTCCTATAAGTCATCTCCACCTCCAAAGCATGTAAAACATCTCAAATATTTTTACAAGTCGCCGCCTCCTCCATCTAAGTACTTCTACGCCTCACCACCTCCACCACCATACTACTATAAGTCACCACCATCCCCGAAGCATGTAGAGCATCCGCGATACACTTACAAATCTCCACCCCCACCTGTAAAAAAGTATTACTATAGCTCACCCCCGCCTCCACCATATTATTACAAATCACCCCCACCCCCGAAGCATGTAGGACATTCCAAATATTCCTACAAGTCACCGCCTCCTCCTTCAAAGAAGTACACCTATACATCACCTCCTCCACCATATTACTACAAGTCTCCACCACCCCCAAAATACATAGAGCATCCAAAATATACTTACAAATCTCCACCACCACCTGCGAAAAAGTACCAATATAGCTCACCTCCGCCCCCACCATATTATTACAAATCACCACCACCTCCTAAGCATGTAGAACATCCCAAATATTCCTACAAGTCACCACCTCCGTCTTCAAAGAAGTACTTCTACACCTCACCTCCTCCTCCACCATATTATTATAAGTCACCACCACCCCCGAAACACGTCGAACATCCACAATACACTTACAAATCTCCACCACCACCTGCAAAAAAGTACCACTATAGCTCACCCCCACCTCCAAAATATGTAGAACATCCTAAATATTCCTACAAGTCACCACCCCCTCCTTCAAAGAAGTACTACTATGATTCACCTCCGCCACCACCTCCTAAACACGCAGAGCATCCGCAATATTCCTATAAGTCACCACCTCCACCATCATACCTTTACAAATCGCCACCTCCACCTTCCACCTCCACTCCTCCGCCATATCACTATACGTCTCCACCACCTCCATCACCATCTCCACCACCACCATACTACTACAGCTCTCCTCCTCCTCCTATGCTATACTAAGAAATTTTGATTGTTTTTTCACACAAGCATGTATTACTCCAGCTGAGTTCCTATAGTGCTGATGGTCTTTTTTAACTTCTAATTATTACTTTCTATTTTACAACTGTATTACTTTGTGACGTCCTTGCTTTGGCGTTTCTTTTGTATCTTCATTATGAATGAAAATTTGTTATATAATTTTTGAATGATGAGCATCCAGAGTTATACGATTTTCGATTAATTTATGAATTGCAGATTATATTTTCCCTGTATGTTAACGTGATCAAAACTTATTTTTCGGTTTAATTTTTTTTCTTGTATTTCCCTAAATAAGTATAATAATTTTTTTTTTAATTATAAATTAAGATAAGTGTAAAATCTATTATCGTAGGCTTGTTCCAAATAAATCTTCACATAGCATGCATGTCAAAACTATTTAATAAAATAATCTAATATAAAAAATGGTAGTTATAAATCAACCTATAAGAGAATCACACGATCAGTTAGATATAGAAGTCTCAATGTAAGTCCTCCAAAAAAATTTCTTCAATCAAATTAAGCGAAGAAATCATTCAAATTTATATAGGTGGCACTTGGAATAAGACATTTAAAATTAAAGAATTTTAAATTTATTTGTATTGGATTGAATTTTCAAACTATAAGAAGGACACATCATATTATGAATCTCAAATCCATCCTTAAATCTTTCCTTTCAAACGAGCAATACATTTTCTAGGATTAAATTAAACCTCACCTTCTACTAGTCCTTTAAACTATTCTTAGTATGAATAAATGAAATAATGCATAAAATATCAACTTAACAATAGAATGATGATGAAAATGAAAGATATAAGTATGACAACAAATGGATCTAGGGGTGATGGCTATGCTCGATTTCAAGTCGAATAAGGTTATACATAAAAAAATTATTTAAAACATAAAATTATTATATTTTACGATATATTATTAATTTTGACTATCTCTAATCAATTTTTTTTTTTTACATAAATTCGCGTCGAATTGATTTTTTGTTTGCTTATTAATTTATCGTTGCATTTACCAAACAAGTGATTGCGCATGGTCTCCATCCTTTATTAAGCCCTTTTTACACTACTGGGGCGATTTTTCTCTATTATTAATAATCTAACAAGTCACCCACAGGAAAACAAAATAAAATAATTCAAGTATATTCGATCCTATGATAGAAAAAGAGCCCAAAAAAGAAAAAAGGTCCACAAGACACCTGATGGGCCGGTCCAAGCCCAACCTCGAAGTGTCCAAGCTACATACTTAACAAATCAATTTAAAATGGAAAATTAACCCCCAAAAAAGAAAAAGAATAAAGTAGTTCCACACTGCACCACACCCGAGCAAAAGGTTATAAAAACAAATAATAAATACAACATATTTGAAGAACAAAATGTAATCCAATGTATAAAAACTAATGAGTTAGTGAAGAACATTTTCAAATTTTGAATGCTATGTGAGAATTGCATATTAGGTGTAAATTCCACAATTTCTTTTAAATATGATCCTTCCATAAATAGGATTAATTGCAAAAAAAAAAAAATACACAATTTTTATCTTCCTTTGCAATATATCACATCTTTTAAAATTTCGTAATTTAATGCATGGATTTTTCAAATTTTGCAATCCAATGCGATGTGATTTTTAGAGGGGATATTGATAATATAACCACAAAGTTAGATGCCCTGTACCACATTGGATGTTATAATATCAAAACATCATGATTTTTCTTTTCTTCTCTTTTTTGAAACCAACACATAATTTAGTATATACTCCATTCGTCCTAGCTAATTTTGCACGGTTAACTCGACACAGATGTTAAAAAAAATAAAAATTTGGAGAATCTTTGATTTTTTTAAAGATGAAGATTGAAGGTGGAGATTTTAAGGGTGGAGATTGTGAGAGAAATTTACTTTTTAAAGGTGTGCAAAGTTAAGTGGGACGGACAAAAAAAAAATGCAAATTTAAGTGGGACTGATGAAGTATTAACTTAATTTAATCGACTCTTAAATATTGTTGTACTTAAGGATTTGAATCAGTCTTTCTATACTAAGTGATTTGACATATGCTGAGGAAGTGGTATCAGGTTCGCCCATGAGATCGTATGTTACACTTTGATGTTACATCTCGCGTTTCATTCATTCACTAACCGACACGTGTATGGTATGATGTCATAAATTAACATGTGTCACCTAGTGAATTGAGTGTAACAGAGAATGAAACACCTACTGTAACAGGGAATTCGACTTGTCAAGTTCGGCAATCAAATTATAAAAAAATATGAGCATACATCAAATTGTAAAAATTAAGAAATTTATGCAATATATTTTAAATTATATATGTATGTATATATATAATTAAATTACACGAAGTATAGTAAAAAATCATACTTTCTATGTAATTAACCCTTATAAATATATTAATAATTTCCTCATACCACTAAAAAATACCTTTTAAGACCATAAAAAATAATGTTAAATACTCCCTTCATTCCATATTAATGACGTTTTAGGATGAAAGAGAAGAATTAAAGATTGAATATTTTGATATATATACCCTCAGTTAAAGATTTGACAAATCCAAAATGTCCCCGATAGATTGAAAAGTAGAGATATTTTAGGATTGAGTTCAGGGAGAAAATTGATAAAATTTGCGAAAAATATGTAAAACGTCAATTAATTGGAAAATAGAAGACCATCCTAAAACGTCAATTATTATGGAACGGAGGAAGTAGTAAGTATTTGTCATAATTTATAAGTATTTGTTATAAATTTATTATTAAAGATAATATATTATAATATAATTAATAATCTCAATAGCTCAAAACATAAATAATATATTTGTGACGATAAAAATAAGTTCAAATGTGTCTCCGTACGCACTTTCACGGCTGATCGTACAAATACAAAATTTACGTTTGAAAGCTGCAAACGCAAACTAGTGACTGGCACATTTGTGTCCCAAAAAGTCAACAATTGCTTAAATTTCATTTAATTATTATAGTAAGTAATATGCAGGCACGTTTTGTTTCCATGTCGCCACTTCCTCCTCATTCGCTTCCATAGTAAATCAAATTTCCTATTCTAAATAGTATTTTAAAATTTTATTATACCTTCAATAGTCGAAAACTAATTTATTTGTGAATACATCCGGGAGTTAAGGATGAACAATTAAATTTTTTTTTTCTCCTAATCTAAGAAACAAAAAAAAAAAAAATCCTCCCCTCCTCTCACGGTGACTCGAACCCAGGACCAAAAGTCTAGGTAGTAGATGCTCTGCCACTTGAGGTATCCAACTTCGTCAAGTTAAGGATGAACATACCAAATAAATATCAATCCTTAATTTAGTAGTAGAAACTATTTAATTGACTTTCATTTTGCAAGAAAATAATACTCCCTCCATTTCATAAAGAATGTCATTTTAGACACTCTAAAAAATTTCACAATAAATGTCACTTTACCAAAAAAACTACAAATTTTTCAATATTATCTTAAATAACCTACTTAATTTAGTTGGTTATTTCCTTATTTCACAAAACATACCAAATAAATATCAATTCTTAATTTTTCAAAAAATAATTTAAAATGACATTCTTTATGAAACGGAGGAAGTATAAACATTCCACTACAAATTGTTCTATCGATGCTCTCATTGTATATTCTATATACTACTTTCATTTTTCTTAGTTTAGGTTTGGATTTTTATGAAATATTTATAAATATTTCTCTTTTAACTTTTTTTCTTCACTTTTATTTCAAAAAGTACTCCCATAACTATTCTAGTGAATTCTCAAAATTTCCAATTTACCATATCCAATTGATGTGAGAAAATTTAGAGATTTAAGGGGAGAAGAAAAAATATTTAAACATTTATTTGTCCACTTTGAAAATTCTTAATTTTTTTATCCAACACTAAAACTACAAGAAATAGAAGTACAGTACTTGAAATATGCTCTTATCCACTGCACTTATTAACGTGCATACCTTTAATTTAATGTATAAAAATATTATACCTATATTTTAAATAAGATGGAGTAATTTACTTCTTTGTAGGAGTTATTGACATATTAGTTGACAGAGATCTTAACATATGCTCAGCGGAACTGGTCATATATATTAATCTCTTTTTTCTTTCATTTTTTTTCTTTTGTTCAGTAAGTGCAATATAGGAAATCAAATTCTTGGTCAGACTAATTGTTTCAGGTTTTATGACAGCCTCCCATGATCATTACCTCAACAATGTCAAATTTGATTAAATTAATTATGAAACCACGAGCCAGCTGTTTTGTTCCCTTGAATACTGCATTTGGTATAGATTTGATGAGTATAAAAAGGTTGAACATTTGATCATCAATCAAACATAAAGTTGTAGCCTCTTAAAATGGAAACCCTTGGAAAGTCAGGGTATATGCCCTTATTACTCTCTGTTTTAGCATTTTGCTTCTTTCTCAATCAAGTGTTTGCTTATGACTCATATGTCTATACATCTCCGCCGCCTCCACCATCAACCAAGTACGATTACACTTCACTATCACCTTCAAAACATGTAAAACATTCTCAATATTCTTACAAATCACCTCCTCCACCACAAAAGAAGTATGACTACACCTCACCTCCACCACCATTGTATCGCTATAAGTCACCACCACCACCTTCAAAACACATAAAACATCCTCAATATTCTTACAAATCGCCACCACCACCACCAAAGAAGTACTCCTACGCCTCACCTCCGCCACCACCATACCATTATAACTCACCAACACCACTAGCAAAGCACACAAAACATCCAAAACATTCTTACAAGCCGCCACATCCACCAAAAAAATATCACTACACATCACCCCCTCCACCAACCTACTCCTATAAGTCACCCCCACCTTCAAAGCATGTAAAACATCCCAAATATTTTTACAAGTCACCGCCTCCTCCATCTAAGTACTTCTATGCCTCACCACCTCCACCACCATACTACTATAAGTCACCATCACCCCCGAAGCATGTAGGACATCCGCGCTACACTTACAAATCTCCACTCCCACATGTAAAAAAGTATTACTATAGCTCACCCCCACCTCCACCATATAATTACAAATCACCACCACCTCCGAAGCATGTAGGACATCCCAAATATTCCTACGAGTCACTGCCTCCTCCTTCAAAGAAGTACATCTATATATCACCTCCTCCACCATATTACTACAAGTCTCCACCACCTCCAAAACACATAGAGCATCCAAAATATACTTACAAATCTCCACCACCACCTACGAAAAAGTATCAATATAGCTCACCCCCGCAACCACCATATTATTACAAATCACCACCACCTCCTAAGCATGTAGAACATCTCAAATATTCCTACAAGTCACCACCTCCGCCTTCAAAGAAGTACATCTACACCTCACCTCCTCCTCCACCATATTATTATAAGTCACCACCACTCCCGAAACACGTCGAACATCCACAATACACTTACAAATCTCCACCACCACCCGTAAAAAATTACCACTACAACTCACCCCCACCTCCGAAACATGTAGAACATCCTAAATATTTCTACAAGTCACCACCCCCTCCTTCAAAGAAGTACTACTACGCTTCACCTCCACCACCACCTTCTAAACACACAGAGCATCCGCAATATTCCTATAAGTCACCACCTCCACCATCATACTTTTACAAATCACCACCTCCACCTTCCCCCTCCACTCCTCCGCCATATCATTATACGTCTCCACCACCTCCACCACCATCTCCGCCACCACCGTACTACTATAATTCTCCCCCTCCTCCAATGCAATACTAAGAAAGTTTGATTGATTTTCACATAAGCATTACGTAAGTTGAGTTCCTTTTGCACTGATAATCTTTAATACTTTTCAATTATTTGTTCAAGCATTAGGAACCTACATTCTGTTCATGTAATTGTATTGCTTTATGCCATTTTTGCTTTGGTGTTTCTTTTGTATCATTGTTCTTATATTCATTACGAATGAAAATCGTGTTATGATTTTTGAATGAAGAGCATCCCATGTTTGCATTAATATTCATTGAATTATGTATTACAGATTATACTTCCTGTAAGTTAACGTAATTAATACGTTCTTTTGTCCACATTTCTAATTGACGCGACTTTCGTAATTTAGTTTCTTAAATTAGTTTGATTAATTAATTTAAAGACATCCTTTAAAATAAATAAAATAAATAAGTAAAGTTAAGTATAGAATGTATAATTTTTGGATCGTCCCAAATAAATCTTCACATGACATGCCTGTTCAAACTTTCAATAATATTTTTTTCCCTAAAAAAGAAAAAAATTGAGAATGAACTATTTCAATAATATAATACTAAAATATTGAAAAAAAAAAATATCAATCATCCTGTGGAATTACGTGAGAACGTAGATATAAGTCCTCCAAATGAAATGAGATCATGTACCTAGACTTGATCATTTGGGGACAGAAAGTACTGGCATTAGCAGGGATGAGCTCGGTTTGGAGTCATTTGGAGATAAGAAAATCTTCAGAATTAAATTAAAGCTCTGAGATATTCAGAAATTTTCATAATAAAATTTCCAGAATCACTCCTTGATCGGTTCAATTGCTTTCAGAAATCAGTCCTATTCGATTCAATTATTCGAAATTTTTTGGAGCCTTTTCATTTAATCTTATTAACAAAATGTACGAAAGAATTATTATATTATTGCACAATAAATATGATATTAAACAACTTATAAGTAGATATCAAGACAAGTTCAAATCCTAACTTATAAAAACAGTTACAAGTTACTGAAGTAGGTGTCTCGTCTAAAAATAATGGTATAAAATTATAAAGCTATCGGCTATCAATAACCTCTTTGGACATTTTATCAATTATTTTTCATCTATCAAGCTCTATTCATATATACACTTCATACACATGTTTTCCTATTTTTTATTATAAATAATTGCAAACAATAGGTGGAGGATACTATGAAAGAGAAGAAGTAAGATAAATATGGCTAACTACTATGAAATTGTATACACTTCATACACATGTTTTCCTATTTTTTATTATAAATAATTGCAAACAATATGTGGAGGATACTATGAAAGAGAAGAAGTAAGATAAATATGGCTAACTACTATGAAATCAAAATTAATTTCAAGCGAAAAAATATGAGTGCACGAAAAAAATGAAAAATCAAAGAAGAAGAGAATGCGCAACGAACTGATACTAGTATCTACGTACTCGTTATACACCAACAAGTGTTCAACTGGATTATGCTATTTTTTCAAAAAGGAATAAGGAGGTCAAACATATTCTTGAATAAGATATTACATTGATTAATTACTTTAAATTTTATTATTTATATTACAAAAATAATAATACTATTATCTTAAAGCTCAATAATTTTATTATAATCAAACACTTCTACCAACTTAATTTCTCAGATAAATTTAACAACTTATTGTGTTAAAAAAAAAAAACATCTTATAAAAGTGCCACAAATTATGCGATGTTCTTAATCTTAGCTTATGCCACTGCAACCACTGGAAAGGAGAGTGATAGGGATAACCCGATCAGCTCGGGTCGGGTCACCAACCCGATCAGCTCAGGCCGGGCTAACAGCGAGGCCCAGCATGCACAAAGGCCCAGGCCCAGCAGGCCCAGCAACACGCATTCTGTTCAGCGAATCAAGTCTGTTCCGCGAATAAAGGCCATGATCTTTTCCCAAACTGCCATGCAGATTTAGTAGGCAAGATTATAGGGATTTAGTTAGAGTTTTGGTTTAGTAGTATAAATAGGCGAAAAGAACTCTGAATTAGGGTTCACACTTTGTACTCTGAAATACACTCTGTAAACTCAACGTTCTAGTAAAAAGAAACACCTCGGCGATTGCCGTTTTCTGCCCGTGGACGTAGATCTCCGGATCGAACCACGTAATTCTTGTGTGTTTTTATACTGTCTATGTTAATTGTTGCTTAGATTGTGTGGATACCGGATTGCGCATTATCAAATTGGCGCCGTCTGTGGGAACGGCAAGGCAGTTTTTTTAACGCGCTAACCAACAATTTTTGACGTAATTCTTAATCATGGTGACGACTCGTTTGAATCAAGCTCGCCGCGGGGATCAATCCGACCAAGATCCACCCGTGGATCAAGTTGTGCCGCCAAGGCAATCGCCGGCAGGGAGTACATCCAATCATCAGTGTAATCAAAATCCTCCACCCCCTCAAGACCAGCAAAACCCTAATATTGCTGCTGCTCAACCACCGGTAAACATTCAAATCACCCCAGAACTGCTTCAAGATTTCTTGCAAGAGCATGCACATGTCCTTCAAGATTGGGCAGTTAATCGCTTACGTCCCGCGGGGCCTGCCGGCCATAATGCTAATCCCGTGGTGCCTCCACCCCGCTCACGCGATCAGCAGGACCCGGGACACCGTGGTCGCCAGGATCGACGACGGGAACGACCTGGTTCTTCCGAGGACCAGGAGAGTTCTAATGAATCACGACCTCGCAATGAGGAACCCGCTGATGTGGATCTCCGCCGTCCACTTAATGCGACCAAGAGAGTTCGCTATGCAAATCCTCATGCTTTGGATCTCCAAGAGTATGAGCGAGTTCAACGCAACGTTGAACTGGATAGAATCCTGGGCCTTGACGCCAATGGAGAGATCATCACGCCGTTCTCCCAGGAAATCATTGCCACTTCCCTTCCCGAAGGGTTTAAACGGCCAGCCATACCTCCTTACAATGGCACAGGAGATCCGGCCAATTTTCTTGGGGCTTTTCGGCACAGCATGCTCAGCCATGATAGCATCACATCCCTCCAGTATTGCAAAATTTTCCCTGAGTACTTACAGGATGAAGCTCGGGTTTGGTTCGATTCACTCCCGCGTGACAGCGTATCCTCCTTCAGAGAGCTCGCCGAGCACTTTTGGGCGCGGTTCGAAGCACGGGCGAAGCCCATGGCCACCCTGGCCGACGTCATGAATATGGAACAGCGGGACGGTGAAACTGTTACCCAATTTCTGGACCGTTTTACAGCGGTAAGCCTCAAGGTCAGAAATTGCCCCGATGATGTGACCATCAACGCTTTCATGAATGGACTCCGCCCCGGAGCACTCCACACCGAATTAGCTCGGAACACTCCGGTCACAACTCGAGCACTGTTCAAAACAGTATGCAAATTTGCTAAGGCCGAGGAGCAGACTCGTCAGAAGCGTGAGAAACACGCCAGCAAGCGGCAATCCGACAAGGCACAAGCCGGGCCTAGTACTCGACCTAGTGCATTTTCCCGCTTGACACCGGGGCGTTTAGAAACCCGAAGTGAAATTCCACAATTGACTCCGTTGACGAAGTCACGAGCTGAGATCCTTTCAATCCACAAGAACGATCTGCGACCTTGTCCGCGGATGACTGCACCACCAGAAAAGAGGAACCGTGGAAAGTGGTGCTCGTACCACCGAGATCATGGGCACGAGACAGAGGAGTGCCGGGAACTTAGCAAGGAGATTGAGGAATGCCTCAAGAAGGGTCTCTTGCGGCAATACGTCGCGCGAACCGGAGACCAACCTCGGACAAACCACAATGGGGGTTCGTCCCACAACCGCGGAGGTTATCACGACTGAGGCGCTCAACAAAATCGGCCACCATGGCAGAACAATCGGCCGGGGCCAAATAACTACGCACGGCAAGATTCTGGCAATCGCCAGCAACCACGTCTCCCACTACTACCTCCTCCTCCGGGGGGACCCGAAGACAACGCACCTCCTCACGTGATAAACGTGATATATGGAGCCTTGCCCACCGGGGCTTCCCGACATGCCATAAAGGCAGAAGCTCGACGTCCTCCTCCCGAGGAGCCACGTCATAAACGCCTCAATCAGTTTGAAACTGTCAGCTTTACGGACAGGGACCCGGTTCCGAAGATAACACCTCACACAGACGCTATTGTCATCGACATGACTGTAGCCAACATAACAGTACGGCGAGTCTTCGTGGATAACGGGGCCGCGGTAAGTGTTATATTTGCAGACTGTTTCGAGAGGATGGGGATTTCCCGAGACCAACTTCGACCGGCCCCCGGGCCACTACAGACTTTCACTCAGGGTGAAGTACGGCCGGAAGGTATCATCACTCTCCCAGCGTCTTTGGGAACTTATCCGAGGATAAAAACTATCTTCGTGGACTTTTACGTGGTGAATTCTCCATCACCATATAACATGATATTGGGCCGAGACTGGCTCACCCCGGCAAAGGCCATATGCTCCACGTATCACCTCGCGCTTAAGTTTCCTACTTCGCATGGTGAAGTGGCTATCCGCGGAAGTCAAAGGGTCTCAAAGGAGTGTATGTACGTAGCACTCAAAAAGACTGCTAAGGTCCCTCCTAAACAGCAGCTCCAGGTGACATCACCGGCCCCAGAACCTCGGGGAAGTGCCCCATTGGGGGATGCTACTGCTCAAGTCCCGCTAGATCCGTCTAAGCCGGACCAGACAGTCACTGTAGGCGCTGTGGATGTACCATGGCTGCATCAGGCCATTATTCAGACCCTGCGAGAATATTCCGATGTTTTTGCATGGTCTCCTCTAGATATGCCTGGGGTTTCTCCCGAAGTGATTACTCACAAGCTGAACATCGACCCCAGCGTAAAACCAATCCAACAAAAGCAGAGAAAATTCGCTCCGGAGCGAAATGAAGCCATTCGAGTTGAGGTGAAACAACTCCTAGATGCGGACATCTTGTTCGAGGTATTCTACCCCTCTTGGTTATCTAACCCAGTAATGGTAACGAAAACCAGTGGGGCATGGCGGATGTGTGTTGATTTTTCCGATCTCAATAAGCACTGTCCGAAAGACTGCTATCCTCTGCCCTCCATCGACCAAAAGGCCGAAGCCATTACGGGGTACGTGGCACTTTGCTTCCTCGATCTGTACAAGGGATACCATCAAATCTTTATGGATCCGCAGGATGCCCTCAAAACGGCATTTATCACTGCCTTTGGGTGCTACGCTTTTAAGAAATTGCCCTTTGGGCTCAAGAATGCTGGAGCCACTTACCAGCGTCTAATGGACTTTGTCTTCCGCGACCAGATAAGTCGTAATGTTGAGGTCTACGTCGATGACTTGGTCATCAAAAGCTCCACCCATCCTTCATGTGTGCGGGACATTGCCGAAACATTGCGCACCCTGCGGCGCTATAACCTGCGGCTCAATCCAGCAAAATGCACCTTCTGTGTTGGCTCCGGGAAGTTTCTCGGGTACATGGTTTCACAAAACGGCCTGCAGGCCAATCCGGCTAAACTCCGTGATGTGCTAGATCTACAGCCACCTAAGACATTCAGGGATGTTCAACGCCTCACAGGTGGTTTAGCGGCCTTAAACAGATTCTTATCGAAAGCAGCAGAGCGCCAGCTCCCGTTTTTCAGAATCCTGAGACAAGCGAAGTCCTTTGAGTGGACTCCGGAGTGCACCGAGGCCTTCGAGGCCTTGAAATGTCATATACAGCAGCTGCCTACTTTGTCAGTTCCTCTCCCCGGAGAGCCGCTGTACTTATATCTGGCTTCCGCCGAGGAGGCTGTTAGCGCTGCTCTTGTGCGAGAAGTGGAAGGGGTCCAACATCTCGTGTATTTTACAAGCTGGGTGCTTCATGGAGCGGAGACGCGATATTCCGTAATAGAAAAAACCGCCTTGGCCCTTGTTATGGCGGCTCGGCGTCTTCGGCCATACTTCCAAGGACGTGAAATACGAGTCTTGACTAATCACCCTATACGCCAAATCCTTGTGAAACCCGAGGTGTCTGGGCGCCTCGCCAAGTGGGCCATTGAGTTGGGCGAATATGATATCCAGTTTCTCCCCCGCCGAGCAATTAAGGGTCAAGCACTTGCCGACTTCCTGGCCGAAGCCCCGGCAGACAATCATGAGTCCCCCACAGACAATGACACACATCACCACGTCACCCATGCTCCTTCACCCCGGAAGTGGCAACTGTTCGTGGATGGAGCATCCACGGTCCGAGGAAGTGGCGCCGGACTACTTCTCATCGACCCTGAGGGGGTTGAGGTTAAATATGTCATCAGATTTAAATTTAAGGTGACTAACAATGAAGCGGAATACGAGGCCGTCCTCACCGGGCTCCGGCTCGCTCAATCTTTAGGTGCTCGTCACCTAGAGCTCTTCACGGACTCCGAAATCGTGTCCAAGCAAATTCAGGGGACTTATCTCGCCAAGGAAGAAACAATGGTCAGGTATCACTCTCTAGCACTCAAACTCATGTCAACTTTTGATGCAGTTGTTATCCGGAAAATCCCGCGTGCTCAGAATTCCAGGGCAGACGCACTCAGCAAGTTGGCCTCCGCGGTCCAAACTAATATATCTCCGGATATCATGGTCGAAGACCTCTCCCATCCAGCAATTCATGAGGCTACAGTTTCGGTACTGACCGACGGTGATCCGAACTGGATGACTCCGATCATTCAGTATCTCCGAGATGGGATTCTGCCCACTGACAAGCTACGAGCTCGGCAAGTTGTACTCAAAGCTCCCAAATACTCCCTTCATAATGGAGTTCTATATCGACAATCGTACCTACAACCGAATCTCCGGTGCCTCGCCCCTGCCGAGGCCATTCAAGTTCTGCGGGAGGTTCACGAAGGGGCCTGCGCAAGCCATATCGGTTCCCGGACTTTAGCAAAGAAAGTTCTCCGCTGGGGATACTATTGGCCTACCCTGTTCAACGATGCTCATGACTTAGTGTCTAAATGCAGCAAGTGTCAGCTACACTCCCGTGTAAAGCACCTGCCACAAACCGAACTCACGGGCATCCAGAGTGCTTGGCCATTTATTCAGTGGGGTATTGATATTGTTGGACCCTTCCCCGTTGCTCCGGGAGGGTTGAAGTTCTTAGTCGTTGCCGTAGACTACTTCACTAAGTGGGTCGAAGCCGAACCACTTACCGCTATTACCGGCCAGAATATTTTGAAATTTGTGTGGCGCAATATCGTTTGCCGCTTCGGCATCCCGAGCACTATTATCTCGGACAACGGTAAACAGTTTGCCAATGATCCATTCCGATCATGTTGTGAAGAACTACACATCAAGCAAATTTTCACTTCGGTGGCTCATCCTCAAGCCAACGGGCAGGTTGAGGTCACCAATCGGACACTGCTCACTGGCATAAAGAAGCGCCTAGACAATGCCAAGGGCCTCTGGGCTGAAAACCTGCCACAAGTCTTATGGGCTATTCGCACAACGCCGCACACCTCCACCGGGGAGACTCCTTACAGCCTTACTTACGGCTCCGAAGCCATTATCCCCGCTGAAATCAGTGTGCCGAGTCCTCGTCTCCTCACATTAGTTCCGGATGATAATGACGAGGCTCTTCGCGCAAATTTGGATGAGCTTGAGAATCGCCGGGAATAATCGTTCATTCAGCAGGCTAAGTGCAAACAGCGAGCTGCCCAGTATTATAACCTCCGGGTGCGAGGTACACAATTCAATGTTGGGGACTTAGTCCTCCGGCTCAACTCGGCCAGCAAAGCTGCCCCCGAGGGCAAACTGCATGCTTCTTGGGAAGGCCCCTACCGAGTCGTTGCTGTACATGACCCTGGATCCTATCAGCTTGAACATATCAACGGGACCCCGATCCCCCGAAGTTGGCACGTCACAAATTTGAGGCGTTTCTATTTGTGAAGGCCACATTGCAAGTACTATCTTTCCTTTAATTTCCTTTATAGTTGTTATTTCACTTTGTACTTTCGAGTTTGCTCCGGCACTTATCATTGAATAAAAATTCTTTGCTTGCATAACTTACTGTGTTATTCTTTATGTTACGGGGACGCCCTAACACAATCATACTATCATTATTAGTCTCCGGACAATTAAACCTCTCTCTCGGTCCGTCCGAGGAGGTTTGCATATTAGTCCCCGGACTCACATCACTTTCTCGTCTGTTTAACCGGAGAAATGTTTACTCCCGCCTGATCCGTCCGGGGAGGTATTTTACTCCCGCCTGATCCGTCCGGGGAGTTTTTACTCCCGCCTGATCCGTCCGGGGAGATTGGATTTATACATACCGTGTTCCCGAACACCTATTTAAAACAGTTAACAAATTTTCTATTGTGTTCCCGAACACCCGATTAAAGTGATTTGTAACAAGTTACTTTCATTACACCTGTTTGTACACATTACAACAGTTTTATTATCATCTTTTGAATATTACACATCAAATGGTTTCTTACATAAGACTTCAACCATAAAAAAAAAAAAAAAAAACAAACAAAACAACAACAACAACAAGTATATAAGCTAATGTCTACGGCCCCCTAGCCAATATTCAGCGCTCCGGTGCTGGGACCCACTTCTCGGTCTACGTTGGGTCCTCCGGGATCTTGAAAATCCTCGACCTCGGGCTCCGGCCCTGTTACCCCCTCGGGCTCCGGTTCGGTCATCCCTTTGAGTCTCCCTCCGCCGAAGACTTTCTCTGGGCACTGGCCTAGGGGCTTCATCTCTGGATTGTGCTCGGTTACTGGACTGTGGGGCCAACCTCGATGTTTGAGCCCACTGCTCAGGGTCCCACTCCTCCGAAGCCATCGCTTCTATTTCCTGGGCCAGCTCCTCGACTATCTCCTCGGCAATCACCGGGGGTTCTTCTTCAATTGTAGTCTCTGGAGCTGGCTCTCGGATGACTATACCTTTGCTCTGCTCGGAGGGTTTCTTCTGGCCTTTGGTCTTCTTGTCCTTCCGAGGAGCTTTCTGCGTACTCCGGTCCTGGCTTGTGCTCGCAATGAACTCTTCAGCAGAAGGCCTTCGCCTGATTCGGCCCTTCAGCCCTTCGTACATACTGAGCAGCAATTCCAGGACTTCTCTTTTCCTCACAAGCTCCGCGGACTCAACCGAGCTCCTCGACATCAACGCCGCGATGTCACTTTGGATTTCAACAGTCCGCTCTTCTACTTCTTCAAAAGTTAGAAGACCGAACTCGGACAAAATCCGCTCATACTCCTTATGATGAACGCGGACGCGGCTCATCTCGGCAGCTGTGGTTCGATACTTCATCTCGAAGTCTTTGGCTCTTTCATTGGCCTCGACCACCTTCTCCTCTGCCGAGGCTATCTGCTTCTTCAGCTTAGGCACTACGTGCATTTCCAGACGGTTCTTCTCTCCGCGGAACCACTCAAGTGATTTCATTAACTTCTTTATTGTCTCGTGCAGCTCCGCGGTGTTCTAGACAGACAGCGACGGCAACAAGATCAGTTACTCTCAAGTATGTAAGAAGTCACATACAGTTCGGCAGCAAACCTAAGTTGATCATACAAGTAAATAGAAAGCAAGAGTTCAAGAAAAGGGAATTGTATTTCATTTTGCAAGAGGACAACTGTTCCAGTACATCACCCCTAATATTCCTACAAATTTACAATTTTAAATCTGCGGGGATCGACTGACCTCCCGCTCAACTGCCTCGGGTTCTTCGGGCAACCCTGCAGCTTCTTCATTTGCTGCGACGGCTTCGATCACACCTGGGGTCTCAGCCTCCATCTGTGGGGGGGGATCGGTGCTCGGGGGAGCGGTGATCGGTTCACCTCGGCAGAATGCCAGGAATTCTTCATCTCGGTCCACTTCGCAGCTGGCAACTTCTCCGGCAGTCAGAAGCTGCCTCTTCCCCCCGAGCACACTCACCAAGGGCCACTCCGGCAGCTCCGCTAGCGCGGCGTAATAAGCCTTCTCCACCTCGGCCGCCGCCTCAGGGTCATACCCAAATTCTGGACGATTGATGTCCACATCTGGGTACGCCTCCTTAACCTCCTCCAACACCATGGCCCGTGTGGCTTTATCCCCTATCGCCACAAACTTTGTCTGGAAGTCAAGGAATGTGCTGGAGTGTAATAACTTCTCGGCGAACACCCTCAGCAGGGATCCCTGCCCTCCAACCACGGCCGCTTCCCTCGCCTCCATCTCCGCCCGCAGCTGCATCAGCTCACCTCGGAGACCATGGTTCTCCGTCTCCACACTGCGCAGACGCGCGACCTCGGACTCGACCGAGGCAGCCCTCTTGCGTGCCTGGATCAAGTCGTGCGCTAGTTTGTCGTTTCGCGCGCGGAGGTCCCGCGCTGTCGCAGCTAGTCCTTCCCGGGCCTTCACCTCGCCCTTCAGGCCGACCTCTATGATCCCTCGGGCCAGCTGCAGAATCTTCTCGGCGTCCGCGCTGTCAAACCCCAGCCTACTAAGGGTCGCCTGCTCTCCCTGGACGAATTAAACACAACATAACACATGGCTCAGGCCTCTGTTACACACCTCGCGTAAGTTAAACTAATGATCAGCGTTTTTGAATATTACCTCCGTACTTGCCCCAACCCGGGGTCTTTTGGATGGTGCTTGCGGAGTCCCAGTAGGCTCCGGCCTCTTCTTTGATAACGCCGGAGACCCCGCCGGCGTCGCCCTCTCCTCTGACCCCGTCGACGGTCGCGCACTCTGTGGCATCTTCTCTCGGGGAGACACCTCGGTGGCTTTCCCCTTCTTCTTTGCCGCCGCCGACGCTGCAGGGCTTCCTGATGCTGGCTGCTTTCCGAAGCGTCCCACTGCAAATATATATCTATGGTCAGTTCTGCGCAAAACGGCAAAATTACATAACAGGACACAAGAACTTCTACCCTCTTCGGCATCTCCATTTCCTGAATAATATGGGCTAAGCCCAGCCTTCTCCAGTTCCCCCTCGGAACAGAGGGTTTGGAAAGTCCCCACTTGCAAGAATATGTGCCTCATTTCGGCCCCCGAATTCTCCACAGGGGCGGTATCCTGCACCTCGTCACTCCTCCACTTCGGGAGAGCTATCTTATTCCTAATAAATATGAACCTCTCCTTCCACCCCTCTACTTTGCTCGGGTTTTGAACTTTGAACCCTCCTCGGGCTCGGGGACTAAAGGAATACCACCCCTTGGACTTCCCGAAGTTCTTTAACTGGTAGAAAAACCTAAAAAGCTCTACAGTTGGCTCTATTCCGGCCTGTTTACTAACTACAGTGAATCCTACCAGCTGCCTCACCGCGTTCGGCGCCAACTGGCAGAGGGCAATACCGTAGTATTTTAACAACTCTACGACTATGCCCCACAGTGGCAATCTCAACCCTACTCTAAGGGAGTCGATATATACGGTTATAAACCCCTGCGGCGGGCAACAGGCCCTATCCACGGGGGTAGGAATTATGTAATCAAGGTCGAAGGGAAAATAAAATGAAGGGAGTTCCCTCTCAAGTTGCTCCCGCGACATCCGTAACGCTATGGACGACACCTCAAGCTCCACCACTGGGCATTCATAAAACGATACCATCATAGTGTTGCACTCTAAACCATCAACTCTGTCTATGGTTCTAATATCATCCCTCTCCGGGATGATATATGATAGGGGGGGGATATCTAACGGTTTATCTGAGCCTCCTACTACTTTGATCGAGGCCGAAGATGGGGCAGAAGATGACGAAGATGAAGAGGATGACATACTTACTTGGTGTGAATTCGAAAGTGTGGATTTGAGAAATTTTTGATCTCTGATGAATCACAAGCGTAGGTTTCCTCTTTTTCCCGCTTTCTAAACAGATGAATCGCAATGGAGAAGATGAAAAGTTACTGTGCAGTTATTCCCAATATAAATGCAAAAAAACCGACGGCTCTGATGCAGCCTATTCAAATTCACTGATGGAGATTTAGGCGTGCTCTTCACGCGCTTTACAGTTACCGAGGCGCGTGGGGAACAGCTGCCTTGGAACTCGCAGAGCGTGTCACTTCACGTCTCTCTCTCTCATTATGGCGCCGCCAATCACATCACCCTCATCCTTCCTCAGGAAGATTCAAGATACACTCCGGTGTACCTTCCACCTCGGTCATACTATCACACTCCGGTCTCCTCTCCATTGGGGCCAGAATAATCACCCCGGCGTACCCACCACCTCGGTCATAATACTACACTCCTGTGTCTTATCCATTTTGGCCAGAACAATCACCCCGGTGTATTCTCCGCCTCGGCCAAGTTGTCACATCCTCCTAAAGCGTTTTCCGCTGCGAAGGAGTTCGGAGCCTCCTTACATACCCAACCTCGGCTTAGATAGGCACTGCCTCCGCCAATCACTCCGTAGAGTCCCGGGGACGTGGGCAAACTCGGTCCTTTGTAGACACTTTGGCCCGTCAACGACCCCGGTCCTTCTAACTTACGGTTCCACCCCGGTGACAACCGAAGCTCCTACCTCGCTCCGGCTGGGGGGGGGCATCTGATAGGGATAACCCGATCAGCTCGGGTCGGGTCACCAACCCGATCAGCTCAGGCCGGGCTAACAGCGAGGCCCAGCATGCACAAAGGCCCAGGCCCAGCAGGCCCAGCAACACGCATTCTGTTCAGCGAATCAAGTCTGTTCCGCGAATAAAGGCCATGATCTTTTCCCAAACTGCCATGCAGATTTAGTAGGCAAGATTATAGGGATTTAGTTAGGGTTTTGGTTTAGTAGTATAAATAGGCGAAAAGAACTCTGAATTAGGGTTCGCACTTTGTACTCTGGAATACGCTCTGTAAACTCAACGTTCTAGTAAAAAGAAACACATCGGCGATTGCCGTTTTCTGCCCGTGGACGTAGATCTCCGGATCGAACCACGTAATTCTTGTGTGTTTTTATACTGTCTATGTTAATTGTTGCTTAGATTGTGTGGATACCGGATTGCGCATTATCAGAGAGATCCAAATGCATCTCGTGTGCCGATTTAATTTTGAGTGTTGTTTACTTATCACTTATTCACTTGATCCAATTTATTAAAAAGTGAGTCAATGAAACTATATTTTCTTTGAAGTTGCGCAATATTTTTTTCACTTTTCACATTAAAGCAAACTTCAACATGTCAACCCACAAAGAACTGAGCAAGAAAATATAAAATAGTCCAAATAAATTACGATCTTAGAGTAAATAAAAGCCCAAAAGGAAAAGGTCGACAAAGCAGATTGTGGGCCGGCTGAAGTCGATGGAAAGCGGCAGAAGCAAGCCCATGTGCGAACTCTCCACCACCAGGCCCATCTTCAAAATTCCCACAAACATCAAATCATCAAGTCATAAAATTAACACTAATTCCGCTAAAAATAAAATAAGGTAAATAAATAAAAATTAATAAAATCATAACAGTGATTAGACCCTTGTTTGAACATGCAAGACCTCAAAGCTGCTTATTTATTCATGCTGGTTCACCTTCGCAGTCCACAAACTTTTTATTGTTTTTTCTATTTTTTACACTGATAAATTAAAAGTGGAATAAATCTGGAACCTTGATTCTCTTAGTTACAAGATGAAGAGTGACGACACCGAATTATAGGTACACTACACATTATTAGTTAAACATAATTATTTTCTTTTCAATTACTATATAATTTGTCAAATCAGTATTCGAAAATGTGATTCTCCTTATGTTTAAGAATTTTTATATTGTGAATTAAAAGAAATCTAAATACATAATTTTGTGCATTGGTAGAATCTGAGAATATTAATTAATTTGGTGTCCAATATTCACCGAAATACTCGGACTTTAGTTAGTCGGACTGCATATATATATATATATATATATATATATGTGGGGGAAATATTTTAATTGATTACTTCCATTTAATCATTATGGATGGTGATCTAATATTAATCCTTGAATCAAAAATCAAAGGATGTAATTAATTGAGTAGTTGAATCATGTATTTAACTCACCTAAAACGAATACAACACATTTAATGATGAGAAAATTGGCAACCTGATGACATGACATGTAGATAACTAGTGGTGTAAGTGAGTCGAGACAACTCGCGAGCCATTCGAGATCGACTCGCTAAAAGATCGAAATCGACTCGGAAAAAACGAGTCGAGCTCAAGCTCGAGCTACTCGAGTAAGTATCGAGTTCGAGTTCGAGCTCACTGATACTCGGCTCGATAGGCTCGCGAGCTTAATCGAGCTTATGTTCAATTGCTAGTTTACCCTTTAGAGTTGACATAATTACAGATATATTCTAATTCTATAAGGTCCCCAACAATGATTTGTAGTATCATTAATGTTTTCAATTTAAATATATTTTTATATTTTTTATATTTTATTTTTGCATTAATCGAGTCGAGTCGAGTCGATCCCGAGCTCAACGAGTTTCTACCGAGCCGAGCTCGAGCCTGCCGGTACTCAGCTCGACTCGGCTCATTTACACCCTTATAGGTAACATTGAAGATGTGTCAGTTTTTAATTTTTTTTAATTAAATTTTAAGAAAGCTGAAATTAAAGATTATATGTGTTTTTTTTATCATATTAGTAGGGATTATTGATTCTCGGACCTTATTAAATATACTACATGCATCTTGATTGATGAGAATCATTAAATATCAGTATTACTATTTCAATTTACCCACCAATTTAAAACAAGTAAATGTTTAATTTACCTTTTCATTAATAATAGCTATGTAATTAATACACTTTATAATTACTATTTTTTCTTTAATAAAGTCAGCTGCATTGTTTATTTGTTAGTGTAATAGGCGGCATTTTTGCTTGGTATGCAAAGCTGCTATTTTTTCTATTAATTAATTATATATATATATATATATATATATATATATATTGCTCAATGTTGTTTATTTTATTGGGGGTATAGACGGCCTTTTGCTTTGTATATCCAGCTGCCCCATTTTTTGTATTAATTATATTTTTTTTATTTCTTTTTTTGTTGCTTTTATTTATTTATATATATACACTACTAGAAATAAGACTTTTTGTCACTACAAAATGTAGTTACAAAAAAAGGATAGTAGTCACGAAAATAATTTTAGTAACTATAAATCTAAAAGTAGTTACTATAGGGTAGTCACTTATAATATGATGCAAAAAGTTTTTTTGTAATTACATTAGTTACTAATGCATTTGTAACTATTTTTTGCAACTACTTTGTAGTTACTAATGTATTTGTAACTGCAAGTAGTTACAAAAGAACTTGGCATATTGTAGCAAATTTGGTTAAAATTATATGAAATATTTTATGTAACTACTAATAGTTACAAAAGGGGTTACTTTGGTAACCACTCTTGTAGTTACAAAAGATTAGTGGCAAATACCCTTTTTCTCTTGTAGTGATAATTGTCACACAAATGATATTGTCATTCTAATCTTTATAGCATAGGATATATCAAGTTGATTTTCTTTTTATCAAATGATATTTTCATTCTAATCCTTTTATAGCATAGGATATATCAAATTAAATTTCTTTTGTGAATTTTAATTTAACATCTATATTGAAATATTAAAAATAGAAAATTAATTATTTGTGGCATGATACGTAAAAAATCATGAAGACACAACTAGTGGAATCGGGTCAAATATTGGGTACCTGTTGAGCCAATAAGTCGAATTGTGGGAAATTGTTTAGCCGATAAGCCAAACGGGTCAAATAGTCGGTACGTCTTGATCTGATAAGTTGAATTCGGTCAAATAGTGGTACCTTGTTGAGTCGATAAACCGAATCGGTCAAATAATGTGTACTTGTTGATTTAAGAAGTTGAACGGGTTAAATAGTTGGTATATGTTGATTCGAGAAGCCGAACGGGGTCAAACAGTGGTACCTTGTTGATCTGATAAGTCGAATCGATCAAATAATTGGTAAGTCTTGATCTGATAAGTCGAATCGCGTCAAATAGTGGTACCTTGTTGAGCCGTTCAGCCGAATTATGGGAAATGATAAGCCAAACGAGTCAAATAGTTGATACGTCTTGATCCGATAAGTCGAATCGGGGTCAGATAGTGGTACCTTGTTGAGCCGATAAACCGAATCGATCAAATAGTGAGTACTTGTTGATCCAAAAAGCTCAATCGATCAAATAGTGGGCACTAGTTGATTCAAGAAGCCGAAACGGGTCAAATAGTTGGTACATGTTGATTCGAGAAGCCGAACGTGTCAAACAGTGGTACCTTGTTGATCCGATAAGCCGAATCGATCAAATGGTTGGTACGTCTTAATTCAATAAGTCGAATCGGGTCAAATAGTGGTACCTTGTTGAGTCGTTCAGTCAAATTGTTGGGAATTATTTAGCAGATAAGCCAAACGGGTCAAATAGTTGGTACGTCTTTATTTGAAGAATCAGGTCAAATAGTGGTACTTTATTGAGCCAATAAACCGAATCGGTCATATAGTTGGAACTTGTTAATTCAAGAAGTCGAACGGATCAAATAGTTGGTACATGTTGATTCGAGAAGCCGAACGGATTTAAATAGTGCTACCTTTTTTATCCGATAAGTCGAACCCGTCAAATAGTGTACCTTGTTGAGCCGTTCAGCCAAATTGCGGGAAATTGTTTAGCCGGTAATCTAAACAGGTCAAATAGTTGGTACGACTTGATCTGATAAGTCAAATCAGGTCAAATAGTGGTACCTTATTGAGCTGATAAAACCAAATTGGTCAAAAGTGGGTACTTATTGATTAAAGAAGTCGAACGGATCAAATAGTTGGTACATGTTGATTCGAGAAGTCGAACGGATTTAAATAGTGCTACCTTTTTTATCCAATAAGTCGAACCCGTCAAATAGTGTACCTTGTTGAGCCGTTCAGCCAAATTGCGGGAAATTGTTTAGCCGGTAATCCAAACAGGTCAAATAGTTGGTACGTCTTGATCTGATAAGTCAAATCAGGTCAAATAGTGGTACCTTATTGAGCTGATAAAACCAAATTGGTCAAAAGTAGGTACTTATTGATTAAAGAAGTCGAACGGATCAAATAGTTGGTACATGTTGATTCGAGAAGCAGAACGGATTTAAATAGTGCTACCTTTTTTATCCGATAAGTCGAACTCGTCAAATAGTGTACCTTGTTGAGCCGTTCAGCCAAATTGCGGGAAATTATTTAGCTGGTAATCCAAACAGGTCAAATAGTTGGTACGTCTTGATCTGATAAGTCAAATCAGGTCAAATAGTGGTACCTTATTGAGCTGATAAAACCAAATTGGTCAAAAGTGGGTACTTATTGATTAAAGAAGTCGAACGGATCAAATAGTTGATACATGTTGATTCGAGAAGCCGAACGGGTCAAGCAGTGGTACCTTGTTGATCCAATAAGCCGAATCGATCAAATAGTTGGTACGTCTTGATCCGATAAGTCGAATCGGGTCAAATAGTGGTACCTTGTTCGGCCGTTCAGTCGAATCGGTCAAATAGAAGGTACTTGTTGGTTCAAGAAGTCGAACGGGTCAAATAATTGGTACTCGTTGATTCGAGAAGTTGAACGGGTCAAATATTGAGTACTTGTTGATCCGATAAGTCGAATTGGGTCAAATAATGGTACCTCATTGAACCGATAAGCCGAATCGGCCAAATACTAGGTACTTGTTGATGTAAGAAATCAAATGAGTCAAATACTAGATACTTGTTGATTCGTAAAGCCAAACAAGCCAAACAGTGGTACCTTATTGATCCGATAAGTCAAATCGAGACGAATAGTGGGTAACTGTTGATGCGATAAGTCAAATCAGGTCAAATGGTAGGTATTTTTTAATTCGAAAAGTTGAATTAGGTTAAATAGTGAGTACTTGTTGACTCCAGTTATGGGGTCAAATGGATATCGTGAAACCAAGGTTTGTGGAACAGGACTGGCCGGTTCAAACGGTACAACCTCGAATCGGCCCCTAGTCTGATCTAGTAGGACTAATTAACTGGATATTCATTAACCCGGATATACTCATTGAAAACCGTCCAAATCGGCTGTCCCGCCAGACCGCCGACCCGCTAAAACCCATTTTTTTTTTAATTTTCTTTTAAGAGGTCTATGACTTTTGATCTGATCCTACAAACACTGCGTGAAACTACTATTTTTTTTTTAAGTAATACATATACAATAATAGGATTTTAATTTTTTATTTTTATTTTTCCTTGTATTTTTTAGTAAATAATTTTATAGTGTAACTTTACCTACTATCACTTTTATCACAAGTGAAATTTTATAGTGTAATTTTACCTATAATCATCTTTATCACAAGTTAAACTTTATAGTGTAATTTCACCTACAATCACTTTATCACAAGTGAAACTTTGTAGTACTTATAATTTTAATTTATTATTATAACAATTTTTTTATCTTTTTTTTTTTTTTTTTTAACATTTGATGAATTAATTAAAAAAGTCATTTTTTTTCAATATATTAAAAGAAAAAATAGTTATTAAATGTATGCTATTAATTGATGTTGCGATTTTTAATAAACTAACATTAATTACTTATCTTTAAAATATCAAAATGGCCTTTTGAATCTAAAAGATTCTTAAAAAAAATATATAAAATTATCTTTAACTCACTATAATAAGTAAAATGTCATTTAATATCATTGAATACTGCACATATTTTCATGATAACGATCCATAATTATAAAAAGTAGGTACAACTTTATATATATATATATATATATATATATACACGACAAAATGGAAACATGCAACAATCTTTACACCCACTCCAAATCTCGTTTTGGGTCCCATTTTTGTAATTGGAACAACCCTAAAATACTAAACCCTAAATATAACATGAATTACACCTAAACCTTATTTAAATCGTGGATGTGGCATACTTTTGACACTGATGACATTAAGAATCGTCTCGTAAAACCACATGCAGTGGTATTTTAATCTGTGATCTCAATTTACGGCGGAAATGGAGATGGCGGCGCTAGATCAGGCGGTGCCTACAGAAATTTCTCCGGCTATCTTCGACAAGGCTAATCTTCCTGTCACACTCAAGGTACCTCCTCAGTTATTTATTTATTGTTTTCTCGATTATTGGCGGTTGATGTCATGATATAGGGTTGTAAGATATCCAATTGAGTGCCGAATCCAACATTCTAAAATTTGGTACCAACTATTACAATATATATGTGAAAAAATAAAAAATCTTAGAATTCAAAATGTCAAGAATTGTGATGAAAATGAACAAAATAGAGATGGTATATCTTCGTAAAAGAACAGTTAGGGTGTGTTTGTTTAGGACAGGAGATTGCTGAAATATTGTTGTATGAGGTAAATAAAGTGATGAAAAATAGGTAGAAAGTAGATCGAATCCTTCCCCAATATATTGGAGGAAACTTTAAACAAACAAAACCTTGTGGGAGAGGAAGGGGTGCTCTAACCCTAACCTTCAACATCAATGGCATTAGGTTACGGTGGTCCGTTGTTGCTATTACTCTTAACATGTTTGAAATATTAACTTTAGAAACCGTATTTGTACCTTTTCTTCTTGTTGTCTGTCGAGGGACAAAACACAGGAACGTGAGTTGGGATACTAGTTTGATTTTTTCCCGGCCTTCAGATTTTAAACTTAAAAATATGTGTCAACTGTTTTATTTGCTTTTCAAAACAAGCTTCTGCCAATATTAATTCATTTTAAATCAACCAATTCAGTGCCAAATTAATATTTGATTCTGAGAATCACCCTTACATACGTCTAAACAAATTTTTACACTAGAATTAATGTGCCTAATGATATTTAGTTTGTAAATTATCCAGAAAACAGTTGGATCTGGGGTCGGAATTTGGTTTATCAGGTTCGTGCTTGATTTCAGATTATTTAAGTTAGGAATCAAAAGTTATTCGAAACATATAACTATTACATTTTAAGATGTATTATTGATCTTGGGACAATCCGGGTTAGGATTGGGTTTTTCGTGTTTGTGCATAATCATGTAGTGCAAAATGCAGCAATTTCTCTTATAGAGGACTAATCTTTTAGTGCAAAATGCAATCATTATTTTAATAGATTATACATGTACATATGCAGTTTGAGGATCTTGTTTACAAAGTCAAAACGAAGCAAGGAGGATTCCTAAACAAAAGATCAAAATCAGAAGAGAAAGTAATCCTAAAAGGCGTTACAGGAATTGTGCAGCCTGGAGAAATGCTAGCCATGTTAGGCCCATCAGGCAGCGGCAAGACGACGCTCCTGACGGCGCTTGGCGGCCGACTGGGCGGCAATCTCGCCGGTAACATAACCTACAACGGCAAGCCACTCTCCAATGCGATGAAGCGCATCACAGGCTTTGTCACGCAAGACGACATCCTCTATCCTCACCTAACTGTGACGGAAACGCTAATCTACACCGCGTTTTTGCGCTTGCCGAGAACTTTGAGTAAAGAGAAGAAGATTCAATATGCAGAGGCTGTGATAACACAGCTTGGATTGTCTAGGTGCAGGTCCAGCATTATAGGTGGACCCTTTTTGAGGGGGGTTTCTGGAGGAGAGCGAAAACGGGTTAGTATTGGGCAAGAAATGCTTATCAATCCGAGTTTGTTGTTTCTTGATGAGCCCACATCTGGTCTTGATTCGACTACGGCTCAGAAAATTGTATCCATGTTATCGGAGTTGGCTGGTGGAGGTAGAACAATTGTGATGACGATTCACCAGCCTTCGAGTAAGCTGTTTTACATGTTCCATAAGATTCTTCTGATGTCTGAAGGGAACCCTTTGTACTTTGGGAAGGGCTCTTGTGCACTGGATTATTTCTCTCGTGTTGGTTTTGCTCCTTCTGTTGCCATGAATCCTGCAGATTTCCTGCTAGATCTTGCTAACGGTATTCTCAACTTCTTTTCCTATCTTCTATGATAAAGATTCGGTCCCTCCTATCTACGTAAGCACAAATTAATGTGTCCACTGACTAATATTATCTTAAAATTTAAGGATTAGATCTTTACATATTAAAATGTGCCATCGTGTGTAGGAGAATATTTTTAGTTAAGGATGTTTGAGCTGATTCTGCCTGGGTCGAAAAAAAAATTCTTAAAATTAATCTTTCTTTTTTTATAAATGTATCGAATATAATTAATGAAAAATTAAATTATTTGTGAAGATAGTAACTAAATTTTTTAACATTAACACTCGATTACGGGTAACAAATGAATAAGAAAACACGCCAAAGATTTTTAGAGCGTTCCAAAATGACAATTAATATTTAAATTTCATTTTGTGATAATTATCAATTATATCTGTAACTTTAATTAGAAGATAATCACAAAAAAAAAAAAAATTAATTTTAAAAAAATATTTTTTTTTCTCGGCCGGGCTAAATCTGCCCAAATAGCAGCTTCCAGTTGTAGGAGTAGGACCACTTTTTGAAATTCTATGACGGCACAGTTTTATTTTGTGTTATAGGAGTTTCAACTGCTGATTTACATGAAGATCAAGCAGCAGTTAAGCAAACCTTGGTGTCTGCTTACAAGACACATTTGTTAGAGTGTGTGAAGTTGGAACTCGCAGTCGAAACCCGGCTACATTTGTCGCAGAATGATAAGCAGTTTAAGAGATGGGCAAACACATGGTGGACACAATTCACAGTGCTATTCTGGAGAGGAATCAAAGAGAGGAAGCATGATGCCTTCTCTCTCCTCAACATTGCAGAAGTGCTTGTGGTAGCAATCATCTGTGGTCTACTCTGGTGGAAATCCAGCCTCCTACGTGACCAGGTCAGCCTCTGTTTTCGTTTCATTTCTGACGCGCCAAACGTACAAGACCAAAAGATTGAATAGAAAAAGTCATGTTCCGTGTTTGAAATGTTGATGCAGGTGGGGATTTTCTTCTTCAGCTCTTCATTTTGGGGTTTCCAACCACTCTTCCAAGCTATCTTCACTTTCCCTCAAGAACGTATGATGCTCGAAAAGGAAAGGGCGTCGGGGATGTACCGCCTATCCTCATACTTCATGGCACTAACCTTGGGTGATCTACCAATGTTATTAGTCCTTCCCACTATGTTCTACACCTTAACCTACTGGATGGCGGGCCTGAAGCCGACAGCGCAATCTTTCTTATCGGGCCTGTTCGTTCTCCTAACCTCCGTACTATGTTCTCAAGGACTCGGGCTTGCCATTGGAGCGGCTGTGATGGACCAGAAAAAAGCCGTCACACTTGGGACAGTGATCATGTTAACCTTCACCCTTGCGGGTGGATACTACATCCAGAATGTTCCCATATTCGTAAATTGGATAAAATATATATCAATCTCGCAATACACATTCAAGCTCTTATTGATATCACAGTACAGCCGAGGTGAAACCTATCCTTGCGCGCCGGATAAAACTTGTCCGGTTGAGGATTTTCCTTTAATAAAAAATGTCGGGCTTGACATGCCCGTGATACCTGTGATTGCTTTGCTTGTAATGATTGTGGGATATAGGCTTATTGCATATGTTGCCCTCATGAGACTTGGTGTCACAAAGAATTAGCCTCAATACTGATTTCCTTCATTGCTATGATTTATTGTATTCTCCGTTGCTGTTATATTTTCAGCTTCAGTTGTTTTTAATTGTGATGTGTAATTTATGAGTTCAACTTCGGTGTCACTATGGTACGGATACCATTATGAGAGAAGAATACAAATGTATTTAAATATGAGGGATTCACTAAATTATATAATTTCATTTTTATCTCACAGTAGTTCGGTACTGCTGTGGTACCATAGAATCACCCGTAATTTATATGAAGAAAAGGAGAATAGTTACTTTCCACGCTCAGTTGCCACATCATTATAGATGGTTGGAAACTTGTAATGTGCCTCAATTTCAAGGCGGGAACTTCTTTATATCACAAGAATTCAGGGTGTCGGGCAGGCGACTAAGACAATCGTATTAGACTCCCAACAACATGAGCCCCAAAGTTTGTATATGTGTATATATTATATACTCACTTCGTTTCAAATTAATTGACGTTTTAGGATGTTGTTCTCTTTTCCTATTAATTGACGTTTTACATATTTTACACTAATTCTATCTCCCTGGACTCTATCCTAAAAAATCTCTACTTTTTAATCTATCAGATATTTTATTTTGTCAAATCTTTATCCCCTAAAATATTTTCGGTAATTATAGCGCCTTCTTCCATCTCCCTCTTTATTCCACGTTTTCTTCCCCTCTTTTTCCTTCCTTTCACAATTTAAATTGAATAAAAAAAATTCTTTTTTTTTTTTTTTTTCATTCTCGCGCTTTCTTCCCCTCTCCCTTCTTTATTCCACAATTTAAATTGCATCAATTTTTTTTTCTCTTTTTTCTTAAAGTATTTCCCTCCATTTTTTTTACATATTTTCCGTCCACACGCAAACGCAAAGAAAACTCAACATCGTTAACAGTTTTGCAGTCTTGAAAGAGAAGATGAAATCTTGGGGGAGAAGAGGAAGAAGAACGAGAGAAATAATTAAGTGAGGTATATCTGTCAAAAAATTTCATTCTTAATTCTTCCCTTTTATTTTAAAACGTCAATTAATTTGAAACGGAGGGAGTATATTCTAGGATATATATTTATTTAGTTAGAAATTAAAAAATATAGCTCTTGAAATTAGTTTTGTAATTGATCTAATAAAAATTAATGACACTTAAATTATGTTCATTTGCCCCATGATTACAAGTTGATGCTACTTTTCTCAACCTAATTAAATTATTTTTATATCATATATAAAAAAAAAAATGGCTTATTACTCTTATTAGAGTTCTCCAGAGAGATTCTTTGAATTCTACAGTGGAAATTTTAATGTCGTAGATGAACTTTAGCCTTTTGCTATATATAGATACTAGCCGTCAAGGATTCACAAAAAAGCTCAACCTTTCCTAAGATGTTCTACTGTTCACGATGATTATGGGTTCTCTTATCATAATCTCTATTGAATATGCATAAAATTTTCAGCATTCCATGTGTTCATCGTATGCGTTTGTTCTTATTTTATGAATTAATTATTTTGGTTAATTACTCTATTCTATTTGCTTAGTAATTCAACACCGGAGAGGAGAGGATTACTAATAAGCTTATGTTGTGTAGCATAAATATAAATATTATCTAAGAGGAGTGAGGTATTTGTGTAGACACTGATCTTAGGATCTCTTGGGAGTTACATGTGTGATAATTAGACCGAGAGAGTAATTATTCGTATATGATCAACACGTTAACATCGTTCGAGAGGAGGGTTAATTATAGTAGCGATTGCCTAATAAACACTCAAATTCGGTTTAAAGGTTTAAAATATTAGGATAATTATACATAGAAAATTGTACCTGAAATCAAACCCTATGATATGTCTTTTTATCTGATTTATTCCTAATTGTTAGTGGTTTGCTATTTTAAGTGTTATAAGTGTTTTTATTGTTTTCTATAATTTTAATTTAATCAACAATCACTCATAAATCAGTTATTTTATTGGTTTGCTATTTTAAGTGTTATAAGTGTTTTTATTGTTTTCTGTAGGATCGACCTTACTCACAACTAGCTACTGTTGCACCATTGAGAAGCAAATGAAGGTGGCATATTTTATTTTGTATGATGCTTATGATCAACCTTCTCTTGGAACTTGCTGGAGATAACTTGAGAAAGCAAATGAGCTTAAGAATTGTGAAATTATGATTTTTATATATCAAAGTTCGGCTAAAATATTTTACATTCAAATCTTTGATGTTTGTGGATGTTTGAGAACTGATTCAGAGAGAGCTGCATTTTGCATTTTCTACGACGAAAGATCTATTCATGATTCGAAGATATTCATTTAAATTATATATTGATAATTATGTATCAACTTTCAGATTATATGTTTATCCGAAAAATTGTAATTTTGTAGGGTATACCTATACCATGTGGTTTTATTGAGCATACAAATTCTAGTTTTTTAGGATGACATTCAGTTGAAGAATATTGACAGAGTTGTGTGTGGCGTCTGCATTGAGATAACTTATGGAGTTTATTGTTTATCAAATGAAATGAATTATTGTTTGTTAACAAACAAAATAAAGCATGGTGATCTTCTGGTATTCGAATATGATTGCAATAATAGTATATTTTTTGAGTAAGTGTTCTTCTATGAATAAAATCATGTATAGTGATAATTTGAAATTTGAATCGGAGAAATCCGCAAAAAAATACAAAATCTCACCATGAAGATCGTACAAGTATGATTGTTTCCTGTTTTGTTAGATATAGACATTTTATATATTGTTCTTACAAATGTTATTTTAAATTTTAAAATTATTTATTATTTTTTGAATTCTTCAATGAAGAGAGCTCCAACCCAATAAATGTTCAGCTCAATGAAGACATGTCAAATACTCAAATGCAACATAATTTGATGATAATAATGCTCGTTAGTTTACAACAAAAATACAAAGTTCGCATATAAAGTACTCCATAATAGTAAGTGTTTTTATGTTTTTTTTTTTTTTTGAATTAGATATATACCTACGTGAATGTGTATTTCTTTGTATTAATTATATTATAAATTCTTCCTTTTAAGATTATATTTCAATTATGAAATTCAATAATTGATTAAAAATAATTCTTTTTGAAAATAAAACTGATATTAGGTATATATTTTTATTACTGCCACACTTGATTCCAAACCAATTCTAGACTATGCATCTCATGAGCAAATTTCGTCATGAGGGTAAAGTTATAAGTCTGATATGTGGTTCAAATGATAACACGATTATATGTAAGAAGGATGTTTACAAATATCAACTTAGAAATGGCGTCACTTGATTTTTTACAGACAACAATATTGAAGAAGGTGTTAATTGTATGTTCAAGTTATTTGATGAAGAAAAGACGATGTTCAATACTCCCTCCGTCCCAGCTAATTTTGCACATATGAAGGGGAACGCATATTAAGAAAAAAGTTATTTTTTGGTTTTTAGTTGATTTTTTCAAAGGTGGAGATTGAGGGTGAGGATTTTAAGGGTGTAGATTGTGAGAGAAATTTTCTTTTTAAGGGTGTGCAAAATTTTGTGAGACGGACCAAAAAAGAAAGTGTGCAAAATTAGATGGGATGGAAGTTGTATTATATTAATGTGATATTATCTAATTGTATTCTATTTTAATTTATTTAGATAATTAATTCTATTAAGTTATATGTTTGAAGTAATTTCAGTGATTTACTACAAATTCCAAGATTGTCTCTCATCCCATCTGATCCAAATTACCGTTCAAATTGTAAAGACAACAAATTATGATCAGTCATGCACACATTGGACTCTTTCTAAAAAAAACTTTATATTTTATTGAAAATTTATATGTTGCAGTTTCAAGAGTAACTAACTACCACTACAAGAAAAAATAGTATTTGTCGCTACTCTTTTTGCAACTACAAAAGTGGTTAGTAAAAATAATTCATTTTGTAACTATTAGTAGTTACATAAAATATTTCATATAATTTTAACCAAATTTGCTATACTATGATAAAACTCTTTTGCAATTACAAATGCATTAGTAACTACAAAGTAATTGCAAATTTTAACCAATTTTAACCAAATAGTTACAAATGCATTAGTAACTACAAAGTAATTGCAATTTTTCTTTTTTTTTTTTTTTTTTTGCAATTTACTGTAATTGTCTACTCTATAGTAACCACATGTAGAATGTGGCTACTAAAAGTACTTTTGTGACCATTCTCCCTTTTTTGTAACTACAATTTGTATTGGTAAAAAACCTTAATTTTAGTAGTGTACATAATATTAAATAGTGATGTGTTCTTATGATAAAATTGAACAAAATGCAATAAGGAACATTGCCTTCCAAGCATTGTTTCTAAATGAGTAGTTTCTATTTTCTATTTAAATATTTTAAAATTTTAATTTGAAAAAAATACAAGTTTCTTCTTATATTCTTCGATTAAATATTATGATTTAACTTTACAAAATAATGATGGAAAATAATTAAAAAATTAATCAATCCATGCAATTGGGCGAGTGGAGTAGTAGTAAAAGTAGTGATAGTGGTAGTCTTACACGTAGTAGTAGTAATAGTAGCAGCGGTGGTAGTGGTGGTGGTGGTGGCAGTGGTAGTGGTAGTGGTGGTAGTGATGTAATGGTGGTGGTGGTGTTAGCGGTTGTAATGTAATGGTAGTAGTGGTAGGTGTAGGAGTAGCAGTATTAGTCGTAGGAGTAGTGGTGGTGGTGGTTGCAGTGGTAGTGCATGTGGCAGTGGTTGTAGTGGTAGTGATGGTAGTAGTATTACTAGTAGTAGTGGTGGTGAGCAGCCACTAATCCGCTACACGGTTTCTGGATGGGCACGAGTCAACAACCGGGTGCGAGTTGGCTCGGCAGAAGGGTGCAACCAGCAAATCGATGTGTCCATATTCGAACCGATTCGGGCTTGACCGGTGTCACCAAGGGTCAACAACGTCTTTCCGCAAAGGCACAACTCTTCGAAATCTATAAATAGACCCTAATTCTGCATTTTAAAGCACTTTATCTACAATCGGTACGAGCATTCTTTACATTTATAGCCCTCCCAAAGTGTGAGTTTAAAGAAAGACCTGGGTATCTAGTAGTTCGTCGAAAGTTTGGGTTTTGTTTTACTGCTATCTCGAAGTTCAAAGTTGTTGTATATTGGGAACGATTGACGTAGAGCGAGAACACTATAATTCGGGGTAATATCGTCTTACAGGAAACGAGTCAATCTCGAGCCTCAACTTTACCAATTGTGTTAATTGAATCGTTATTTCGAGTACACCTCCCAGATTCCAACACAACTCAAAAACCATCAATATAAAACCACACAAATTATATTTTTTATTACACTTATTAAATTATGTCTAACCGACATATGATTTTTTTTGCTTTTTGTACTTAAACATTTAATACGAGACATTAATTTTTGAAACAGTGTGACAGGAGGATTAATATCAATTTGCACCCTGAACTTTGGATCTTTTCTTTCCATTCTTAACCTAAGCTATATTTTGTATTAGATAACAACATATACTCTACTCTGATGAAGAATTCCAGCAAGAAAAATAAAAATAAAATTATTAAAAAGTATTTAAAAACCATAAAATTATTTTATATATGAAAATTATGTAAAAATTAAAAAAAAGTATTTTTAAATTATGAAATTCATTCAAACTATCATAATATTAACTGAAAATATTATTTTTAAAAAATAATTTTTCATAAAAATTGATTTTTTTACAAAATTTCTAGTTTGAAAATTTTAAATTGTCTATTTCAAAATTTTAAATTTACTAAATTAAGAAAAGTCTACTTATTTTATAAAATTAGATTTTCTATAAAAAAAAATTATAAAATTTTGATTTTTAAGAAAATCTTTTTTTTTTTTTTTGTAATAATATTTTATTTAATTTTTTATATTTTAATGAATTTTAGAACTTAAAAATATTTTTATAATTTTTAGATAATTTTTAAATATTTTTTAATTTTCTCGCTAGAATTCTTCCCCTAATTGGAGTATATGTTGCTATCGGATGCTCCCTCTGTTTCTAAATAAGTATCTTTTAGGATTTAAGAAAAAATTAAGGATAGATATAAAAGACAAATATTTTCATACCTAATTCATTTTGTTGGATATATTTTGTGGAATAAGGAAATAATCAATAAATTAAGCAGGTTGATTATGATAAAATTGAAAGAATTGTGGTTTTTTTGGGCTAAAGCGACATTTTTTGAAATTTATCATTTTGTCTAAAAAAAACACTTATTTTGAAACGAAAAAAGTACAAAACAAACCTTAAACTAAAAACGAAAATACACTGTAGTTCAAAATGCAAATTGATATTGACCCAAATTTTTAACACATAACTTGCCTTATAGGACAAGGAAAACATAATCTATGAATATTATCAACAATACTGTAAATGGGGAAACCAGAACCATGCATTTAATTTGTACACGTCATGACAATTTGACGACCATAAAATTGTAACTACTATTTCATTTCTCCTACTTTATTTGCAATTTGGATGATCTCCTCAGCACAATATAATACTTCCTCCGTTTTAAAAGAATATCATTTTAAACATTTTGAAAAATCTCACATTAAGTGTTACTTTACCAAAAAAATTACAATTCTTCCAATATTATCTTAAACAACCTACTTAATTAAGTTGATTATTTCTTTATTTCACAAAACATACCTATTAAATACCAATCCTTAATTTCTCTAAAAATAGCTAAAATGACATTTTTTTTAAACGGAAGGAGTATTATTTTTATTACATTTCGATTTTCATATGACATATGTATATAATGAAATTACATATATATCACAGATAATTATATAATATAATTGGTGTAATTTATTGTAGAAGATGTTATATCAAATGTGGTTGAAGAATACATATGTTATTTTCAAATATTAGACGTACATCCAGAGAAAGATTAACATATATTTAATGATTAAAGTGATATTAAAATTTATGATGATTTGAAGTGGCTGGATCAACCTGTATAAACAAACATAGAAAAAGATTGAATCAAGCCATTATGAATTTGGTCAACCCCAACCAAACATAGCTAGAATCAAATATATAGAATCTTTCATAATAAATTCGTAGTATAGGGGCACCGGCTATATACTGTGCAATATTTTGTGGAGATTTGGTATGATGCACTCATGCACATTTAGGGTTAGGTAACTACTCTAGGACTTGTGAGCATCTACCATGTAGGATGATGATGGGTGGGTTTAAATTAAACCTGCATAGAATTTATTTGGGTCAAATTTGTTAAAAACTCGATTAAAAAAATTTTAACGGGTAAAGAGTTTTGCTAAACTTGCACTTGACTTGACCCGTGAATATAAAATACACTAATATTTTATAATTAAGTAACACAAAAGAACTGTTTTGGAAAAACTCACACCCCATCATGCTCCGGTGATAATGCTTTGTACTGATATGGAAAAACTTTAGCATATTATGTATGATTCAAATGTTAGGGTCCGTTTGTTTAACACTGGGGAGTGCTGGGCCAAACCTGACTAGGGGAATTAATGAGTGTGTCTTATTGAGATTCGGTCCTCTAAATTTACTGAACTCAATTTTAAGTAAACGGACCCTAATGTGTTTATACAGGCCTTATGCATATATATTTATTTTTCAGTTTGTGAGAGTAATGGATGCGACTCCCTCGAATTATTTTGTTCCCATGTGACTTCATTTATAAACTAATTTGTTTATTTAAGAGTTATTTTCTTAAAAAATATTAAATATTTAAATTAATTTTGTTACACTTTATGTGTGGGATGGCTAACTCAAGGGATAAACTCGGTAGGACGAAATAAATTACTGATTTAGAATTTATCAGTTTAACAAAATTCGCCCTATTACCATCCCTACTATTTTTTGGCATTTTAAGTGTGTAGAATGTGTAGAACTAGGATATCAATTCTCCACATATATTTAAGTGCGTAGACTAGCTATCAGTTCTCTACATATATAGGTAATATGTGCGTTGAATTAAAAAAATATTCTGGAAGAAAACACACTCTGAAGAAAACAACTCAAGAAAAATTAAGAGAGAGATCAAAAGCTCAAAAGTCTAGTAAATATCATTACCTCTGCATGAGATTTAAATTTCGGTGTATAATTTTGCGGAAATTCTGAGGGGCTTTTTAACAACCACGTCCGACTGAATTTTGATTTAATCGGTGGTGGAGATGGCGACTCAGGCGGTGGAAATGGAGGCGCAACCCGCCGTCGCCGCTGAAATTACTCCGGCCATCTTCAAGAAGGCTAATCGTCCTGTCACACTCAAGGTATATTACATCCTGATTTTATTTTATTTTTAATTTTTTCCGGTTATTTGTTCATGCATGCATGAACTGATCAACGGTGGGGGATTACAAGGATGTATTGGGGGTGGCGGGGCGGCGGTTGTCCCCTTGGACTTCCAAATTTTTTACTAATAGTTTTAACATAATGAGTTCGTTCCTCATATACTCTTAAATTTTCCCCTTGATTCGAAATTTCCATCTTTATAATGTTTAATATAGTTAAAAAATTACATCCTTTTTAGAACAAAATCCTGAATCCATCCTTAATTACAAAAAAATCGTTTCCCACGTACACAAAAATGTGATGCATCTTTATCTTCATTTGGCTGGTGAAGTTTCTGGATTAATTTAGTCATTAAGATTTTATTTGTTTTGGATGAAATTGACTTTTTAACTTTATAGAAGAGAAAAGTTGGCAATAAATTAAATTGATTATGAAGTTCTAGGATGAATTAAAAAATATATTGGTAGAACTCTGTGGCTAAAAATCAGTAGGTAAATTTAATTTATCTGGCTTTAAGTTAATAATTCAGCTGTGGAAACTGTAATTCTACTAAATTAGTCTACCTCAGATTTATTGGTGTTTGCAATCTTATTTTTAGCCATCCAAATCACTTCCAAAAATGTTTTTGATAATCCCCATGCAAAATTCTAAATTTGGCTTTTTCTATTTTATTTTTGAAATAAATTGAACTATTTATTATTTTATTCATTTTGTTTTATTTATTTAGAATCATTTTTTTTTCTAATACTATTAAATTTCAATTTTATTATAAAATTTAAATCATTTTTCTAGAATCACTACCATATACTGAATTTAATATATTGAGATATAGACTAACATGTATTTGGTGAAGATAAATTCTTATGGGGGCTCCTCTAATTTAATACATGGACTAAAAAATTGCTTAATTCAGTTTGAAGCACATCCGTCCGATCAAAGCAATCCGCGGGTCATAATATTCTTTTTTTTTTTTCTTTTTTTTATTCAGCGCGTTATTGTTTAAATACAAAAAACGTGTTTATTTAACATAACTAGATTGTAGTATGATTGTAAGGCCCTTTTGTAAGAGGCATGAGGTCATGAGTTCGAAGCATGGTTTCATGGGTTCTCGAGACTTGCCGCACACTATTCTTCAGTACTAGAAATAAGAGTTTTTGCCACTATAAAATGTAGTTATAAAAAAGGAAGAGTAGTCACAAAAATATTTTTAGTAACTAAAAATTTAAAAGTAGTTACTATAGGGTAGTCACTTAAAATAAGATGCAAAAAGTTTTTTTGTAACTACTTTGTAGTTACTAATGTATTTCTAACTATTTTTTGCAACTACTTAGTAGCATTTAATGTATTTGTAAATACAAGTAGTTGCAAAAGAGCTTGACATATTGTAGCAAATTTGGTTAAAATTGTATGAAATATTTTATGCAACTACTAATAGTTATAAAAGGGGTTACTTTTAGTAACCACTCTTGTAGTTGCAAAAGATTAGCGGCAAATGCCTATTTTTCTTGTAGTGCTACTCTTTTAATGTGTTGCGGTCTCAAATCCCATGGCCTACAATTTCAATATTTATTTTTATCAATTATTTTCTTTATGTTTATTTTACAGTAATAATAAGAACTATTGAATAATTATAATCTAATTTAGTTTACAAATGAAAATAAATTGATAAGTTAAACTCTTAATTATTTTTAATTTGTATTTTTCATTACTTTTTTTTTATTTTGTTTTATCAAATGATTTTTTTTTTTGTTCTATTAAATATTATGTATTTTTTCAATATTTATTTTTTATGTTCTAATTATTTAAATTTTATATTAATAATAACTATTAAATGATTATCATGAAATTAAATTTAATAATAAAAATAAATTGAAAATTTATTATAATTATTTTGTTTCTTTGGATTTTTTATTATTTCTTTTGTTCCAGATATATATTTTTAATTATTTACAGGTTATGTTGTTTAGGTATATAAATTATATTTTTTTGCTAATCAAATTATACTATATATACTGCAAGAAGGATAAAAGCGAAAAGTTAAAGAAATATAAATTATACTGTTTATGTAAACAAATCATACGTTTTTTGTTAAATAAGTTATACTATCGGATCCACACATACAAATATTTTTTTTAGGAAACAAATTAATTTTTCGTTAGTGAACTACAAATTATATTGTTCATGTAAACCAAAAGAAAAGAAAACTTTAAAGAATCACAAGTTATACTATTTGAGTAAACAAAATGTACTTTTCTTTAAAGAATCACAAATTGTATTATATCAAATCCGCCACAACAAAAAGAGAAAATGCAAAAATTAAAGAATTACAACTTATACAGTTTCGATAAACAAACCTTACTTTTTGGTAACACAAGTTATGTTATATCAAATCCGCCACAATTCAAAGAAAAAAAAAATCAAAGAGTTACAAAATTATACTTTTTGGCTTTACATGTTATACTATATTGGATCCACAACATCAAGAAATAAAAAATAAAAACTGAAACATAAGTATAATAAATAAAACAAAGAAATTGAAAAAAAAAAATTAAAAAAATTCAACAATAAAAATTTTAAAATTATAATTAATCATTAATTTATTTTTTGTTATTATTAACTTAATTATTATTTTATTTTTATTATTGAATTAACTAATATTTATTTACTAATTAATATTTATTAAAATATTAATAAAATATATTTGAAAAATAATTAATTAAAAATAGAGATTGGTAGGGCTTGAACGCAACCTTCCATGATCAGTCACTCGAGCTTTCCACACTACAAGGAAAAGGGTCTTTTGAGACCACAAAAAAGTAGTCTCAAATAATGAGTATTTGTCACAACTTTATTGTCGTCTCAATAACTCCGTCGCAAATAATATATTTGTGACCACAAAAGTGGTCTCAAATGCGTCTCAAATATTTTTTGCAACAACTAGTTGTCTCTAAAAGTTGTCTTAAAGTTGTCTCAAATAATTTGTAGAGAGATTTGTGACAAGTGGTCACAAATAACTTATTATTAGTGACCACAATTGTGGTGTCAAAAAGTCTTATGCAAAAGACTTCTTTTGTTGTAGTGCCAGTTGAGCTACAACTTACCTATATAAAGATAATAAGCAATAAAACATAAAAAGAAAATTCATATTTTGTGGGTTTCGAACCTAAGACCGCTCTAGACGCCGGTGACGAAGCTAGGACTTTTACTCAGAGGCCCAACTAACAATAATATAAAATTTAACCATTTAAATAATTTTCAGAATTATCATTATAAAATAATATAAGTTATGATAAAGTCATAAATAATAACTTAATTACAATAACACTCAAGCCGAGATTGATCTCTTTACAACTGGTTATATATAATAGTAAAATTGCTCCATTATCTAATACAAATTCAAAATAATTAGAATCTTGAACTAGAAAGAAGCTTAATGTAGCAAAATCTTGATAACTTTGACAAACCCAATCCACGAGGAAATGAAAGAGGCAACTTAATTATAAATTTACAGTGGGACAAAAAGAAGAAAATTGAATACAATAAAAATTAAAAAAAAAATAAAATAGTTGAGATAACATATTGGTGGACCACTTACCTAGGATCCGTTTGCTTAAGACTGTGGAGTGCTAGTCTAAATCTGACTGAGGGAATTAATGAATGTGCTTTATTGAAGTTCGATTCTCTAAATCTACTGAGTTCAATTTTAAGCAAACGAACCCCTAGAATTTGAGAACTCCAGTAAAATTTTGGAGAAGGAATAAATTCCCCCACTTCCAAAATCTATCCGATTCTAGCGTGGTCTACTCAATTCTATCTTTTTCTTCTTTTTAGGGGTATAATATAAAATTAATATTATACTCATAATTTATTTTTATTTTTTAAATTTGGGGGGCCTAATGCCTTCGATGGCCCACAACTGCTACCTGCGCTACAACTAAGCCAGCCGCACCATCTAGCCTAAAATTTATGGTATTCTGCCTCTATATTGAGAAAAAAAAAAAAAAAAAGATTAGCTACCCGCGGATTGCGCGCATCATTCGAGTGCACGGAAAAACTTATGTACACTTGGTGCATATACATTTTTCTCCTATATTGATTGCATGACAATTCCTAAAATTCATATCTTTACTTGTCTATGTGTGTGTTTGTGATTTAATTTGACATTGTATACTGATAAGGGTTGTATATCAAACTGCAGTTTGAGGATATAGTTTACAAGATCAAAATAGAACGTGGAAGACTTCTTAAGAAAAACAAAAATTCGGAAGAAAAAATTATCTTGAAAGGCAATATTACAGGCACGGTGCTCCCCAGTGAGCTGCTTGCAATCCTAGGTCCCTCCGGCAGCGGAAAAACGACACTATTGAGCGGTCTCGGTGGCAGATTAGGCGGCAATCTTTCCGGGAACATTACTTATAACGGAAAGCCGTTCTCCAGCGCGATAAAGAGAAACACGGGCTTCGTCACACAAGACGACATCTTCTATCCTCACTTTACTGTAACCGAAACGCTAGTCTACACTGCGTTTTTACGCTTACCGAGAACTTTGAGTAAACAGGAGAAGATTCAGTATGCAGAGGCTGTGATAACTCAGCTCGGGTTATCTAAGTGCAGGTCCAGCATTATAGGTGGACCCTTTTTGAGGGGTATCTCTGGGGGTGAGAGAAAACGGGTTAGTATTGGGCAAGAAATGCTTATCAATCCGGGTTTGTTGTTTCTTGATGAGCCCACATCTGGTCTTGATTCGACCACAGCCCAAACAATTGTGGAGACATTATGGGAGTTTGCGAAGGGGGGTCGGACAGTAGTGATGACGATTCACCAGCCTTCAAGTAGGTTATTCTACATGTTCCATAAGATCCTTTTGTTGTCTGATGGGCACCCTTTGTACTTTGGGAAGGGATCGAGTGTGATGGACTATTTTAAGAGCATTGGTTTCACCCCATCAGTTTCCATGAATCCTTCAGATTTCTTGTTGGATCTTGCAAATGGTGTGTTTCAAGGTTTTCTTGATTCTTAGGCTTTGTTCATTTTTTGGTTTGATGAGTTCATATATTGCAATTTAGCCTTGTTGTGCGACTTTGGTCATTTTTGCTAACAGTGTTAGCTATTTGTGTTAATATGACGTCCACTTAATCCAAATTATTTCTTCATTATATATTTAGGAGTTGGGGGAGATCGAGAAGAAACTAAGCAAACATTGGTGTCTGCTTACAAGACTCATTTGTTAGAGAGTGTGACGTCTGAACTTGCACCTGATAATCAACTCAATAATTCCTATGAGGATAAGGAGGTTAAGGGATGGCCGAACACGTGGTGGGAAGAATTCTCGGTGTTGCTTAGGAGAGGAGTTAAAGAAAGAAAGTATGAATTAATTTTCTCCCCTCTCAAGATTACGCAAGTTTTAGTAGTAGCTATCATGTGTGGACTTCTCTGGTGGCAAGTTGATGCAAGTCATTTACAAGACCAGGTGACCCTTCCTCCTTTTATCGACATAATATAGCCGTTGAAGGCTAAAATATGTTCTCTTGAAATGCAGGTGGGGCTTCTCTTCTTCTGCTCTACTTTTTGGGGTTTCATTACTATCAACCAAGCTATTTTCACATTCCCTCGAGAACGTGCAATGCTCGCAAAGGAAAGATCTTCAGGGATGTACCGCCTATCGTCATACTTCATGGCTCTAACCCTAGGTGACCTGCCTATGCACATAGTCCTTCCTACTGTTTTCTACACCATAATCTACTGGATGGCTGGCCTTAGACACTCGGCCGAATGTTTCTTGTTGGGCCTACTCGTCATGTTATTCAACGTCATATGCACTCAAAGCCTTGGGCTTGCCATAGGGGCTACTGTTATGGACCAAAGATCATGCACTATGCTTGGGTCTGTTGCCATGTTAACCTCCTCTCTAGTTACTGGATACTACGTCCAGAGTGTCCCTAAAGCGATAAGTTGGATCAAGTATTTAGCGATTACACAATATGCGTACAAGCTCCTTTTGGCAACACAGTACAAGCACGGGGGCACATATCTTTGTGGGACAAATAAAACTTGTTTGGTCGAGGATTTTCCTGCGATAAAAAGTGTCGGGATTGATGGAAAAGCCATATCTGTGATTGCCTTGACTATACTGCTTGTGGGCTATAGGCTCATAGCATATATTGCTCTTATCAGAATTGGGGTTCCAAACAAATAGGCTGTTAATTCTCACTTTGATATTTCAGGATTCAGCTTTTAATCTAGTAATAAAATATTGCAATGAATTCATAGGGTTTAAGACACGAACAATATCATTATGTAAACATCACCGAACATTATACAATCTATATATATGTTTCTATATCTATAATCTATCTATATAATTCATATATAAATATTATAAAAGTATGAATTATTTTGTATCAGTTTTTGTTTGTCATTTGTGATGCCTATGATATTCTTACTAAGTATTAAATTGAAGGGTAATTGAATAATTTAAATTAATTTACGTTTTTCTTATTTAATTGTAAAAAGCTTTCTTACTTGATTATAAAAAGCAAGTCATTTTTTTTTCAAACTCCTCAGACAAACTACATAAGCTATTTTTATGCACTTCCAATTCTTTGAATTTTGAAATGAAATAAGTTTTACATTAAATAAATTTAAGAGTTTTTTAAAAACTTTATCGCATATATTTAAAAATTGTACTAGATAATATAATAATTTTAATTAGGTATTATGAAAAAATCGAATTTATTAAAAAATTTCAACCTTATCTATAATTATCATATTTTTACTATTCACACTGTCATTTATTTTAAATAAAGATAAATTTTGTGGCATAATCTTAAAACTTTTATAATACATACGTTTATTTATTCATATTTGGCTAAGTTGTTATATGCACTCTCCCCTCCAGCCCGTCTGCGACCTGCAACTTAACCTGCGAACTGTCCCCGGTTGTGATTTTTAAATTTATTTTCTCTTGTCCGTGTTTTATTTCCCTAACTGAAACCTACTAACAAGGAAGGTGGTGGAAAAAAAAAAAAAAAAAAAAAAAAAAAAAAAAAAGAAATTAGATCATGTGTAATCTTCCCATCGTGGGAAAAAGAAAAAATTAATCCTGCTAATCCAACGGGATCTTCCCGTCATGAAAAAAAGAAATGAGAAAAAGAATTCCTCGATGATACTGATATTCTATTCTAAGCCCCCTGGCGATACTGATAAATGCATACATATTCTTGGAATTTGTCGGGCTGAAAAAGCCCAATTTAGAGATAACGGTACTATATATATATATATGTTGATTTCAGCATTATCATACTGAGAATCAGCTTCAACCTCTTATGTGCGGATGCTTTAGTTATTTGCTGGTGCTTGAATTTACAATTCTCATGGCTTACCAAACCTTCTGAGGGGCAACAACCTTCTTCAGCACTTGAATTGTTATTGTCTGGCAAAAAATGTAACACCAACTGTTTGAGAAAGATCAAGTACCACAAAACATCACCGTTAGATGATCGTCATTATTGAAAACTGGAACATACAAGGTTTTGATAGTGATAACTGAAGTTAGGACATAACTGAATATCAAAATTATGTAGGCTAATTAGTACGGAAATGTCCAAAAATGTTGATTAGCATTCTAAAAGGCTAAAATTATAGTATAGCTATAAAAATGACAAAATTATAGAATATCTTTTATTTTTATTTTAATATGTATAGTTATATTTTGAAGACAAACATAACAAACCAAAGAATGAAAACATTAGTGACTTATTTGCATATCTATATCTATATTCTATTTTTTAAAAGGTACCCTCCATAAATAGAAACATTCCGAGAATTTTTAGTTTCTAAATCCAGAAAAATCTATTTCGAAAACTTCTCATAAGAAGAAAAGCAAGGATAAATAGAAAATCATACTATACAATGAAGGAAAATCGTTCCAAAATAGAAATTGGAATATATTTCTTGCCCATGAATTATTATATTAATGGGAATATTGAGGAAAGATAATTATAAAACATGCGCCCTGTTAAGTGGATGTGTATTACACATGTACTAGAGAAAGTACAAAATAGATTGAAGAAAATCTAACAGTTGTGCTTTGTCATTAGTTTATACATGACAACGTTTTCTTTTTTTTCAAAAAACTAATCTATTCGTTTAAAATACAAATAATTTTTCTTTCGTTTCTATTGTAATTTTTATGTATAATAAATCATAACAGTCCTTTTTAATTTGACGATCTTTAGTTTGACCATATTTTGTTATATTTAAATAAAATATTATATTAAAGACAATAATTGTTTGTTGGTTGATTATGTGGGTTATTTTTACAGTCTATTGTAGGTTGAACTATTTATATTGAGTTTGTACTATAACTAAAAACTAATTATTTAGTTCAGATACATCCTCCTTTACTATTAAAGAAAAATCACAGGTACATGTCGCTGTTTCCTCTCTTTAAACTCCTTAAATTTCGCTGCTTCTTCTTCTTCTTATGTGTGTCCCTTTGAATAAATTAGGGAAGGATAAAGTCAAGGGTTAAGGCGGTTGAAAATTTTCATCTTCGTGGGTCCGTCTTCTTCGACGAGAAGACGTTCTTCATCCTATGGTGACCAGGTTTTTCCTTCTTATTTCTCTCCTTTTCGGATCATAATTGTTTACAGATTAAAATGGTTTTATAGAATTTAAACGAAACGCAAAAATCTCAGAGAAAAAGCTCTATTATTTGAAGAATTTAGCAAATTCATCAAAGATGTATTTATAGATTGAAAACAGTTTTCTAGATTTTTTTGCGAATCGTAACATTCTCAGAGAAAAAAGGCTCTATGATTTGAAGAATTTAGCAAAATTGTCATCAATGGATTGGCAATGAAAGAATAAGGATTCTGGCTATTTCTCATCTTCCTCGGGCGACGTTAGCGAGTGTGGCCGGTTTTCAAATGGTGGTGGAAAGGGGAATAGTGAACAGTGCGCCACTAGGAAGATGGTAAAGTCACAAAAGGCACAGTAGGGAAGTAGAACCTGGGTATTTATACGCAATTGCGGTCTTGGAGAAGCCCGTTTCGGGTCATCCTCTCTTTCTATCTCTGTCAATTTTCAGTAGAACTCAAAGTAGGAATAAAAAATTGTCATTGAGTGTTTTTTTCTTCTCCATATTAAGATTTCACGTAAATAACACCATTCTCCCATGTTCCGTATTAAGATTTCAGATAAATGCAGTGCAGGGACGCACTAGGGTACTGAGTGTTTTTTCTTCTCCATTTTTTTTTCTTTTTTTGGGTTGACAGGAAATTCTAGGAAATTGGTAGAAGTTTAAAGTAGGTGGTGAGATACCGAGTGGGACAGGGGTTACGACAGAGGTACGATGGAAAGCAATCGGTGCCAACGAAAAAATGAAAATACAAGTTTGTACCTACTGAGATGGTCCATTTATTTCACAAATATACAAGATTCTGACATATTGTTGAATCCTTACAATTGCCATGGGTGATGCAATTATTTTGATCATTTATCATTTATTTGTTTACCATAATATATTCTTTTTCTATTTTTCCCTCCTGAAACATTGTTTACATGGAACTTTTATTCATCTTTAGGAAGTGGCCAATTATGTCTAGAATGGTCAAATTTGTAGTTAATAAGCCATCATATTTGAATTATAAGGAAAATAATAATCCAAATGGACTTTGAGAAACTTCAATCGAAAAATTCTTCCATCTTTGTGTTCCTAAAGTACATGATTTTGAATGTGAAGACTGTCTTTAGTTTGTTGAGAATTTCAATCCCACGACCACCTCGTTTGGGCGATGAGGTTGGGTTTGGTGAGATTTGACAGATTTCCTGAATTTGGAAAATCCAGTGAGATATCAAGCTTTGAGTGAATCTACTATGATAGGATGGTAAATTCTATCTTGATTGAATTAGTGTCGTGTGACTCAATTTTTATAGACATTTATATTTTTTCCGACATTTTGATATGGAGAACTAATGCATCCATCAGTTAAAGGTCCAAGAATGAAGAACATGAAGTCGTCTAACTCAATGGACAATGAAGCCCTGGTTGGTGTAGTTTTATGAGCCGTCTTATAATGTTGTTTGTTTACTGTTATTTAGTAAATGAAAATGAAGGCATATGCTTTCGATTTCTGTAGTTTTTATTATTTTTTTTCTATTCTCTTTCCATTGGTATATTGCATATGCTATATTGTCGTATTGCTGATTACCTGAAAACTGTATAAAATAAAAATAAGATTTTTTGCTACATGTTACAGAGTGATTTTTCATAACATATCTAAATTATCAACCTTACGTATTACCCAAAGAAATCAAAATAAAAAACCTTTGTGGTGCACACTTACGGTAACACCTGGTAATCCATGTTTGCATGCATCACATGTGATTTTATTTTATTAAAGTATAATTTTTTTACACACAAAGTTACTTATAAGAATAATATGATTTGTTATGTATAATTAGTTTAATAAAATATAATCAATTTCGTGCATCGCACGGGTGGACAACTAGTTCTTAATAAAATTAGAATGTAGTGTTATTGGTACTCACTAAAAACTTTTGAGAATTTCTTGAATGTTATATTTGAAAAATTAAAAAACTTTGGATAAATATAAATATTTATCATAAAATTAAAAAAATACATATTTACACTCATACTTAAGAAACATGGATACAAAATGATCAACATGACCTCCATGCAAGGATGTTATTCATACATTACGAAAAATAAAAATAAATATTTTATAAATTACTCAACTTTATATATTTTTTATTTTTAATAATTTTTATTGCATTTTACTTTCATTAAAATATAATTTTCGTCTCTTATTATATATTAATTGTAACATTTTATTATAATAAAATAATATATAAATAAATATATTAATTTTTATTATTAATTTATTTGTATTTACAAACTGTGCATTCGGGATACTACTAATCTATGGAGTAATAAAATATGCTGCAACTGCAAAGAGGAGGATTGGAGAAATCAAGTACTAGAAAAGAAAACGATCTTTAGAATAACCGAAATGGAAGTAAGATATGCGAGAAAATTGGAAATCATGCTTTTGAGTTTTGAGGACAATCATACATCCCTTACCTTATTTTTTTGGGAGGGTTTGTTTTATTTGTTTCATTGTATTGGCAAATTAGAAGATAAAATTAAATCTCATTCTATATATACAGATAAAAGTTTGTGTGCATTCAATACACAATAGAACAATGTTTGGTTCGGGTTGGTCCAATCACTCATCAGTTGGGCCAATCCAATCGCATGTTTCTTTGGGGGTTGGGCCAAATAGGTACTATTTAGGGTTTGGGGGACATAAAGTCACCTTTTAAATCCCACATATCACATTGGAGGTTTCACGCTTGTGGTCCACTCCCGCTCACGCCAAGCCTGCTTCCTTGTTGTCAGTGGTCCACTCCCGCTCATGCCAAGCATGCTCCCTTATTGTTTTACAGTGGTTCGACCACTCCCGCTCATGCCAAGCCTGCTCCCTTATTGTTTTACAGTGGTTCGACCACTCCCGCTCAGCCAAGTCTGCTCCCCGGCTCAGCCAAGTCTGCTCCCTTATTGTTTTACAGTGGTTCGACCACTCCCGCTCATGCCAAGCCTGCTCCCTTGTTGTTTTACCCCTTTCTACAATGGTTCGACTCCCCCTCGCGCCAAGCCTGCTCCCTTGTTGTTTTACCCCTTTTTTTTGCACAGGTTGTTTTACCCTTTTTCTTTATTACATGATTTAATTTATATAATTAATTGTTAATTTATTAAATAAGATATTATGTTGTCTAATAATATATATTATATTGCGTAATAGTATCTATTATGTTATCTAATAATATAAGTTTATAGTTACAGGTATATTTTTTTTAGTAATATATTATGTTGTCCAATAGTATATATTATATTGCCTAATAGTACATATTATGTTTCCTGATAGCATATATTATGTTGATTAAAACACATTATTGTAGAAAAATAGCAGGGTTTGAATTATATAAAATAAACATTAATAAAATATGAAAAATTTAAAACTACATTGAAATAGGATCGAACTTGGGACCTTCGAAAATCAATGGCTCAACCATGATCATTAATATATATATATATATATATATATTAGTCTACTGAATCAAAAGAAAAAGAATTCAAAAAATACGCGCTATGTGAGAGTCAAACACGAGACATCAACACACGTAAGCAAATTTCTAACCACCGGGCCATCGCCTCTCATTAACCAAATATAGCATTAAATATATATTAAATTTCGAAATTAAAATGAAGAGTGTACAATAAATTTGTTGTGTGTTAGATGGACCCAAGACATACTCTCATATATATATATATTAGATAGAAAATATAAATTTCTCCAATCATACGTTTAGTAGTTCCTAAAATTATGGAGTATGTGTTTGTTGCCCTTTTATATTTATGCTACATCAGCACTAATGACTAATCGCCAGATGCTCATTATAATTGTGTACACTTCATGACAATGAATTATGCAGCTGCAGTATTTTTTTTAATTTTTTTATTTAGTAATTGTGCAGTATTTTTTATATTATGTGAAGTACTATACGTATAATTGATTTGTCAAATTAAATGATTTTGATGTAGTAATAGAAATCATAAATTAAGATAATTTAACACATTACGTATTTGGTCATTCAAATAGCATACTGGGGATTTCGAATTTTATTAATTTAGGAAAAACTACTCAAGCTAGTTACTCTAATTGAATTTGTTATGTCATAATGAGAGTCCTGACTGAACATGTATAATTTTATATTTTAGGCAAATTTAATAAATATACAATTCTAAAAACTATCAATACAAACTGACCCAATTTTTTATTGTCAAGTTAAACAATTCTCCAATAACCATAAATACACACCCACACAACTTATATTTTCGTATTTATTTGACTTATTGAATTATGTACCCTTGCCTATTTTTGTGTCTGTTTATTTTTTTACTTAAACTTCGAAAATATATATATTGTTTGAGTAACACTTGTGTGCCTGTGATGTACAATAGGCTTATTGTACATCACTACAATTTAATACATGGACTCCAAAAAAACGTTGAAATATATTTATAAAAGAATTGCGTCCGCAAACCAGATCCGCGCGGGTAGCACCTCGTTTTTTTTTTTTAAATTATACTGTCAAGAACACAATAAGTCTACTATAAGAACACAATAACTCTACTCTAAACACAAAATAATTATACTGTAAGAATATGATAAGTCAACTGTAAGAACAATAAGTCTACTCTAAATACAAAATTACTATACTGTAAGAACACAATAAGTTTACTATAGGAAAAAAAAAAAAAAATATATATATATATATATATATATATATATATATATATGTATGATGCGGGTCATGTGCGACCCACGCGCAATTTTAAATCCGAGTATACATTAAGCACTATTGTGCATCATATGCACTCAAGTTTTTGGCATATTATTTTAGTTTTTACTTAAACGTTTAAAATGACATTAATTTTAAAGAGAAGTCTAATTTTGAATCCATGATTTTGATTAGAAAACATAATTTATGAATATTATCAAGAATACTGTAAACGGAAAACCCAGAAGAATGCATTTAATTTGTGCACGCGATGACAAATTGACAGCCATTAAATAGATTGCCACTATTTCATATCTCCAATTGGATTTGTGGAAAAATTACATTGAATCATACGTGATTTTCAAATATTTAGAGAAAGATTAACATACATAGAAATTGAGAAAATCAAATATGTAGAATCTAACATATATTCGTAGTACAGGGCCACCGCCTATATATTGCGCAATATCTGTGGAGATGTGGTATGATGCGCATTGTTATGTCACAATTTTTTTATTTTTTTTTATCTATGTTATAGTATTATTGACAAATCACAGCTGCTATTTACAGATGTATACTTTAAGTGTGCAGAATATGAATTCTCTACATATATAGCTATATTATGCGCGTTGAATTAAAAAAATTGCCACAGAGTCTTTGAAAACGTGATCATTTAATCAGAGTCTCAGTTGGCAATATACACTCCAGAAGAAAACAAGAACTCAAAAAATTAGGGCGAGAGAAAAAAAAAAAATCTAAAGAGAGAGAATCGAAATTGAGAAAGAAATCGACATTAAAGCTGCCGGAAAAAGCTCAAAAGTCTAGTAAATATCTCCTCCTACAATTCACCACCGACCGCCCACCCTCCCCTCTCATTACCTCTGCATGACATTTAATTTCGGTGTATAATTACGAGGAAATTCTCAGGGGCATTCTGACGACCACGGACGACTCAATTTTGATTTAATCGGTCGTCATCAGTTTACCGGTGGTGGAGATGGCGACTCAGGCGGTGGAAATGGAGGCGCAAAATCCGGCCGTCGCCGCTCAAATAACTCCGGCCATCTTCAGGAAGGCTAATCGTCCTGTCACACTCAAGGTACATTACATCCTGATTTTATTTTATTTTTTATTTTTTCCGATTATTTGTTCATGCATGCATGAACTGATCAATGGTGGTGGAGTACAAAGGAATCGTTTCCAACGTACAGAAAAATGTGATGTAAATCTTTATCTTCAGTTGGCTGGTGAAGTTTCTGGATTAATTTAATCATTAAGAAATTATTTGTATTGGGTGAAATTGAGTTTTAACTTTCTGGAGAATAATTGGCAATAAATTGAATTGATTATGGAGTTCTAGGATGAATAAAAAATTCTATTGATAGAACTCTGTGTGGCTAAAGATCATTTGTTTATTGTCTTATGTTTGATTAGTTTATTGGAGAAGATTTGAAATTGTGAATTAATTTGGTTCCTTTCTTCCCCGGAAATTTTATCCCATATCTGGCTATAAATTAATAATTCAGCTGTGAAAACTGTAATTTTACTAAATTAGTCAACCTTAGATTGACTACGCAATGTACCGATTCTACTATATTAATTGCACAACTATTCCTGAAATTCATCTCTTTACTTCTCTGTGTGTTTGTGTTTTAATTTGACACTGTATACTGAAAAGTGTTGCATATCAAACTGCAGTTTGAGGACATTGTTTACAAGATCAAAATAGAAGATGGAGGACTTTTTAAGAAAGCCAAAAAATCGGAAGAAAAAATCATCTTGAAAGGCGTTACTGGCACGGTGCTACCTGGTGAGATGCTTGCAATGCTAGGTCCCTCCGGCAGCGGCAAAACGACGCTACTGACCGGTCTTGGTGGCCGATTAGGCAGCCATCTTTCCGGGAACATAACATACAATGGAAAGCCGTTCACCAGCGCGATAAAGAGAACCACAGGCTTCGTAACACAAGATGACATCCTCTATCCTCACTTGACTGTGACCGAAACGCTAGTTTATACTGCGTTTTTGCGCTTGCCGAGAACTTTGAGTAAAGAGGAGAAGATTCAGTATGCAGAGGCTGTGATAACTCAGCTTGGATTGTCTAGGTGCAGGTCCAGCATTATAGGTGGACCCTTTCTGAGGGGTGTCTCTGGAGGTGAGAGAAAACGGGTTAGTATAGGGCAAGAAATGCTTATCAATCCGAGTTTGTTGTTTCTTGATGAGCCCACCTCTGGGCTTGATTCGACAACAGCCCAAAAGATTGTGCACACATTATGGGAGTTGGCTAAGGGGGGTCGGACAATAGTGATGACGATTCACCAGCCTTCCAGTAGGTTGTTCTACATGTTCCATAAGATCCTTTTATTGTCTGATGGGTACCCTTTGTACTTTGGGAATGGCTCCAGTGTGATGGACTATTTTTCGAGCATTGACTTCACCCCATCAGTTGCGATGAATCCTTCAGATTTCTTGTTGGATCTTGCAAATGGTATGTTTCAAGATTTTCTTGATTCTTAGTCTTTGTTCCATTGTTTGTTTTCTAAGTTCATCTTGCAAATTTAGCCTTGTTGCATTCTACGTTGTGCGATTTTTGGTCCTTTCTTGCCAGATATTTCTGATGTGGCAGCGGAAGCTAATGACATGATCACGGAAACTGCTGACAATCCCCGGATTTTGGGTGGAAGGAGACTCTTTGTGAGAGTAATGAACCAGATGCCAGTGAGCCAGCTGAAATACCATTGCTGGGTCAGCATTTCTGTTGCCACATCAGTAAATATGCTAGTCTCAGACTTAGTGAACCGAAACCGAACCACGTGTTTTACCTGACTCAAAAATGCAGGGCTTACCTTGAACCTTATGTCTTCCTATTTGCCTTAATGTGACGTACGCTTAGTCCAGATTATTTCTTCATTATATATGTAGGAGTTAGAGGTGATGGAGAAGAAGATCAAGCTGCAACTAAACAAACATTGGTGTTTGCTTACAAGACTCATTTGTTAGAGAGTGTGAAGTCTGAACTTGCAGCTGATAATCAGCTCAACATTTCGTACGAGGATAAGCAGGTTAAGGGATGGGCAAACACGTGGTGGGATCAATTCTCGGTGTTGCTTAGGAGAGGAGTTAAAGAAAGAAAGCACGAAATTTTCTCCCCTCTCAAGATTACACAGGTTCTAGTGACAGCTATCCTGTCTGGACTTCTATGGTGGCATGTTGATCCCAATCACTTACAAGACCAGGTGACCCTTTCTCCTTTCATTGACATATAGCCGATCAAGGGTAAAACTGTAAATTACAATTTTTGGACACTAAATATATGGGTATATCAAGTTTGTAGATTAATGTCGTAGATTGCCAGCACGAAAGTGGGATTCAATAAAATTTGTTCTCTCGAAATTAGACCATAATGATCATGTTTGAATTGAAATGCAGGTGGGGCTTCTCTTCTTTTGCTCTGGTTTTTGGGGTTTCTTTTCTGTCTTCCAAGCTATTTTCACATTCCCTCAAGAACGTGCAATGCTTGCAAAGGAAAGATCTTCCGGGATGTACCGCCTATCTTCATACTTCATGGCTCTAACCCTAGGTGACCTGCCCATGGACATAGTCCTTCCTACCGTTTTCTACACCATAATCTACTGGATGGCTGACCTTAGACACTCAGCCGAATCTTTCTTGTTGGGCCTACTCGTCATGTTATTCAACGTCATATGTGCTCAAGGGCTTGGGCTTGCCATAGGGGCAGCTGTTATGGACCAGAAATCATGCACTACGCTTGCGTCTGTTATCATGTTAACCTTCACTCTGGCTAGTGGATACTACGTCCAGAGTATCCCTAAAGTGATAAGTTGGATCAAGTATTTAGCAATTACACAATACGCATACAAGCTCCTTTTGGCAACGCAGTACAAGCATGGGGAGACGTATCTGTGTGGGACAGATAAAACTTGTTTGGTCGAGGATTTTCCCGGGATAAAAAGTGTCGGAATTGATGGAAAAGCCATATCTGTGATTGCCATGGCTATAATGGCTGTGGGGTATAGACTCATAGCATATACTGCTCTTATGAGAATTGGGGTTACAAAGAAATAGGTTGTTTAGCTTGCTGTTAAAACTCTCGTTGATATCTGAGAACTGAACTTTTTTTTTTTTTTCTTTTTTGGGTTTGTTACTAAGATGAGTCGGCATAGTTATAAATGGATTAGAGTCCTTCATGTTGTTGGAGAGAATTGTGCTCTGCTCTGCTCTGCTCTACTAATTTCGTATTTATTACTCCTGTCCCATATAACAGAATTCTTTCAGAAATACTCTTTTGTTCCGAGGAAAAAATCAGATCTATTAGTCGTCTCGTGTTATTATTAAGGTATAAATATTAAAATTTTAATTTCATGAATAGGTTAACGTGATTGAATAATTTGAATAAAGTTGTATAAATAAAGGAGAATTCGAGAGTTTTAGATAGTTATTTCTTCCTTCAATCGATAAAAAAAATTATATTTTTTCAATCACGATCTTTATTTTCTTCATCTTTCTTAACAGAGTAAGTTCCATTTTCCTGGCGAAGCTTCTTACATTGAAAGGGAAAGGGAACATTTTAATAAAAAATAAACTTTGATTATTTTGGGCCATATTCGCTTTTCTGGTGCATGATCTATAGGCCCAAAAACTTAAAAGTGTAAATCAATCCCAATTCTAAACTATATTCCCGAATATTCCTATATTGGAAGAAAGAACTCGTCCTTACGAGAATTAACTCGTCAAAGTAAAATTATCGGTCAAGATGAGTAAATTTGAATGATATAATAATATTAAAATAAGTGAGTACATTGAATATCTTAACGATAAACAAGTCTAGATGGATGTCATATTATTAAACAAAAATGGGAAAGAGATGAAAGTATAGTGCGAAGGGTCTCACTACAAAAACATGATTTTTAGAAAAGAAAAAAAAAATGGTATCAAATAATGAATATTTGTCACAATTTATAATAAGTGGTCTCAAATAATGAGTATTTTTCACAATTTAAGAGTATTTGTCATAATTTTATTGTCGTCTTAATAACTCGGACTCAAATAATATATTTGTGACGATAAAAGTGGTTTCAAATACATTTCAAATATTTTTTGCAACAACTAGTTGTCTCTAAAAGTAGTTAAAATGGTCTCAAATAATTTGTAGAGAGATTTGTGATAACAAGTGGTCACGAATAACTTATTATTAGTGACCACAATTGTAGTCTCAAAATATATTATTCAAAATATCTATTTTGTTGTAGTGACTGAAAGAAATTTTGTGGTGTTTGGCCCAACGTATTTCAAACATCTTAAGTTCTGATATTTTATAAGTGTTTTAAGAGTCTGTGAGATGTCATTTCTCAAGAGTTAATATATTAAAGTATTTGGATAGAGGTTATAAGCTTCCAATTGAATTGATGGATTTAACTACGAATTTGTTGACGAATTTGAAAGTCATCATCAAACACAAAATTTGATTAATGTGTGTATTGTGTGTGAAGGAAACGTAGTGTCTATTGTGTGTGAAGTGTGTAGTGTGTATATTGTGTGTGAATGTCTATGTAGTGTGTCTAGTGTGTGTATGTATATGTGTATGTGTGTGTGGTAGCTACAATTTAAGTATAACTATAAGATCTTAAAAGATAAGATGGACTATTATTACTATTATTATTGTTGTTATTATTATTATTATTATTATTATTATTATTATTATTATTACTATATTTTTTTGAGTTATAAGTTATAAGAGCTTATTTAACATCCTTATAAGTTGTCAATTATCTTATGTTGCTAAATAAATTTCAAGAGTTTATAAGCAAAGTCAGTCCAGTATTTCAAAGGATCCGATGCAAAAAAATGGGGCCCTTACAATAATTATAATAAAAAAGAAAATTAAAATAATTTTAATCAATTAAAAATAAAAATAAAAATAAAATATATAGCCGACACACTTTTTAATCTCATCAATAAATACAGATAAATGCTCATCAATTTTCTCGAACAATCTAGAAAATGGAAAAACAACTAGTACAATCAGTTGCATTGATCTTCTCGTGCTTTTAGAAAAAATAATGATCGAATAAAATTGAAATTTTAAAACTCTAAAATACAAATTTTCACATCATTTACATTGTACACACAATTATCTATGCAAATAAAATAAAGTGACACAATTAATAATTGAAAGTAATTGTAAATAAAAGATAATATAAATAGTCAAATTTGTTCCCCTTGATCTATTGATTCTACATCAATTTATTTTGTTTGAATAAGTAATTTGCTAATCTCATTCCTATAACATGATTTAATCTGTAAAAAGAAAAAGATTTGCATTGGACATCGTCCTTGACGTCCCATTCAATACTTCGCTCATCGATCTGAGCTACAACAAGCTTCGTTACACTACTGCATATATATCGATATATAGTAAACACACACACACACACATATATATATATGCAGAAATAAAAAAATAAAAAAATCGGAGATCCTCGCTGGCGGTGGGACTAGATGCGGCAACGGCGCCTTGCCCACCCAAAGTCCGGCTCTGCTTATAAGCTCTAAGACATATTATAAGATGTTTTGAGAAGTTTATAAACTTAGCGAAACACCATCTTATTAAACCGTAGCTTAATTTAAGAAATAGAAAGAAATGAAAAAATCTTTCATGGCCTTTAGTTTGATATTTGTATCGCATATTTTAAAATAAGTCGTATCAGAAAGTTGCATTTGTTTTTTGATTGTTTTGATTAGATTAGTAATGTAATATGAATTGAACTATTTGTATTGGGTTTAAGCACAAATAAATAATAATAAGTAATTTTAAAAGTTTTATTGTTAATACCTAATATTTTTTTAAAACATTAGTTAATTTTATGTAATTTTAAAACCCGTTATTTTATTTTATAAACAAATCCAAATATTTATATTTTCTAAAATTTAAAAACTTTAGCAATAGTAAAAATCAATAATTTTTTAGTTTTATATTTAAAGATAATATTTAAATTTTTTATGAAGAAAAAAGTGGATATGGTTGAGGAACACATCCGTCCGAGCTAGAAACGGAAAAAATTTAGAGATCTACTTCATTTTTTTTTTTTTTTTTTTTGGTATATATATACGCTCTATCTCTTGAAGATTTTGATTTTTCAACATCCTAAGGAAACAAATAACTTTTTATATTTTCAAATTCATTTTTTACTTGCAATAGCTAAAGACATAGCCACTTTCTGTAGTATTTGTGATAGTGATATTGAATATTTTAAATTTAACTATTCAATCTATTTCACTTGAAAATTTATTTAGATAATTAAAAAACCAAAAAAAACTAAAGCAGGAATATAAAAAAACATTTAAAACTTTAGATTACATCTTAATTATCCAAATAAAATATTGGTGCTTCTTTTATTATATGTTTTCATGATTATTTTTAATTATTTATAGTTAAAACTGAAAAATTATTTTCATAAATTAAAAAATGTATATATATATATATATATATAAATATATATAAACCATAGTAACGACAATTTCTATAATTAACACTTTCCTACTTAAAATTACGGATTATAATTGGTAAGTTTGCACATTTGGTAATAATCAAAATTTCTTTTAGTTTTTAAAGGTATAAATTGTATTTTTCATTTCTAATCTATAGATATTTTACAATACATAAAATTGATCCTCTTCAAACGATGTTTGATTTGACATTCATATCAAATTCTTCCTATGTCTCATCTTATTTTGCACACTTTTCGTTTTCGTCCGTCCTAGACGAATTTGCACACCCCTCAAAAAGGAAAGTTACAGTAACGTATTCAGGAATTTAAAATTAGGGGTACGATATATACTTTATAAAAATATTATTTAAATCTATCATAACAAAGCACAAAAACAAACACAACTACGGAAAGGATTCAAACTTCGATTAATGAAAAGAGGGTTCACACGTGCTATTGTTGCGCCAATATGACAATAATGCTCAAATATGCTTGCTTATAATGAAAAAATCTAAATATTTTGGGGGTACAACTACGTGCTACTGCTGCGCCAACATGACAATAATGCCTAAGAGCATCTCCAACTCACCCTCTATTAATAGTGTGGATTTTACACTAAAAATACAGTTTTTGTGTACACTATCTCCAACTCAACTCTATCCCACTAAATTTACAGTTTTGTGTAAACCATCTCCAACCCAACTCTATTCCACTAAATTTACACAATAAGATTACTTACTTCTAATTGTATTTATAAATAATTATTTATGTTTTACATATTACAAAAAATCAACACTATTTATTTTAGTTAAAAAATTTAATAATTTCACACTTAAAGATAAAACATTGCATTCAACACCATGAAAATAAAAAATTACATAAAACATTAATATTAATAATTTTACATAACAAATAAATTTAGATGCTAGCATTGCCATGTTCGTCATATGCGTTTAATTTAAGCTTTCTGTATTTTGTTTTAATTTAAGCTTTTAATTTTTTTCAATTTATGCAATTAGTATTTCCAACATTGTTTTCTTTCATATTGTTGTAATAAAGTTTCCATTGTGTTAATTATCTTGCAATTTGATGTAACTAGTAACTTATCTTATTATCGTTTCATTATTTTTAAATTGCAAGATTAATAAAAAAATTAATCTAATTTTTTTGGTAATTAAATTTAATTGAATTAGATAAATTATTAAATACAAATAATAATACAAATATAATATTTATGTAGTTAAAACTGAATTTAGGAGTATTTTGAGCATATAATGTATAAATACAGTTTTGTGTGGATGAACAGTGTCCCCCTATTTATTGGGGGACACTGTTCATCCCCCAAATATAGAGGGATGTTTTAGAGTGTGGTTGGGGGGATAAACTCTAAAATCCCCCCCAAAAATAGAATTATTGTGTTGGATTGGAGATGGTCTAAAAATGCTACCTATAAATGAAAAAATTAAATAAACTGTACCCCCTTGTTCTAGGCTAGATACGTCTCTGAAAAGTTATAAAACAATCTCCACCCTCAATTAACCTTTGAAAAGTTAACAAAATCTCAAAAAGAAACTTTTCTTAATACTTTTGTCAAACTCTCTAGTACAAGATAAGATGGGACGGAGGGAGTATATTATGATAAAATATTAAATATTAATTACTTATTCGTTGATTATTTGAATCATTAGATTTTAGTGTTGGTTACAATTATCTACACCGCCAATGAAACTAATCAATTTATTTTATTCGACATAAATTTTCTTAAGTTTTCTTCATTGATTACATTGAGAGAAAAATTAATTTATATATAATTGAACGCGTACATTATTAAATTAAAATAAAATTTAATATTTGATTTATAATCAGCTATTAAATTATTAAGTTTGCTAATATTAATTTTTGTAATAATAATTTTTGTTTGATGAATCACAGGCTTACGACTTTCGCGCATCTATATAACTTTATATATGATAATTAATCTAGAAATTATTTTTTTATTACTTATTTATGTTTTCATATTTTACATTTACTTATATTAAATTTTGTAAAGAATACACTTTTTAACCTAAACTATAATTTTTAATACACTTTTTAACCTAAACTATATTTTTTTTTTTATGTGTTGGAATCTAAACTTCTTTTAAATAAGTAAATTAACCAATCTGAACTATATGTTTTTCAGAGGACTTTGCAACCTAATCAATACTTTTACCACATTAACCAATCTCAAATATGTCTTTTTTACTTATATTTTACAATCTAAGCAATTTATTTACATTAATCACTATGTATCTTTAAATAAATATACTATTTACAGTAAAATTTATTTGGAAATTTTCAACATATATATGTGTGTGTGTGTGTGTGTGTGAAAATATTAAAAATTATTAAAAAAACCTCATATGTTTTATTTTGATATTCCAACTATTGAATAACTTTTGTATTTTATTTTTTTAATTTAGTATAACTAAATCACCAAGTAAAGTATATTTTATTTTTCATTTTTTAAAGTAAAGTATTAAAACTTGAAAATGAGATTTTTTTTTAAAGTTAAATAATTATAGTTATAATTTGAAACTTTATTTAGATAAATTAAAATATTTAAAATCAAATTTAAAAATAAAACAAAAATTAAATTCTTATTATATTATTTTATTTAATAATATGAGTTGATGTTTAGATATCTCTATTTGTTTAAACACTCATAATTAATTAAGGTATTTGTGTATGGATATAGATCAAGAATGATTGTGTCTTGTCAAGAATGATAGAGACACACTAAATGTTTGTTTGAATTTCAAACATAAGAAAATGGTCATTTTAAAAATAGATATATTTTATGTTAATATTAATCTATAATATATATATATATAATTAAGTTATATTAAATTCATATAGGGGTAATTACCAAAAAAAATCACGATCTTTGATCCAATTTTCAATTACAACATAATTTTTTTGGTAAGTTATAATTATTGACCATCATTGATAAGTTTTAAAAGTCATATTGCAATTGAAAATTTGACCAAAAATCGTGATTTTTTTTGTAATTAACACATGAAAGAAAATTATATTTACATTACTTACAATTTATTTATGTTTAATGCTGAATTTTCAAATATTTAAAACGATCACATTTTTAAACATTAAATTACACCGAAATTATTAATCTTTAAATAAATTTTCGTACATGTCACATAAGTGAAACTAGTATTAATATAACAATACTCCAACATTATAACTTATTCAATATTGAGAGGACATTTGAGGTAACAATTAATTCCATTCGTCCCGAAAATTATACATTTATAAAATTTTGGAATTTTCTCAATTTTACAAAATGTAATTGTGATATTTGAACTTCGAAAATTCGTGAAGGCACTCGGAACAGGTAGAAGATCAAATTAATTAAGTACGCAGTCGACAATTCTCCTTCTATACTAAGCTTGTAATGTGAAAAGGACAGCTAATCAATTCCATGAAGTCACACCTAGTACTCAAAACAACAAAGAAAAGAAAAGAGACAAACAATCACAGTATATAATTTCGAGCGGATGAAATCATCTGTTCCAAAATGTGTACTTCACTTTGTGTTCCACATATTGGGGGTGGTACATGGCCCATGATTTTATAATTTAAAAAGTTACGGATCATATGTCACCTTTCTAGTGTGTGAAATACAAAATGAAATACACATTTTGAAACAGATGATTTGATACCCCTCTACAATTGTATGGTAATAAACTTAATCTCGATATTAATTTTGTAGTGTTATAACCAATTCCTCAAGATCAACCAAAAACAATGCACACACTATTTGGAAACAAATCAAGAAAACAATGAATGAAGAATAAACTGAAAAACAGAAAATGAAGAACGCAAATCACACAAGATTTTACGTGGTTCGGTTTTGCAACCTACATCCACGGATAGAGATGATTCCTCTATCAATTCACTATACTTGAATCAGATTTACACCCTCTTAGAGCTCACAAGAACTCATGTAGAAAATAAAAGAATACACTCCTTTTAACCCTTCTACAAATCCTATCTCTAAGAACAAATCTGAAAACTGAAAACTGGAATACCATCCTTCATGTGTAAACTAATGAGTATAAAAGACGAATTCTGGCCACAGGAGAAGAAACTGCTCAAAACGGTTGAAACCAGATTAACAGAACAAGTTCCAGAAGATGTGCAACGGTTTTTCTTGTAAACGACAACGCTTTTGGCTAAACGACAACGGTTATAACAGAATAACCGTTTTCTTGACAGCAACTCTTCCAGCTCCGTTTTAACTGCTTTCTTTTGCTTCCAAGCTGATCTTCCTGCTTCCACACTTGATGTAACTGTATTGTGAAGCCACACATACTCTTATACTCACAATCTCCACCTTGGCTTCTCAATAAAACCAGATCATACTCCTTGACATGAATTGACATCAGAAATCACTCCACCTTTTCTCATACACCTTTCAAACAGTTTGAATCCTCACTAACTGAAGACAATACTGGAATTTATCTCGAGTTAATGATTTTGTCAGCATATCAGCTGCATTCTCCTCTGTTCTGACCTTTTCCAAACATACTGAACCTTTATCAACAATATCTCTCACAAAGTGTAACTTAACATCTATGTGTTTACACCTTTCATGAAACACATGATGTTTAGCTAGGTGTAGGGCACTTTGTGAGTCACATTTTACCTTGACTGACTCTTGCTTGATACCAAACTCAGACAATATACCTTTAATCCATACTGCCTCTTTTACTGCTTCTGTGAGTGCAATAAATTCTGCTTCAGTGGTTGATAAAGCCACTACAGACTGAAGCATAGACTTCCAACTCACTGCTGAGCCATACAATGTAAAAATGTATCCAGTTTGAGACTTCCTAGAATCAAGATTTGCTGCAAAATCTGAATCTACAAATCCAACCACAGCATCTCTATTTCTATCCTCTTCTTTTCTGAACAAAATTCCATAATTTCCTGCTCCTTTCAGATACCTCATGACATACTTCAATGCTTCCCAATGAGCTTTCCCAGGATTAGACATGTATCTGCTCACTACACTGATAGCATGAGATACATCAGGTCTTGTACAGACCATAATATACATAATGCTTCCAACAGCATTTGAATATGGAACTCTACTCATTTCTGATTCTTCATCCTCATTCCTTGGCTTTTGATGTTCATAAAGTTTAAATTGTTGTCCTAAAGGAACTGTAACAGGCCTACACTCATGCATATTAAATTTCTTTAATACTTTCTGCACATAATCAGTTTGATGCAGCAGCAAATACCCCTGAGACCTATCTCTCAGTATATCCATTCCCAGAATTCTTCTAGCCTGTCCAAGCTCCTTCATTTCAAACTCAGCTTTCAACTGTTCTTTTACCATTGTAATTTCTGATTTGCTTTTACTTGCAACTAACATGTCATCTACATATAAGAGTAGAAACACACTGACTCCATTCTCACAGAACTTCAGATATACACAACTGTCATACCTTGATCTTTCAAAACCAATGGCCCTCATGTAGCTGTCAAACTTCAAATACCACTGCCTTGGACTTTGTTTAAGACCATATAATGATTTCTGTAACAAGCAGCACTTATCTTCATTTCCTGGAACTATGAAACCATCAGGCTGAGTCATATATATCTTTTCCTTAAGCTCTCCATGAAGGAATGCAGTTTTGACATCCAGCTGCTCCAATTCAAAATCAAACTGAGCCACTAAAGCTAATAGAATTCTAATGGATGTGTGCTTTACTACTGGGGAGAAGATCTCATTAAAATCTACTCCTTCTCTTTGAGTAAAACCTCTGGCAACCAACCTAGCCTTGAACCTGATTTTCTCCACTTCTGTGACCTCGGTTTTCCTCTTGAAAATCCACTTGCAGCTTACTAGCTTCTGGTTTTTAGGTTTCTGAACCAGTACCCAGGTTTGATTCTTTTCAAGTGACTCAATCTCCTCTTGCATTGCCATTAGCCATTTTTCTTTGTCTGATCCCTGAATTGCCTCTGAATAAGTTCTTGGTTCTGGGAATTCAATCTCTTCTTCAGCTGTCATAAGTGCATATGCTGTTAGATAATCCTCAGCATATTTGGTAGAGGGTTTCCTTATTCTTCTTTCTCTATCCCTGACTAACTGATAACCCTGAATGTCTGTTTCTTCTTCTTGGGTTTGCTCTTCATCAGATGAATCTTCTGATTCTGAGTCAATTTTCCTTTTAGACTTTTTCACCTCAGTCATGGTATCATCTCCATTGTGCAATATCACCTCTCTTTCACTTTGCACTGTCTTGTAAGGCAATATCTCTTCACAAAATACCACATCCCTGCTGATAACAATTTTCTTCTGTCCTTCTTCTGTGCACCAAAGCCTGTATCCTTTTACTCCATTTGGGTATCCAACCATGATGCATTTTACTGCTCTTGCATCAAGTTTGTCTTGTTTGATATGAGCATATGCCCTGCATCCAAATACCCTCAAATGAGTATAGCTGGGTAGCTTTCCAGTCCATATCTCCTCTGGTGTCTTATTTTCCAAAGCAGCTGAAGGACTTCTGTTGATTAGGTAGGCTGCTGTAGAAGCAGCTTCCCCCCAGAATCTTTTCCCAAGGCCTGAGCTTAGCAACATGCACCTCACTCTTTCTAACACAGTCCTGTTCATCCTCTCAATGACTCCATTCTGTTGGGGATTTCCTGGGACAGTGTTGTGCCTCTTTATTCCTTTTGTTTTACAGAACCTGTTAAACTCATCAGACATGAATTCCAACCCATTATCTATTCTAAGACACTTGAGCTTGCTCCCCTTTTCTGTCTCAACCTCAGCACACCAGTCTTTGAATTTTTCAAAACATTCTGACTTAGCTTTCAAGACATACAACCATAGCTTCCTACTGAAATCATCCATAATGCTCAAGAAAAACCTTCCTCCACCTAGAGTTTGAGTTCTAGATGGACCCCAAAGATCAGCATACACATAGTCCAGAACATGTTTGGAGGAATGTTTTCCAACAGGGTAGGGTAATTTCTTTGTTTTCCCTAGTATACATTCTTCACATGTTCTATGTGCTTTTAGACTTCCAGTATGATTTATCAGTCCTTGCTTTGCTAATTGAATTATGCTAGATTCTCCCACATGCCCCAGTCTTGAATGCCACAGGTCATAATCAGTGTGAGAGACATTAGCAGATTCACCATGTATCACCTTTCCATCAAGATAGTACAAGCTATTTCTTTTGATGCCTTACATGACTATCTTGTTTTCTTTTAAGACATACAGGCATCCCCGTTCTGATTTGAAATTACACCCTCTGGATTCTAATGTCCCCAGACTAATTAAATTTCTTCTCAGGTTTGGAATATACCTGACTTCTTTTAGAACTTTGATTGTGCCATCATGAATCTTCAGCTTTATGTCTCCTATTCCTTTAACTGGGCACACTTCATCATTCCCCAGCATGACATTTCCTGAGTCTTGTTCCTTGAGGGTCTCAAACCAAGATAAAATTGGACACATGTGAAAGGAGCACCCAGAATCAAGAATCCACTGCATTTCTGGGCTAGATTCTGTTATGTTTAAAACTTCTGGATCTTCAGATAGAGCTTCAACAACATCTGCATTATTAGTTGAAAGAGTACTTGACTTTTGAGATTGTTTCTTCTTGTACTCAAAACAATTCTTCTTTAGATGGCCAGGCTTCTTGCAAAAGAAGCATTTCCTTGTTTCTTTTCCTTCAGTGTTCTTTGACTTTGAATCAGGAACTTTCTTTGGCTGCTCTGAGTTTGGACCCTTCTTGGCTTTCTGAAACCTTCCCTTTTTCACAAATAGTCCTTCTCCTGCAGTTTCCTTAGTGTCCTGATTTAGTCTTTGCATCTCCTTAGATCTTAGAGCTGATTGAACTGCAGCAAAAGAAACTGTGGTAGTTCCACCATACATCATTGCATCCTTCAATTGATCATAAGAAGGGGGCAATGAATTTAGAAGTAGGATTGCCTTATCTTCATCTCCCATGGTTACTTCTACAGACTCTAGATCATCTAGAGTTTTGTTGAACTCTTCCAGTTGATCTTCTACTGGCCTTTCTTCTGAGAATTTGAATGAGTACAGCTTCTGCTTCAGGAAGAGCCTATTGGTCATGGGTTTCTCCATGTACAATTCATCCAGCTTCTTAATTACCCCTGCAACGGTGTTCTCCTTTGATACCAGTCTCAAAACTTTGTCAGACAAACACAGAATAATCAAACTGTGTGCCTTCTCCTGGATTTCCATCTTCTTGTCCTGAATTTCACGTCTCTTTTCCGGATCACTTATCTCAGGATCATCTCTCGCATCCTTCAGAGCTGCAGATAAACCCTGTTGAACGAGTAATGCTTTTAGCTTCAGTTTCCAGAGCCCATAATCATTCTTTCCTGTGAATTTCTCTGTTTCCAACTTGGAGAGTGACATTTTTCAGATCTTAATCGCGTGCGGTTTTGTGATTCCCACAGACGGCGCCAATTGTTATAACCAATTCCTCAAGATCAACCAAAAACAATGCACACACTATTTGGAAACAAATCAAGAAAACAATGAATGAAGAATAAACTGAAAAACAGAAAATGAAGAACGCAAATCACACAAGATTTTACGTGGTTCGGTTTTGCAACCTACATCCACGGATAGAGATGATTCCTCTATCAATTCACTATACTTGAATCAGATTTACACCCTCTTAGAGCTCACAAGAACTCATGTAGAAAATAAAAGAATACACTCCTTTTAACCCTTCTACAAATCCTATCTCTAAGAACAAATCTGAAAACTGAAAACTGGAATACCATCCTTCATGTGTAAACTAATGAGTATAAAAGACGAATTCTGGCCACAGGAGAAGAAACTGCTCAAAACGGTTGAAACCAGATTAACAGAACAAGTTCCAGAAGATGTGCAACGGTTTTTCTTGTAAACGACAACGCTTTTGGCTAAACGACAACGGTTATAACAGAATAACCGTTTTCTTGACAGCAACTCTTCCAGCTCCGTTTTAACTGCTTTCTTTTGCTTCCAAGCTGATCTTCCTGCTTCCACACTTGATGTAACTGTATTGTGAAGCCACACATACTCTTATACTCACATGTAGTTTGTTAGTTAATTGTATCTTTTAATTTAGTAATAATATGCACTCATTTTAATTATATAATTATGGTGGAAATACTCCCCTACGTACCTAGTGTCCATTACTGATGTATAAAGATCTCATCATCAAATTATAGATGGGGTAATTAGCTGCATTCTACGACATCTTGACACATTAATTGGTGGGTACATTAACTTGTGTACATCATGGGCAGTGGAATGAGACTGATAATTATACATATTACAAAAACCAAATCAAAATAATAAAAAGGAAAAGAGAAAAACATTATGAAAAGAACCGACGGAACCGCGAGTTATGATTGGGTTGCCGGTCATTACTTGTGACCCAAATAGTATATAACATAGTTCGGTATCGATTTGTCTATAACGTTATTTCAACCCGTTGATTTGAAATTGAATCCGACGATCCTAACTATTTGATCCATACCGTTTGATCACGCCTAGGGATGGGTCGGGGGTTGGAGTTGGGAACAAAACAAACACTCAAAAACGAGTGGACATATTTTTAAGACTCCCACCACCCAGCCAACTTGAGACCAGAACCTTCTAAAAATGAAAAGAATTATGTGACTCTCTACTTTATGTACAAAAATAGCAAAGAAACAAGTGCAATTATTTGTCAACATCTGTGTCTTAAGATGAACATACATGCATGTTTTGACAATAGATAATATCTTGCCAAACCCAAGATGCTCGTGCCCTTTACATAATTAAAACCACTGAACATGCATGCGGCCTTTTGTTCTTTGCGCTGCATTACAAGTTAGGACCCTGTCTGCCTGCAATAAATTCGCTCGTTTTGGCTTTGACCACATGTATGAATTCGACTAGATGATCCTAATTGCTTAAAGTTTTATGCTTCTACTCCTAAATATAGATAGGGTTGTTATATGTCATTACCCTTTAAGATTTTCAGTCACTATTGTAAAGAATGTGCACAACCTGCATTTCAAACAATATGCTTCCTCAGTTTCTTCTTAATTGATGTTTTAGAGTTAAGGATTAGTGGATTGATACAGTATTCCTTTCTTTCTGCTTAATTCCTAAAACTATGTCCATTACTATTATTCTCCCCCCTCTCTCTCCCTCTCCCTCTTTCTGTCTCTCTGATAATAAGAGATATTTTATGATTGAGATTGAGACAAAATTAAAAGAAGAGTAAAAAATAGCTAAAATGTAAAATAAGTAATTGAAAAACTTGACAAGTTAAAATGATAATTTAAACTAGACTGCGGGGCATGTTCTTGTTATTGCTATATATATTTAGAGATCTACACAATACAATATACTTCATTCATTTCAAAATATATGTTGTTTTCACATTTTTTGTAAAAATTAAGGATTGATAAAAATGACAAATATATTCATACAAAATCCATTTAATTTAGTATGTCTTGTGGAATAAGAAAATAATCAACTAAATTAAGTTGGTTTTTAGGGTAAGATTGGAGGAATTATGATTTTTTTGTTAAAACGACATTTATATTGAATTTTGTTACCTTCTCTTAACGGCACTTATTTTGAAATGGAGGGAGTATTACTATTCAAATACACACATTCACTCATATCGTGTAGATTTATAGTGTGTAGGGCACTGGTATAATTCTCTAAGCACTACAAAAAAGAAAGCATTGTTTAGCGACAAAATAATCCGTCGGTAAAACAAAATAGTAACAGATTGCCGACAGAACAAATTCTATATGTAAATTAATTGTCGGTAAATATTACCAACGTAATTTTCATATGTCGCCAAACTAGTGACGGATTTATTTATCGCTAAAAAAAACTTACGTTGGTAAAATATGACGAAAAATGGTCAACTTATTAAAGATTTGCCGAGGGAATTTCATATTTGGCGAAAAATCATTCCTGTCACTAATTACCAATAGAACTTTATGTCATTAATTGCCGACGAAACTTATGTTACTAATTCTGCTACTATTAACGATAAGAATTAGTGACGGAAATTCCATTGCTAAATTGATTATAGATCGTACTTTATAAATAATTTAACGATAGAGTTTCGTCACTAGTTGCCTAGTTTAGTGAACAAAATGTGTTTGTAATTTGTAAATATAATTGTGTTATCGATTAATAATTTTTTGATCCTGCTTCTGCTACACAAGTAAAACCTAAACTTTTGCACAAAAAATAATTTGTCCATCAAATCATAAAATAAATCCAATCTAAAACTCTTAAATAACATACATTATCCAAATTCAAATTGAAATTCTAGATTTGGTGCTAGATAAACAAACTCAAACAAAAAAAGAGAACAACAAATCTAAAAGGAGATCAATAAATCCAAAACAAAAAGGTTTTGATCCAACCCAACACAATCCACTAAATCTAGTCTTCATCCAAATCATCAGCATCCATACTATCCTCATCATCAGCATCCGTATTATCATCCTCATATATCATTCATAGCTGATGAAATGCCCAGTGAAGGGTGACGCGCCCATTTGCATAAATTCCTGCAAAATCTTCACATATGCTCGCGGGTATCAGCATAGATCTAATCACAGATCTCAGCAACAATCTCAACACGTATCTCATAACGCATGTTTTGGAATCTCTTATCAAATATTCTCCGTGTCTCCTCTTGACTAACAAATTGGAGGAAAGCATAACTACAACTGTTATCGTTATTAGTAGTGTAATTGTCAGACATATCACCATCCCCAAAGACCTTCCTCTTCTTACTAACCCCTCTTACAGATTCCAAGAACACCTTAGTCATGTCTATAAACTAAGGCTCCGTATAGAACTCTCCACCAGTTGACTCAAAACAGCAACCCGTTTCTTTACCTCCTCCTATCATAAAACAACAAACACAAATCAATGTTAACACTAGTACTTGTGAAAAGGTAACAAGTTTTTTCAAAATGAATATTACGTACATCGACTTTTCTTGCCTTGCCATTAGTGAACATGCCTTCTTATTTGGATCGTGTAGTCTCAGAAAGATTTGGTACTCAGTCAAGTCCTCTCCAATTTCGAGCTGTTAAAAATTAGAGAAATGATTAATTCCTTTACTGGTTTCAACCGGTGAGATCTCTTCTTGAAAGGGGCTTTCAGAACCATCATTTTCTGCTTCCCAACAGGAGCGATAGGGGCGTACGTGACCCTTCCCTCTTCTTCGTCCCTTCACTTGGTACCTTCCCCCCTACCACCTATCCACTTACCCTATGCAGATTCCATATTGCCAGGGATCCCGATATGGAGACGGTACAGAACATAGTTGAGCACAATTCCGTAGCTCTTGCGCCTTATCGTTTTTGTGACCTCCTCCACTAGACAATTGAAGAACAATGGCCAGTTCACTGACTCCTCTTTCCACAGAGCGAGCATTATTCTAAATCAGGAACTAGTGCACTTATCATAAATACCAGTCGTGCATTCTATACTTCGATATATAGTGCAGAACTCAAACTCGGGAATGAAAGTGACCTTGGTGTAGGATTCATGCACATTTACAGCTTGCTGGCCACCTGTGAACACCTTCCAGCATTCAAGCTGTAAATCTCCACCGAAGATCTTCAATTGTGCTGGAGCCAATCCTTTCTCTGACATAGAATAGAACTTTGCGATCGCTAAAGGAATGATCTCAATAGTACTCCTTTCAACGGTGCATGTGATGGTGGTTGGTTCACCCTTGGAATTGCAAGTGATCCTTGGAGTTTTGTAGTACTGCTCCATAAATTCTGCGGAATATCTTAGTGTGTGGGCACAAGAAAGGTCACAGATGCGAAGATAATTTCCTCCATCTTGTCTAGATCAGATGAGATCCTCTATTACTCTCGGCCATCTGTATCCTTAGATACTAGAGAGAAGCCAGTCTTCCTTCGATGAAGTCAGACATTTTAGTTGGAGTAGATTTCGAAGATGCCATTTTTACTTTGTTGAAGAAGTAGAACCTTTGAAGATTTAAGTTTGTTTGGATCTTTTAGGGTTTCTTTTTGAAAAGGTTTAATCAAAAGTCTTTTCCCCCTTTCTAAGTTTAGGTATATATGACTTGTCATTATAGATCATCAGGGATGAATCTTGGTTCACTTGACAAGAAATGCGTGTGATTTGAACGATTTTAGACTGCTGGGCCATAGGAATGTGGACCCGCAGTACCACTGGGTCCAATATTAAAGGGATAGACCAGGCCGGGCTCGATAATGTTTTGTTCTATAAAAATTAGGACCTCTCCGACATAAAGTGTTGGCCCGACCGGATCGGGTCGACCAAATAAATAATTATATTCTTTACCTTGAGTAATTGTTAATAATAATCATTGGAAGTATTATTATATATAAGAAATAGAGATAAATATTTTAAAAAATAAAAGCGTAAAGATTTTAAAAAGTAGAATGAAACAAATAAAAACATTATATCTTGATGGTCATTAATATATATATATATATATATATATATATATATATATTCTAATTGAATCAATATATTGATCTTATTAATATTATTAGTACTTTCCCTTTTATATGTTGGCCCAGGCTCGATGATTTTTTGTCTGACAAAATTTTGAACCGGTCCGACATATAGTTAGAGCTAGCAAAATAGGTCGACCTGATGGACTGGTACAGCCCGTCCAAAATTTTAGACGGCTGGGCCATAGGAATGTAGGCCTGGAGTACCATTGGGCCCAACAAATCCGGTGTACCCTAGGGGTCCGAAAATCTTATAATATTGAGTGATAGACTGGGTCGGGCTTGATAATTTTTTGTTTTATGAAAATTAGGATCGATCCCATGACAATTAGGCTGGTCCAACATATAGTGTTGGCCCGAGGAACTGGGCCCAATCGGACTGGGCCACCCGAATTGCCCGCTACTCAGGTTTCAGGGGAACTGGTTCTGTCGTAGCTCTTTTTATGGTTTAGTTTCTACTGTGCCAATTATCATATAATAAATATAACAAAAGGTAATGATCTGTTGCATAGCAGAGTTGGTAGACTGCTTATCAAAACCTATAACAGATCTTGAATTCAAATCCATATCATTGCAAATATTTTCTAAATTTTTACTTTTATTTAACCTATTATATATATATATATATATATATATATATATATATAGTAATGAAGAATAGCATTTTTAGCCTTACCGGTAAAAACTTCTTTAGTGTAATTGGAGGCTGTGTGTTTGAACATCCGTAGCAAAATTTTCTCAGTTTTTCCAGGCCCGTTTCACTATAGATGTTATATTTGTATTAGCAAACTGTAAGCATTAACAACTTTAGTCTTACCAGTAAAAGTTTGACTTGTTTGATTAGAGGTCTTGTGTTTGACTATCTATAGTGAATTTTTTATTTTTTTAGTTTTTCTAGGTTCGACTCTCTAATAGAGGTTATATTTGATATTGAAAAATTGTTAACCCGATTAATCAATGACAAAAGAATATCTCATTAGATAAAGTTAATATTTGCAACAATAAATATGTCATGGTTTAACAAGTTATTGTCCTTTATAAGTGCACCTCTCTAATAAGTGACGAAATAAAAGATTTATACTGACTATAGTAAAAGTTGTCATAAATGTAAATATTTTAGTGATGAAAATCGTATTCGTCACTATAGCGCAACAAAATATTATATTGTGACGAATTAGCTTACATGTAATCAAATATAACATTTGTGATAAAATAATTTTGTTGCTATTTTACTAATAAAAAAATGTGATGAATTAGTACTCGTCGTCACTAAATATGAACATCTATGACGGAATAATATTGTCACTTAATTTTTTAAAAGATTAATGACAAAATATAATATTATCATCATATTAAACTATGACGAACTATTGTCTATCATCACCAAATTTAACTAAATAAGACGAAATAATTTCGTTCTTCACTAAATATAATTAAATCAGACGAAATAATTTCATCAATTATTCATACTTAATAATGAAAAAATATTTTGTCACACAAAAATAAGTATTTGTGACGATAAACATCATCGTATTGATAATTTTTTTTGTCTTTAAATAAAGTGGTACAAATTGATTCACATCGTCCCTAAATATAAGTATTGGTGACAAAATAAGTATTGTCATTAATTTCTTTAAACAATTTGTGACGATATATGACATTGTCATGAAAGAAAATAATTAGTGACATTACATATCGTCACTATTTATTGTAAAGTTGTCATCAAAAGGTTTTCCTCCAAAAATTTGATGTGAAATTCTATTTCTAAAAATGATTGTGGCGCATTTTTGGTCATTGTCATGATAATTAGTATCGATAAAAATGATTTATAATGATAAAAATAAAAGTTGTCATGATAATGAATATGTTTTACGACGAAAATTAAATTCGTTGCTATTAAGCAACTAAAAGTGATAAAATTTGTGTGCCAAGAAAAAAATCGTCACAAAATGTATGATTTCTTGTAGTGAATATTACTATTTATCATCCAAACTTTACGTGTTTTTGCAGTTTGCTATATAAAATTTCTTTTGTTGCAAATTGTCATCTTGAACAAATCTCAACTATTGATTAACGTACATGTGTCCACATATTGACGGTTAAGATTTCTCTCATACGGTAATAAAATTGCAGCAAAAGTAGTTTATATAGCCAAGTGTAAAAATACGCAAAGTTGGGATGCTAATTGCAATATACTCTAAATTAAAATACTTCATTCGCATTATAAAGATAGTCTTCTTCTAAGTTTCACACCAGGCTTAATAATTCATTTATTGCATGAAATAATGATACACTCTTATTTAAAGTCATGAATAACATAATGATATACAAAACCAACCGCCCTCTAAGACAATCTCCTTTTTCTTTTTTGGGATTTTATCGGTCAAGAACTCAAAAGATCAATTTAGATTTTGAAAGAAAATTTCTGTAAATCTAGGACCTAAAAGATTAGAAACTATCAATGGAAGACCCATAAATCTAAACATATTATAAGACCTGTTTGAAAAATTGCAAAACCAACAAAATAAAATTGTCTCGAAGTGATAAGTAGGGGAAATGTACGTCAAAAGTCTTTCACTACATTATTATTTTTAAAATTGTTATTTTTTTAAATGTTTAGTTGTTTCTTTTTTGAAAGTTATAATTAAAAAATAATAATTGTTCATTTATTAGTCATACGCAGGGGAAAATTGTTCTTTTAAAAAAACCTCAAATTTCTTTTTTGAGTTCATAGTTTTTAAATTTATGTATACATATTTCACTAAATTGTATTTTTTGCTTATATATATATATATATTGTTAATTTGTATTTTCTTAAAACAAATTGCACATTATTTAATTATTCTAGATATATCAAATAACGATTTTAAAATAATAATATAGTGAAAGAATTTTGACGTACATTTTTCCTACTTATCACTTCTATGGGTCTTTCATTGATAGTTTGTAATCTGACTCCCTAGATTAATAGAAAATTTCTTTCAGGATCCGACTTGATAGTTGACCTGTCTTTCAGGTCCTTAACCAATAAAACTCCTTCTTTTTAGGGTGTCTGACGAAATAGTTCCTTTCCTTTTTGAGATTTTATTAAATTACATTTTCCTAATATACTCTTAGTAAATGATTCATTGAAAATATCATTTATATATATATAAAACTCTTTTGTGAATCATACTCTTCCCATCACATAAAACGAGTCATGTTTGAGAAAAAATATTGTCCCAAAATAAGAGTTTTGTTTAAAATATTAATATCTTGCTTGCTAGTTCAAGTAAAAATTAGCATTTAATGTCATAAATACTTAGATAAGATTGAATAAGTCAAATAAAAAAAGTCGCATGAGTATTTGGATAATTTTTCAGAGTTGTACATTTATCAAATTAACAAAAAACAAAAAGTCATACATTTTCAAACATGACTCTTTTTATGAGGAATTTATAATGACACTATATTTTTTAGACGATGGAATATATAGATGGTAATCCAATAAATGATTTAGTAAGGGTATGTAAAGAAAACAAATATTTTATACGCTCTTAAAAAAAATGGATTGTCTTTTTTAGACACTCAGAAAAGAAAAATAAGACTATTTCTTAAATACTCCCTACATTAACAAGAAGATGTATATATATGTGTATATATTTTACAGAATTTTTTTTTTTTTTAATAAAAACAAGTCCGTCTACTAAAATTTTCCCCTTTTTTTCAATGTTGTGATGTTGTCCTTAGTTAAATCTAAGCAAATCTTCTTACAAATCTTATAATATTATTGTTGGATAAGTTATGTGTTCTCTCTATTGGTAATTTATAATAATAAAATGACCAAAACTCTTGTGCACAAGGTGCACAATAGCCTTATTGTGTGTCAGTCCGGTTTGATCCTGGTTCACGCGGTTCAGGCCTGGTTCACGCGACCGCGACCAATTGTGACTAGAAAGGGAAATTGTGCTGAAACATATTTTATGGAACTGTCAAACATACTTTATGTAAATATCAAACATATTTTATGAGTAAATCAATCATACCTTAAGTGCACTATGTTAGTAATTTGTGTCTTGAATTTGTTTCACTTTAAAATTGTGGCTCAAACATACTTTATGAAATTGTCAAACATACTAGGTCTGTTTGTTTGTGGTTGAGCTCAGCCATTCAAGATTGAGTCCAACCAATGGTGTGTTTGGCAAGTGGTTGTGCCAAATATATTGTGGACAATAAAATATCAATCATCAATCCACTAACTAACTTTTACACACATCATCAATCAAACATCATTCCCAATACACACTTTAATAAATAATCAATCATTCACTAACTAACTTTTACACACATCAAATCATCTTTAACACATTTTATATTATAATCAACCCCACAATTCAATCTCCAATCAACCTAAACAAACACTCACTTATTTACCACAACCTTCATATTCCACTTTATTCCCCACAACCTACAGTACTCCAGTCACCCACAGTCATAAACAAACAGAGTGTAAATATCAAACATACTTTATGCAAATATCAACAATAATGCATGTTGACGCAATATCGCGGCCGCGACCAAATGTGACTGAAAAGGGGAATTTGGCATTGTGGACTTGGCGCGACCGCATACTATTGTGACTCAAACAAGTACACTATAGCACTATTGTGCACATGATGCATTCAAAACATATCTTAATAAAATATTTATTGAAGAAAAATATAAAATTTAACATTATAAGAATTTTTAAGGGCGTTTTTGTCTACCTCTACATGCAACAAGAATATACCATCTGAAAAAAAAAATTAAATAAATAAATACCGTGGACACCTTCTATTATAAGTAAGTGCCGACTTATTTATAAGCTGACGAATGCTTTGACTCTTAACTCCTTTATGATTATCAAGAACTCGATCTAATTAAATTCTCTAACCCAACCAGTTTATATAATATTAAATTAATTTTTTAAGTGATTTATCTTGTGTGTTCGCAAATTATTCGCTGAACCTTCGTACTATATAATATATGACATATTATCCATTCAAACCATGACAAATTGATTATGCAATCAAACAAATGAATTTATTATTCTTGACTAATCATCAACAAAACTTATAATTTTAGACAAAAGGTGTGCCAAACTTGATCCGTAGGCGGTAGCTAAAAAGACACTTCATCAAAGCCCCAATGTCCCATAAATTAATGATATCCTATGCCACCACGTGGACACAATAAATAAATAAATAAATCAGCTTCCATCTACCAAAGTCATAGAGGTGGCAATTTTTGCTCAATTCGCTCGATATTTTAGATACATTGGACTATGGTAATCTTAGTTTAAATTAGTACATATATTAAGCTGATCGCTTAATGGTATGTGGGTTGATCCGAAATTTTTAGTATATTTTAAAAAGACGGATTGATTGAGTTCACTAATTTTCTGCCAGATGAAATTTTACACTGATCCAATCCAACCCAACATATAGCGTTGGTTTGATATTTTAGGTACATGTGACAATTTAGATCTGACCAAGCTAAAATTTTATCTGACTAAAAATTAGTGAAGTAAAACCCAATCTATTCCCTAAAATATACTATGAATTTTGAGCAGGCAACCATAAGTCTTTTGTCACATTCAATTGAAGTTGTAAAGTCCAATGACACTTGGATAAAAAGTTATATGACTTAACCGTCTAAAATATGAGTGGGATGAGTCAATCAATCTAGCGAGAACAACTATATAAACTTTAGATATAGACCGAAATAGGTCGATTTTGCCTGAACCGCCACCTCTCTCTACCAAACCAGCAGTCTCATAAATCGACAAATAGAGAGAGAGAGCTAAAAAGGAAATTGAACCTTTTGACCTGAAAAACAAGGGAGCCTAACACAGTGACAGCTCAGCATATGGGATTAAAATATCTTTCTAGAAAGTATGAGAGGTTGTAGAGTAGAAGAAACAACCAAATAATAAAGCCCAGAAAAATACAAAAGAGCGCTAAAGTACAAAAAGGCAACGTGTCGATAAAGCGTGAAACCTGTGTTGGAAAAAACATATTCGGCCTAATTACACTCAAGTCGCAACGCTTATCCTCTGCCCACGTGTTCGTCACGTGTACTGCAAATGTTTCCTACTTCTTTCGCCCACGTGGTTTTCAGGCACCCATACAACGTAGAATATATTTATGTTATAATTGTGTGTATGTGTAAGGTTGGTAATAATTTGATGCCAGTAGGATGGAAAAAAGTCCTCGAAAATGACCTCACTCTATCATTGTTACCATCATCCAAAATGGAAAACCGATTAATAATAGATTCTCTAATTTATATGGAACTTTTTATTTTAATTACTATTAAACTCTTTATTTTAAGATTATATGTTAAAAGTTATTAGGAGTCGATAAAAAATTACACTAGGACCTAGTAATTCAAGGTTTAAGTGAGACTGAGCGAGCTTTAGGAGTATTTTGACGAGTAAGAATTGAAAACAATTATAAATAATCAATAAGAGTCTAGAATCCTATCCAGAAACTAATCGAAATTGTCGATAAATTTTGTGACATAAATTATAAAATGAGTTGCATATATTTAATATGTAAATATGGCCTAAGCTATTAAATTACACCAAACAATTCTATCAGCAGAAGGGAGTGGGACCTCAGACAATCAAAATTTTCAAAGGTTAATTTTTTACAAATCATATATAAGGTCTAAGAGCATCTCTAGCAATGGGTATAATTAAAAAAATTTACCTGCTAATCAGGTACTATATTATTGTGAAAGAGAGGTAAAAATTAGGAGAGAGAATGGTTGAGTACATTTAAATTGTACCTAGACCGCTGAAGATGCTCTCATAGCTAAAACAAATTAAACATTTAAAGATTTTATCAATTTAGTATTTTTTAAAAATAAATTAATCCACAGCCTTGCAAAATATTTCTTATGGTTGATTCCATTTGAAATGCTTCCTTAATCAAACGAAAACTTTAGCTTCAGTCTTCTGTAATGACATGAATTAATAAGTTAGAAACAATTTTTTTTTTTTTTAAGTTTTTTCTTGAAGAGGCTAAATTTAAAAAAAGAAAAACATAAAAAAAGTATTTTTGGCTTATTTTCTACCTTGAATCTGGTGTGCGGCCCTACATAGGCTCGATTTTATTTTTTAGATTTTAATGCATTCTTCTTAAAATTAGAAATAAATTATTTCTTTCGATGTGAATATGCATAATATCAAACATACTACTTCTACTAGTTAACTATTTTTACATTATTATAATCGATGGATAAGTAGTTGATTACATTTTCACAAAAAAACATTGAACGTTAATTGAGTGAGATCTAGACGAGATTAAGCAACGAGAAATTAAGAAAAAATGTGAACATCGTACGCATTCTAATGTCTAAGCAAGGGCTTTAAGCGGTGACTGATATGTTATGGAGGAAAATGAAAAGGCATGGGTCACTAAATTATGCGCAAAGGTTTTTTGTTTTATTTTTTTATTTCTTCGACCATCATATTTAGGATACATTACTCAAGGATTCATTTTTATTAGAAATTTTAACATGATTATTTCAATTAAGTTTCATTATCCTTCGATGTAAACGAATTCAAAAGAATTTACTCTATATAGTGAATGAAATGACTAATGAGGATCTTATGTTTAATGAAAATGAAATATCTGAAATTTTTTTTTCTCTCTTTTTCCCAGATTTGGAGTTGGATGTGGTGTGGTGTGCTTTTGTTTTCTTGCGGGTGGGATGGGGAATTTGGTACATTATTTTATTAATTGTTTTTATCAAAAGGTATGGAAGTGACTTTTCAAATTTAGTTCAAGTATTTTATAAAATCAAAGTCTGCAATATTATTATTAAATAATTGTTCGGTTTTTGGGTCCTGCAAGAAAGTGAACCATATGCAGAAACAAATCATCCAAATATTAAGGAATCATATTTTTAATTTAAAATATGAGAAAAATATTAACTTAATTATCCTATATAAATGAGTTTGTCGAACACGACACATAATCCATTTTTAGTATGATGGATGAAATTAATTCTAAATCTTTCATTTATAGAGAGCTTTACTTTATTATACATCATGATCAATTCATGTGATAATTTTCGAGTATAATTTTCATTACGTGGCTGCTCAAACGCAATATCCATTACTATACGCAAATAAGATTATGTATTTACGAAAAATATTTATATTTATAACGTGTTTGACTTGTATATCTACCTCTTTATCATTAATGTACTTAAAATTTTATCTTTAATTTTTTTCTCTGAAAAAGTAATGTAACGTCTATCACGACAACTTATATTAGCGTAAATGAAACGCGTCACTAAAATCCCGTAAATATATCCCGTGCATCGAATTCGCAAAATCTAAAATAAAATTATGCATCAAATTACAATTTGTAAAGAAGTACAACTAATTTGCAAAATTTTGTAAAAAAACAATAAAAAATCGTGTTTTTGTTTGAATGAACGCAAAGAAGAATTAATGTGGCAAATTATTTGTCGCATATGTAGTATTTTTTAGTTTACACTTTTAGCATGAAGAGCATTTAAAACGGTTCGACCATATCTTGAATTTGAGCTCCAACGTTCATGCACTTGGACTTCACCGTTTACCATCGGATAAGGTCGGCCACTGGATACCGCCGAACACCCCACTACGTGGCGCGTTTTAAACGGTGATGCTGTGGGCCCCCACAAAATGATCTACACTATTCCTCCCCTATATAAACCCAACCGCGTACTTCACATTCCGGAGAAATAGAAATAAAATAATATTCATAATTCTCTTTCATCCTTCTTAGCCGCAATTCTTTTATAATTATTATTGTTGTTGTTCCAACTGTAATCAAAATGGCAATCGGAGAATTAGACCCACGCTCACAGCTGAGTCTGCCGCCAGGGTTCCGCTTCTTCCCGACGGATGAGGAGCTTTTAGTGCAATACCTCTGCCGGAAAGTCGCCGGCCACCATTTTCCTCTGCAGATCATCGGCGATGTTGATTTGTACAAATTTAATCCTTGGGATCTTCCAAGTGAGTATTTATTTGACTTTTCCTTCTTTTTTATTTATTGAAACTTTTGGTTTGATTTCTGGTGAAGTTGCTAATACGGTGTTTTTGTTGGGTGATGTAGGCAAGGCTCTGTTTGGCGAGAAGGAATGGTATTTCTTTAGCCCAAGAGACAGAAAGTACCCGAATGGTTCGCGGCCAAACAGGGTAGCCGGCTCCGGTTATTGGAAAGCCACCGGCACTGATAAAATTATTACAACAGAGGGGAGAAAAGTCGGGATTAAGAAAGCCCTTGTTTTCTACGTCGGAAAAGCTCCCAAAGGAACTAAAACCAACTGGATTATGCACGAATATAGATTGTCTGAATCTCCCAGAAAAAATGGCGGCTCTAGGGTGAGAATTTTTTGAAATTATCAAATTTATATTGTTAATTGTTTTAACTGAATTTTAATTAAAAGTTTGCGCAATTTATTGATTGATTGTGGATTTTCTTCTGTTTCAGTTGGATGATTGGGTTTTATGTCGAATCTACAAGAAGAACTCTGGCGGGCAAACTCCGACCACCGTATACGGCGCCGTTCAGAGCAAGGAATACAGCCATGACTCATCCTCATCGTCATCGTCCCAATACGACGACGTTCTGGAGTCGTTGCCGGAACTCGACGACCGTTACTTCTCGTTGCCGAGAATAGATCCTGTGAAGCGGGAAGATGATGATCAGAAACTGAATCTTCTACAGCGATTGGGGTCGGCTAATTTTGATTGGGCGACGCTAGCTGGGCTAAACCCGGTTGGGCCTGGATTCGTTGAAGCCGTAAACCAGCAGCCCAACTTAAATGTCCCCAATTCCCAAAATGACATGTATACCCCTGGTGTTGATGAAGTACAGAGTGGGCTTGGGAATCAGCGAGTTTGCAACTCGGGGTTTTTCTCACAGAACCCGTCCGGTCTGAGCCAGGGGTTTTCTGATTCGCTTGACCCGTTTGGTATTCGGTACCTGGGGCAGCCGGGTGGGTTGGGGTTTAGGCAGTGAAAATGTCATTGCTTTGTGATAACAGAAATATTTGGTTAGGACTATTCTTGATTTTGTTTTGGTGTGAGGTTAGGAAAGTCTATTCATTTGTACATCATAGGTATGTAATGATGACATTATCAAGATAATAGTATTTGTAGAACTTAACATTATATTTCTCATAAATAAATACTTAATTCAATGCTGATTAAAGTGCATCAACTTATTAGGCCTTCCCCAATGGCACTTCTCAAAAAGCAGGTATTTTGCTGCCACGTTAGCGCCATCTCAAAAGCAAAAATATCCCTACCTCCAAAACAAAAATTCTCCCCAACAATATACCCAAAAAGTAGGTATTTTTTGGGACCCACCTTAATATCCTATTTATTCCATTTATATTTTTATTTATCATCTATATTATAATTAACTAATTTCGGATAAATAATTAATAATTAAATATTCCGATTATTTTAACTTTTTAATATTTTAGGATATTTTCGGAAGAAAAAAAACCAAAAAAATATTATTAATTTTTTTTATTACGTAAATAGTAAAAATACAAATTGAAAGCTCACACTGTAAAGGAAAAAAAAAAAAAACCCGACAGCAACAACGCCTACGAAGAAACGTCCAATTTGACATCTAGCTAATTATTTCCGGACCGAGCCCAAACATGCTCAATTAAGTCCTGCCGAAGCTGGAGATGTTTCTGCTTATCCCGAAGTTGGACACCTCTTCTAACGTAGTCACTAAATGCTCCAGTTGATCCTTGACTTACGTGTGGAGGCGGTATGGCGTAATTGGGATCGTCGGACCAATCGATCGCTGCATTTCCTTCATTTGCGATAATCATGTTGTGCAATATAATGCAAGTTAACATTATATCCTTCAAGTTATTCTTGTACCAAAAACGACTAGGACCGTGAATCATTGCAAAACGCGCTTGAAGCACTCCAAAGGCTCGTTCGACGTCCTTTCTAGTAGCCTCTTGCAGTACCTTGAAATGTTGTCTCTTCGGATCTTGGGGACATTGAAAGCTTTTCACAAAAGTAGCCCATTTTGGATAGATTCCATCGGTAAGATAGTATCCTTGATTATATTGCTTACCATTGATTGTGAAATTAATGGAGGGTGCGACTCCTTGCAACGTTTCCGTAAACAAAGGAGATTGATTGAGCACGTTTATGTCGTTGTTGGAGCCTGCTACTCCAAAGTAGGCATGCCATATCCATAGATCTGCAGAGGCAACCGCTTCGAGCATGATTGTTGGGACGCCATGATCACCTCGTGTGAATTGGCCCTTCCAAGCTACCGGACAGTTCCTCCATTCCCAGTGCATGCAATCAAGGCTTCCTAGCATTTCGGGAAATCCGTGCCTTTCTTCGTGCATTTGTAACAGCCGCTGGCAATCATCGGCGTTAGGCTTTCTCAAGTAGTATCCACCAAACACTTCGATCACACAGCGGCAAAATTTAAATAGACATTCTACAGCGGTTGTTTCGGCAACACGTAAGTACTCGTCCCATTGATCGGCAGGTCCCCCATACGCCAATTGGCGGATGGCAACCGTACACTTCTGGAGTGGAGAGAACCCCTTTTGTCCAGCTGCATCGACCCTCAACCGGAAATAGTCATCGTGGCCTTCCAATGCATCAACTATGCGCAAGAATAACTCTCTCGACATACGAAAACGCCGGCGAAATGTCTCGCTTCCGTATATCGGATCTTCAGAGAAGTAGTCGAGGTAGAGTCTTGCATGCCCCGCCTCACGATCTCGGCGAACGTACGTTCTTCGTTTTCTAGCTCTGCCGTCAGAAGTCCCGGCATTGACAAGTAACTCTTGTTTTTTTTTAAGTAACGACTGTATTTCTTTCTCAGTCGTATCATCCATTAAGAATTCAAGAAGACTATCACTTTCTTCAGAAGATGAAGACATTTTCGAATGTGGAGGAGTGTAATGTTATAGATTGAGATGTGCAACAACCTGGACGAGCGTCCTTTTATAGACTAGAGTTATAACGGCTATATTTGCAACGGCTAGTTTTATAACGGCTAGTTTTGTAACGGCTATATTTGCAACGGCTAGTTTTATAACGGAAAGAAGTACAACGGCTCGTTTTATAACTGAAAGAAATACAACGGTTAGTTTTATAACGGAAAGAAATACAATGACTAGTTTTGCATACAACGACTACTTTTCCAAAGCTACATCCCCCACTTCTTCTTGATTTTATCCACCACAAGGAGGTGGAAACGCAATTGGTCCTCTGTCATATTCGAGGTATCTTTCATCACTATTTTATACTCTTTCGCAGTGGAAATAGAGTTCAATCCTTCGATCTTTTGTTTGTTTTGTTCTTCTAAGGCCTGGAGTCTTTGCTCAATAACGTCGAGGCTTTCTCCGGCATTAGACATGCCTGCTTTTCCCTTGCCCTTGCTCAATCGCCTAGCCGCATTCCTCCCCATTGGACGAGCGTGTTCCGTCCTCACTTCCTCTCCAGCGCTGGAGTCGGTGTTTGAAGATATCACGTACTCTCCAGATGCCGATACTTTTGTCTTTTTTGAGCCGCGGACATCGTCGTCTAGATTGGCAAACTTCGGGCTATCTTTCAAAACATACCAAGAACTCATATGATTAAACTCCCCTCCATGTTTTGCAGTATATTGAACCTTCGTCTTCGCTATGATATCTGCATCGCTACAACCGCTTCCCCAAGCCTTTTGCTCAATATTGTAACAGCCACAGAACTATCTCACTTGTTTCTGCAGGGTATAGTAATGAGTCTTCAACTGGTTATGAGTCCTAAGTAGCGTGCCGCTTGGACGGTTCCTGTTGTATGCCTCGGCGATCCGAACCCACATTTGATCAAGCTTTTGATCGTTTCCAACAACAGAGTCTGTGCTGATATCGAGCCAACAGCTACAGAGAAGGGCGTTTTCATCATGAGAGTAAGTTTTCTTTTGTGGAGCTGGAGCTGGAGCCTTGGTTGGATGATCAGCAGCCTCAAAGTCGGAAGCGAGATTTATTCGATCAAGTCCGACTGGGGAGAACTGAGACGAGAAAGGAGACGAACGCTGAGAGTTCGGGGTCGGAGTGTCTCTGTCTGTATCAGAACTATCACTACCGGCCCTTCTCAATGAATTAATGCCCATCATCGGACGAAACCCAGACTGAGGAGGTTGCATGTACGGTATTTGATTCGGATGCATGTAAAATGCTGGTCCAGATGGAGTAAAGGGCATGGGTTGGTTGTTGCTACCTTCCGAAAAATTTGGAAAATGAGTTGGAAAATTAGGATTTTGAGGATTGAAGTTGGTAACAGGTGGACGAAAATTGATATTTGGAGGCGATGCTTCTTCTCCGGAATTCGAAGAATTGAACCATTGCATCCACGGATTTTTATCCATTATTTTTTTTTTGGGTGTGAAGAGGAGAAGAGAAGAAATTTATCTTGAAATTTGAAATTTGAGAGTAGTAGGTAAATGTGGGGAAAATGATGAAGTGGGAAGATATATTTATAGGGCAAATTTAATTTTTTTTTAAAAAAAATTATTTTCTAAAAGCTATATAATTTCAGTAAAAAAAAAAAAAAAAAAAATGGAGCCGTTGCAATAACGGCTATTTTTCACTACACACATATCTCAATTTTAATACACACATATCACATACATAATAGCAGAAAAAAAAAACAAAAAAAACAAAAAAAAAAAAGGAAAAAAAAAAAAAGTAATGATGATGAGGGGACAATGGCGCAGGCGCGGGGCCCACGCCTGCACGCGCTTTGCGCGCGCGTGGCGCCCACGCGCCTGCGCTGCGCCAATATCTGCGCGCGTCCCTCCCCCCCCGCGGCATCCCCAGTCGCGGCCCACCCCACAAATTCCTGGGTAGCGAAAACGCTACCCGGGTTCCTCTACCCACCCCCCAAAAATCCCCCCCAATGGTAAATACCCATTTTTGAGGTATTTCTCCACTTTCCACCTAGGCAAAATACCTCCCATTGGGGAGGGCCTTATATTTGGACACTGCAATAACTCTAAATACAAGAAAAAATAAAGAAAAAGAAAAGAAAGGTAAGCAAACAATTATGAAACGCATTAAATTTAAAATTTCAGGCAGATTGAAACCTCTATTTCAAATTATATTTCATTTAATATTTCATTAACACATGTTATGTATTAATTAGTAATTAGCAGAAAATCTGAATTTCAGGGCGCTAGTTTTCAACCAATGTCTATTTTATATTTTTCTTCACTAGGCGTTATATTTAATATACCGTCGAATTTTTTTTTTTTTTTTTTGGTTTTTAAAACTGTATACATTTTAGATTCCCGTTTCAATATAAAATTAGTATACGCTCTGTTTCAAACATCACCAATTGATTCATCTGTTATAAGTGATGTGCCACGTTTTTGTTATGATTCAGGTTTTACGAATATTTATTTGTAAAATGAACATCACTAACAAGTGTTTTAATTTCTCTTTTAAATAAGGGGTTCCTCTTTGTGTTGATGTTACACTTATAAGTGCATCATATATAGTATTTACATCTAATTTAATATGGAGCGGACCTATATTGGGGGTCAATGAAGTCTCAATACAATTTTTTTATATTAGATATGTAAATTAGTAACAGATAATATTGGTCATCAAATACAAATTGTAGAAAATAAAAAAACTTGTTATTATAATTACAAAAACATCACCTCCTTCGTAGAAAATAGAAAAAGAGTTTCACCTTGTCCCTGTGGTATAATAAAATTCTTCTTACCTTATAGTGTAACAAAAATAATTTCTCCCAACGAAACGAACTCTTGGACCCGCTTTCGAGTAGGCTCCATTAACAAAATTTTCCAGATCTGTCACTGATTTAATATGAGTAGAGGGATCCAAAAGTCTGTTTTTTCAGGGAAAAATTATTTTTGTTAGCGTATTGATAAATTTAGATTAGGAAACGGAATACTACACAAAATGGAACTCTAAGTCTATTTTAAGTAGTGTTCTATTTTCTATTCTAATTTAATTAATATACGATACATGTTCGTAATGTCATGATCACCATTAAAATAGAAAATATAATATCATTTGAAATAGACGATTTGAGTGAGGATGTGCATATGACACATAAACACAAGGTCATGCATATAACATGTGCTATACGTTGCTTTGAACTTGTCGTGTGGAAATACTGGTATTTTAATGTAGCATGTGTGTGCAGTAATAATGAAATTGTAGGAGCTAGACTAGTTGGCGTTTACTTTTAAAAGAATATGGGATCGGATAATGGATAAGGTAGCTGTAATTGAAGGTTGAATGTACTACTATTACTATTATTCAGGCTGGGTAGGTAAATCTAAACTCAGACCGACAATCAACTTATTCAACATTAATAACTCCGAATATGCATGCGTGCGCCTGCTGATGTCGACCAATACATTTTTCCACGTGATTTTATGTTTTCCCACAATTAATTTCATATCTAATGACTTTAAACTGTAAATAGTAAATTTTAACGACTTTAAATTGGACTTTTTATAACCCAATTAGATAAGCCCACGAGATCAATACTATTTGTCAAGCCCAATTCCCCGTCGACAAAAACGAATTGAAAGGGATAAACAAAGAAAAATTGGAAAACATACTAGCCAACAGTCACATTAGAGAACAGCCGCTAGGGATTTAATCGGGCCAGTTTCGAGTTAACTTTAGCGATTTTCAACGGAGTCGGTCTAATGTGTTTAGAAGTTCGGTACGAGAAGATTGAAAAAAAGACTCCTTTCATATGAATAAAATTATTAAAAAATATTACTCACTACATTCCGATTTAATTGGCCTACCTTGGTCGGACACGAAAACTAAGAAAAAACAGATTTTGTGTAATTTTTGATTTTTTCAAAGGTGGAGATTAAGAATGGAGATTTTGAGGGTGAAAATTGTGAGAGAAATTTGTCATTTGTGGACTAAATCAATTAAGTTGGGACAAATAAAAACGAAAAATAGACCAATTAGACCGGGATGGAGGAAGTATTATTTTTACGCAATAATTTATGTACGTGTAATAGTTGATAATATGATGCCTCAATCTCAGATGTTTACATAATATTGAGAAATGGAACCCTAGGTAATAACATAATATTCCCTATCATAATACGCAATTTTTCTTAATAAAAATAAAACAACAAAAATCTAAAACATAATATTGCAGAAAAATAAATTATTATTGTACTTAGGTGAAAATATAAATTCTCATACATGATACATTAATTTTCCTAATAAAGATAAAATAAAAAAAATCTACAAATATAATGAATTGTAATAGAAATAGTAAGTTGTGATTGTCACAAATTTATATTTCATAAAACTCAATTTTTTGTAATGAAAAATAAATAAAATCTAAAATAAAGATAATTTGTGATGTATCTACCTTATGTGAAAATACATAATGTTGTATCATAATAAAAGAAAAAAATTATAATGAAAATAAAATGATAAGAATCTAATTAATTTTTTTAGGGCAAGAATCTAACTAGATTTTAATTGAAATAAAAGAATTAATTGTAACGGTATAAAGAAAGAAGAAAAAGAAACACTTCGCTGATGATTAACCCAACCCATATAATACTTTAGTTATTCAATGTAAAAAAACCAACAAGAAGAAAAAGAAACACTTCTGTCCTTGAGATTTTCTCTTTGTGCTTTCGTCTACATCTACATAGGGTTTTTGTTTGATTCCTCACCATTCCCTTCGCCCTCTTCTCATCTTTTTTTTTTTATTATTTTACCACTATGCGGTTTGAACAAAAGTTTGGTCTTGTCCGACGGTGTGACCTTGCATCGCACGCGATCTACCCGAGTCCTTCTCCCATTAATCTCCCTAGTCCTCCTACCGTCGTGTGTCTGCATCTTCTCTAGATCTACATAACTTCCGTCCCGACTAACTTTGCACGGTTAACTCGACACGGATGTTAAGAAAAAATAGTTGACTGC